>JARHVA010002906.1:1237500-1242500 GCA_037957365.1 Torreya grandis
TTGAGATAAATATGTAACACATGATTTATACCCTCCATACTGAGTTAATTAAATATATACACTGGTATTCTATTATACTAATGTACTCAATTTTATTGGGTTAGGATTTTTTTTAGGCTACCAAATTCTTTTATTAGTTTAGGATCTCAGTTTGTTAGTGTTTCTTGAAACGCTTTTGTAGTTTATACAAGATATTTACATTCATGTTTTTGAACTCAAATATACCTTATCCTTTATAGAGAACAAAAGGGTAAATATTCAATGTTTTAGGTAAATTAAAATATTTTGAATATTTATTAGTCTGTATTTTCCCTTTAGTACAAAAAATTACATGCTATAGATATAGTATGTAATTATTGCATTTGTTTCTATTTATTTGGCTCGCTTAGTGGTATAATATCCCTATGATTTTTTATAGGATTCTCTCTAAATTTTTATTTTTTATGATGTTTCTTTCTAACTTCTTATATTTTATGTGTAATCTCTCTAACTTTTGATTCATTATGCTTTATTTCAATACCCTTTGGACTTGGAATTTCATTTGCAATCTCTTCCTTCCCATCTTAGATATCCTCATTTTTTATTAAAATTATATAATACATTCATTGTTATTTTTCAAAATAAAATGCTTATACACCACATCAGGTTCCTTAATATAGGATGGTTTAGTATTTTTTATTGATGAGAAGAATAATCAATGTCATTCATAGGTGGAGGTGTTTTTATGTTGTTTTTTGAGGTGCATCCTTGGTTAAGTACTCATTTGTATTCTCATACCATAAAATATTAATTTTTGTTAGTGTAAATTCTATAGAGGGACTAATTTGATCCTGTTTTTATGATTTTCATGACCTATTTCAACAATATATCCTTATGAAGGAATAATGGAAGGATTATAATTATATGAATCATAAATATTTTGATATTTTGGGAACAATTTTAATGAACTAAACCCAATATCTTCTCCTAGTTATTCAATTTTTTATAAAATATTAATATAATTTCTTTTCCTTATATATGTCTAGGTGGAATTTTCATTTAATCTAATAGGTTTCACATAACCCATGGAGATCCACCTTAGAGAGAGTTTTTTACTAAAATTGAAATCTCAATTTCCACATATTAATACTTAATGCTTTTTATGTGGATATTTTAATTCTAGGCATTTCATTAGGATATTTCCTCTCTATATTTAAACTGGGATATCACCTATACTTTTATCATATCCTCTCTCCAACTATATCCTCTTCCCACCTTGCATTCTTACTCTTGCACATTAATAACTACATTTAAATCCTCAAATTCCACATCTGAATCCTAAATATTTTTTTGAGTATTTTTTTATAATATATATTCCATTAAGATATCACCCATATGTTTATTGTCTCATCTCTTTAACTTCATCCTCTTAGTGCATTGCATAATTACATCTTACACATTGGTAACATTCTCTACATAAACTTATTAAAATATTGGAATGAATTTAAAGATATATTTATCCTAGAAATAATGGCATGCCTAGGATTTAGAAAGTTTCACCCATTCAAATATAGAATATATGCCTCTAAAAATTATTAATGAATCTTGAATCTTAGGCCTCTAAATAAATGGCATTCCATATTTTTGGTTTATTTTCATGAACACTCATCCACATGTAATAGATACCCCCTTCTTCATTTAGTTTTCCACCCCTACAATTAATTGTTATAACTAATTATGCTTTTTCCTTGGTTAAGGATTCAAATAATTCATATTATTAATTCGTAAAATTTGATTAGCTAAAATATGGTATTTTATTTGTTATACTCAGGCCTGCCTTTCTTTCTTTCTTTCTTTCCTTGAAGTTTTTTCTTTGAACCCTTATTTGTGCCTCTTATAAGTTATTTTTAAAATTAATATTTATTTTATTTAATCCCATTTAAATACCCTTGAAATGTTTGTCTTCAACACATATTTGTGCCTCTTTGAAGTATTTTTTTATAGTAGGTTCTTTTTTACTTTCATCCTCTATTTATTTCCTTACAGTTTCTTTGTCATGCAATTATTTATACTTTTTAGAGGTATTATCTTACTTAGAACATGTTTTTTTATTTTTTATTATTTATAAAGTGGGTATACATTAAACCCATCAAGATTAAGATATTTTCATTCTAGTTATTGCAACATCAAATCCTAACCACATATAAATGGTAATACAATTGGATCCTCTAGCATATGTTCCATAGCTACACTGTAAGTGTTGTCCCTGATTTATGTTACATAAAATTAATTTGAATAATTATCAATAAAAATTATTGGAACCATTGGGATTTAAAAAATTAACTTCTATAGATTTAATACCCATAATGTCAATGTAGTTTAAGAATTTAATCCATTTTATCCATCCAAAAAGGAATAATATTTGAATGCATATTTAGGATCATAATTGCCCTTCTTCATTTAGTTTTATACCTTGTAAAATTAATTGAATAAAATTTATAACTAATTATAATTTTACCTTGGCTAAGGCATCAAATATTTCATATTATTCATCCCTAAAATTTGAATAACTAAAATATGGTGCTTTATTTGTTGTACTATGGCCTTTCTAAATTTCCTTCTTTCTTTTTTTCTTTCCTTGAAGTTTTTTCCTTGACCCCTTATTTGTGCCTCATATAATTTATTTATAAACTTAAGAGCTCTTGCATTTATTCTTATATCCAAACCATTGAAATGTTTGTCTTGACCACCTCTTTGTGCCTCTTAAAAGTATTGTTTTGAAGTAGGGTCTTATTTACTTTCCTCCTTTATTTATTTCCTTGTAGTTGATTCGTAATGTAATTATTTATACTTTTTAGAGGTATTGTCTTCCCTAAAACATATTTTATATTATTTATTATTTTTTTTTAATTTATAAAGTGGGTTTACCTTTAACCCATCAGGATAACCATATTTTAATTCTAGTTATCACAACATCAAATCTTAACCACAAATAAATGGTAATACAATTGGATCCTCTAGCATATGTTACATAGCTACAATGTAAGTGTTGTCCTGCATTTATGTTACATAAAAATAATTAATAACTATCAATAAATATTTTTAGAATCCTTCAGATTTTAAAATTTAACTTTTGTAGATTTAATAGCCATAGTGATAATGTAATTTAAGCATGTAATCCATTGTTTCCCTCTAGAAAGGAAAAATCTTTGAATGCATATTCAGGATCATAATTGGGTAAAATACTCATTATCCAATTTTAGTTATTTTATTTAAAAAAGTAATGGGAAAAATAATAAAATGTATACTATAATTTTTTAATAATGTACTTGAAAAATTTTCTCTCTAGATTCTAGTATTTTTATGGAAAACTATTATATCCAGTTGAATTTTGTGTAATCTAAGATCAACATATGATGTGACATGGAAATAAATATTATTTTTACATCATTTTAAACCTTGTTTATGTTTTGAAAATAGTCCCTTATATACTTGATGGTATTTCATATTTTGTTATACTTAATAGAATCTAAGTGAACTACTCTAACCCATATCTACCATTCATATATTCTCATCCCATGATAGTAAAAAATGTTATTCCAAAAATTTTAAAGTTAATTTCCATATCTATGGTTTTATAATTAATAAGATTGAAAATATTTTATGTTAGCCAAATATTTCTATATACTATTCTATATAGGAATATATTCACAAATTTATCCATAATCCTAAAGAATATAACGTTGAGAAACTTCATCCATAAGTGTTTTCCATTATTTTTTATTAATTTTTTAACAAATAATTATTTGAATTAGTAATTAATTTCATTGTAAAAAATATCTATTCCCAAATGGGTCAAAATAATTAGATTATAAAATTATCATGAATTATTATATATCAAACTCTCAATTTTATTTATTTATCATCTCCACATAATCCATGTTAAATGAAGCTCTCAATTCATCGAAACACTCCTTATAAAATTGAACAGTGTGCATATATTTCATTAAGGAATATAATTTATGTCTTTTCATTAATTAAAATTTCCCTAATTTTCAATTTTGCTCCTAATTTTTAAATTTATCTTTTCTTTCTTCTAAAACATTTATGAATTTTACATTTAGCCTTGAATTCTCCTTCGATGATATGTAAAAAAACTATTAGGTTATGATTTATTGATTCTTTCCTCATCAACACATATCTTGTGGCATAATGGGCATTAAATGGTGTTTACATTTCTATGCATTTTTTTTTTGAATTTTGGTATTTTTTAAGATTTAATTTTACCTTTATGTAGATATTTTTCCTTATGTGGATGTTTTCCTCAATGTGGAGCATTTCAATTCATGGTGATGTAATTTTAATTTCTTTTCACCTATACTTTATTTGTTATGGTGATTTATTTAGTGTCATGCAATTTTTTTATCAATACTGGGATTTAATAGGTCCCCTTCCAATATAAAAAATGATCACAAAAGATGGGTAGCTTCATTAAAAGCACACACTAATCAAACTTATTAACTAGAACTATGGCATAGCTAGTATAGATGGTGTGTCAAGAAGCAATAAAATGCCAAAAATAGACAAACTATAAACAAAACACACCAAATAGACATATCCAAATGCATTAAGCTCCTACCTTACCCTCTTTATGAAAAGAAGTAAGTATCATAGAGGAAGGTTCATGAATAGGATTTCTTTTTTTCTTACTCTTTACTATAGTCCAATCTTCTTGATTATCTATAATCTCTAAAACCACTCCAGACGGAAAAAACTTATCATTTATGAGACCAATAGAAACAACATTTCTAAAGTATTTCATTGCCAACAATGACTCAACTGAACCCACAAAAAATTAAGTCAACTCCTTAGGAACCAATGATGGATTCACAAGAAGAGGCAAACTAACATTTATCACTTGAGACTTCTCAACTAATTCACTTTCATAGTTATAAGTAGTAATAAAAGGATGAAATGAGAGATGATATTCTATAGAATCCTTCCATAATGAAAAATCCAAT
>JARHVA010002906.1:1247500-1375000 GCA_037957365.1 Torreya grandis
CATCAACTCATCCAAAAAACATTCTACTTATCCTCTCTTCTTTTCTTCAATGCATACTCCTCTCACACAAGCCTAGAAGCCATCTCTTTTTGTTGCACTATATGTAGAGTCATCATGAATATCAATTATTTTCTCATCTATCAGACATTACTTAACCCTTATGGATTATCTCACAACAAAACATAACTCAACATAATACAAAAAGTTTGTCCATATCATTGATGGGTCATCCTTAAGCAATAACCCTTTTCAATTAGGCCATATTAGCCTTTTTAGGTTACATGAAGACCTATTCACTCCATTAACACAACAATGAGAAAAATAGAAACATGGGACGACTTCCAAATTCATAGGTATACTATAAATTACCCCTTATTCATCCTTAAATGATCACAATCATCTCTGCTCACCTTTATGTATGCTCAATCAACTCAAACAATGACTGTGTACACAAAAACATCATAAATGAATACATAATCAAATTATTAAGCATTATTAATCCTCAATATATATTTATAATACATTAAAAAATAATACAAATTATCCTCATGGAGTCTAAAACACAATCCAATAGATAATTCATCATGAAACATTGAAACAGGACAAAACAAGCTCGAACAATCTTCTCGGGTCACTTGTAGGACATAGTCAAACACATAGTCAAATTTGGAGCCAAATATATTTATATGTACATATATTTAAGCCTTAAAATATATATTTTCATATGCACCATATATTATTGTACAAATTTACTTTTAACACCATGAGCAAATTCTGCATGTATCAAAATATATGGCCCAAAAACCAAACACTAGTCTTTCCTTTGTTAAATTCAAATATTTGAATTCATATGGTTACAGTTGAAATTTGGTCACTTAAAATGCATCTCATGCCATTTCATATTATATTTAATATGTACCATCAATATTCTTCAAACTTTAACTCATAGCACACCACTTCTCAAATGTTAAACTTTGAACAGTTGACCTTATCTCATGTAATCTTGTAATCTTGACCACATATACATTGTCGATCTCTTGTACATTTCTCATTATTTATCTAGGTTAAACATTTTATACCTTGAAATCATCTCACTCAGTATGCACCATTGATATTTATATCTACAAAAATCCACTCATTTTTAGATCTTAGAAGAAGCTTTATCTTTACCTCTACTCAATGTTAAATTTTGAACAATTTTCCTCATCTCATTGTTTCCTAATATCTTGAAACAAACACACTACACTGATCCTTTTGTAAGAGATCGATCTTTAAATTCATTAACCAATGAAAATTTTTACTCATTTGACTCAATATTTACCATAAATATTCACTTTATGATCACCTGTGATCCATTAGATCTCCATATGGTCCTAATCTTTAACATCAAGCAAAATAGACTAAGGGGACCAGTGTTATCTATTTACTTGGAAGGCAAACTTTGTACAGTCATATTATTTACCTCACTCAATCACATGTTCTCAAATTTTCACCATACGATATTACTTCATAGGTGAATCCAACCATGTGTCAAAATGCTTCTAAAACCTTTGTGTGTGCAAGATATAACTCCACTAATATACTCACTTAAAATTTTCTACCACAGAGCCAACTATGTCAAGAACTGTCTAGAAGGCCAACTTTGCACAAGCATATCTTTTGATATGCTTCATTGTATGACCTAAAATTTATCACCTATCAACTAGGAATAAAATTAAATAAACCCATATTTTTTTCTCCTAACACCTTCACATGTGATAAATATAATACCATCAAGATGTCTACTCAGCTTTCCTTGTCACATTACAAATTTGTCTAAGTATGGGAAAACACTGTCAATTTGCCTAGGATCCCAACTTTTCACTTTCATATTTTATGTTGTGCTTAATATCATGACCTAAAATATATCACATATACAATAAACACAAATTTTATCACAACCATAAGACCAACTCCCCCTGACTCATCCACACGTGGCAATGGTGACATCAATAAACTACCTTCTTAGATTTTCTACCACTAGACCCAAAATATCTAGAGGAAAATAATGATCAACCAAATGAAATCTAATCATGCACATAAACACTCAAATAATTCTTGAATTTTGATAGGACCCCCTACACATGCTCAATACTTCAAACTCATCCCTAATCATCTATAAATAGATAAACTCTGAAGATCAACGAAGCCTACTTCAAGTATATTAGGACAAAAACATTGCACACTTTGTCATTGTCACTTAGACTATCAAGGTACTTCATTCACTTAGATAGACACCTCCATGGCATCGCCATGACATCATTAATAAATCTCTAATAATATACACCTTTCTCATTGATGTCAACACCCATCATAAAACAATATACATCTCACCTTCCTTCTCTCTCTTCAAGCACTCCACATTAAGATCTTTCTCCCCCTTTGACATAATGACCAAGTGGACACCAACTGATCTTGATGACCTATAAAGACTACCAATAGCAGAATACTATATTAGAAAGATAGTACAAACTCCCTCTTACCTTGATCCTACAGCTTCTTACCTTGACAACATCCTTCTTGCTACATGCCAACATTCTTCTTCAACCAAACACTACAACCAATGAATAAACATCCCACAAAAAAATTTAAATCTGATGGAACTCACAAATAAAAATCTTAGAGGGACTCCCCTAAAATATTTGAGCCTTTACACCTCTTGAGCATCTTCAAATATCCACATACCATGAAGAAACCTCATACTGACTTATCAAGCTTCTATCTCAAGTTATCAAAAGGACAACCAAAAAAAATCCATGCCACTAACCAAATAGGAAACATGCTCTAAAACAGCTTGAGAACTCTCCTTGAAACATACATACCTTGTCATTTTGGAGAAACTGAGAAAAAAACACTCTTCTTCATAGTAGGCCTATCTAGTCTCCTTGTAACCGTACCTAAAACTTATAGAGTCTAAAAAAATTTGTAGACATAAATTCAATATCAATAACTTCATATCTATATTAATCTCATATACCCCATTAAGTGAACCAACTTGTATCACCTATCTCATCTTCTATAACATACTTCCTTCAGAAACCAACTAGCTAATTAGGATTCCAATTTGACAAAATATTGAATAAATTAAAATGCAAAAAACTTCATATCTATGTGAAGATTTATTTTAAAACCCATTTGGCCCATTTAACCTATTAATAAGCTTCAATATCAACTCATAAGGCAAACCACCTTTTTAGTAGAGCCCAAACACTAGAATCTCAAAACAAACAAGGTCAACAAACATCCATTTGGTCAATGTACACCTTTAAAACTTATTACACACATGGAGACACCCATCACACACTTATGGACCAATATTTGAGCTTCCAAACCTTTCGTAACCCATACATCCTATAACCCATTTTAGGCCTACTTACCCTTAAGCCAAAACTAAGAAAACTGAGAGTACTCAAAAATCTCCAATTTAAAGTCAACATACCTGTATACTAAAAAATAAACCTGAAGCACATCACAAAAAAGTGCATATAATTTATGATAACCAAACTCTTCTTCACATTTCATCAATCTTATTATGCCACCTGGAAAAACCATTTTTGACCCTACAGATACTTCTCATCACAACACTTCTTCCATCTTGAAATGCACCAATCTAAAATTGAACTTCTCTAATCCTTAGACCTAAAAAAATTCTCATAAATCTTCCCCTTGAATCTTTAATAATTAAATTTTTTGATTTATATCAAACACACTTACTTCCACACTTGGAAATCTATATATCCTCCTTATAGACCTTGCATACACAACTTCATTCATTACCACTTTGACTAGCTAGATCATCCTGAAAATCACTAGACTTATTTATGTCCTTTCACAATAAGAAATTATCTTTAAAAAAAAAATCTCAACTAGTATCCACTATGCTTCCTCTTAATTACAAGTGTCTCCTTGAAGCCTAGATAAAGACACATTACTTCACAATGTCTTAGAATAGTGTGAAAATGGGAGTTGCTCACAACTCATATTCCTTCTCCTCCTTGGTCATTTGATACTTTTATTTATTTATATTATTCTTATTCTTAAGAGAAGAAACATGCTCAAGCACTACAAACATTCTCCGTCTCTTCTAAGATTGAATTGACAATACATGGAGACAACAAAGATTCATGACATACCTTTTCATCTAAAGAATCTTCCTTGTAGTTCAGAATCTCATTGCTAGGCACATACAACTAATTTTATTTTCATGAAACATTCTAAAAAAAATAGGATGTTCACATGGATCCATGCCCACCTCAGACCTAGCCTCAACTAGTACCTTGGTCCTTTCCTTGAGCCCATTCTCTTTATCCACAATATGAGTAGATAACGAGAGCCCTTAACACTCTTTAACTTTTGTATAATTCTCCACAATATAAAATAGATTACTTATAAAATTAGACCCATCATGACTCATACTTACCACCTTTGGTTTTTATGAAGTAACTTTCATTTTTCCTTGCACTCTAGGAGCCTGATTGAACTCATTTTGACTTGATGACCTTTTATTATAGAATCTAGAAGTGTGACCTTTCTATGCATAATTGTAGCAGACCATTATTATTGAATTGAACTTAACTTACCCAACCTAATATGTATAAAATATTACAAAGTGTCCTATGTCATAACAACTAAGACAAACTACTCCTTTTAAAGAAGATTCACCTTGCCTTACCTTATTTGGACAATGCTTAACAAAGTGTCCCTTATCAATATAGTTGAAACACTTAACCTTTCTCACACCTTTTTACTAATGACCCATATCATAGTTCCATTCAAAATTATTTCTAATAGTTATCTTGCATTTGCTAGCTCTATGACTAAACTGATTACAATTATATAAGTAACCACTAAAATTTACATACCTCATGGCATTTAGTTGTTTGATCTGATTTGTCATCATTTGCCCAACACCTATTTTTTATATATGATGATTTATCTTCAAACTATTATTATCCTTGTTCATAATAGTCTTCATATTATCTTGAGTTGCATTCTCTAGTTCTTCTTTTTATCCAAGACCCTTTATATCACTCACATGATTTTAAACACTCAAAATATTATCTAGATCACTTGAGATCTTTTTAAATCTCATAAATGACTTTACCTTACGTGATGTCTTCTCTAACTTAGATTTTAGTGACTCATTTTCAATTAAATACCTTGAACATTCATCTTCTTTAGATTTTAAGCTTGTAGATAGGATTTCCATTTGACAATTGAGATGCTTGACTATATCTTCATTCTCCTTGGTGTCTTCATTCATTCATACCTCATACATACTAATTTTATCCCCATATTATTTGATTTAAGACTTCATATTATTATTAATATTATTCTCAATCTTCAGTTCTTCAAGAGCATTTGTAAATGTAGTCTCATAGTCCACCTTATCTTCATCATCATCTAAATCACTCAAAGTAGACTCCTTTTGATGTGAGAAACTACCTTAGTAATGAAAAGGGATTCATCTTCAATAGGACCATCATCTCCATGATCACACTTTGAGTCACTGACTTAACTCTAATCTGATGAGTTGTAATATTATTTATTGTAGAGACTCTTCATGTCCTTGAAGTACTTCTTGTTGTTGTCAAACCTTTTGGATGACTTTTTGATTTATCAAACTTGAATTATCTCTTACCATCATCATGACCTTGATCATGATATTCATCATCATCCTTCTTATACTTATGAGGGAACTTATTATAAAAATTTCCTACCTCTCCTCAATTGAATCATTTTATGGGTAGTTTACCCTTATACTTTCCTAAACTTATTTTCAATTTACTTGAAATAAAATCAATTAGTTCATCCTCATCTATATAATAAATGTAATCCTCCTTAGCTTTATTACCTTGGAACTTATTCTTTGGCTTTATTTTAGTCTTCAAATCTACTTCCTTATTTGGTGGTATATCATCATTTACTCTCATCTCATAGGTAGTAAGGGTGCCATGCAATTTGTCCATCGTCACCTGAGTAAGATAATTCCATTATTCTATAGAAAGATACTTTTATATTAAACTTGAGGGATAGAGACCTTAATACCTTTTGAAATATATTAGCCTCTTCAAGGTTCTCTCCAAGACATCTGATGATGTTCATAATCTTGTCAACTCTTTATAGAAAGGATGCATCAGAATCTTCTTCTTTCATCTTAAGAATATAAAATTATCTTTAGTGAATCTATAATTTTTCCAACTTAACCTTTGAATATCCTTCATAAATGATTTGAATTTTTTCCCATGTCTCTTTAGAATATTTACAATAGATTACCTTGGTGAACTTAGTCTTTATAAGACCATGAGTGATGGCATTCATTCACTTAGAATTATTCTCAAATAACTTCTTGTCTGTATCACTATATGAAAGAGTAGTAGGAACAAACTAACAATCCATAATAAATTTCCATACATCAAACCCTAGGTTCAAAATGTATGTCCTCATCCTTGTACTCTAGAAATCATAAATTAAATGCATTAAACATTGATGTTTGCTTAGTAGATAAACCTCCTTACATTTGATGACTATCCATATTATAACTTGGATCACCTTTAAGTTGTCAATCCTTTATCAAAGGACCTACTTTGATACTAATTTTTATAGGTACAAGCCACTAAGAGTAGGGTGAATCAATGGTATAAAATAATCCAATTCAATTTCCAAACCCTTGAAATACTTAATCCTTAAATACAATCATTTGTGAAGCATACAAGATGTTTATAACAATGAACACTAAATATAATACAAGATCAAACACACAACACAAGATCTTCATGGGAAACCCTCTTGGAAAATACAACCCACTCTCAATCCTTTAAACATTTGGACTACTTGTCATATAAGGCATTACAAACTAGATACTGATCAAGTCCTTTTAACTAGGATTTAGTGAAACACCTATTACATAAGGAGAAAGTCTTCTTGACCACCTATTGGTCAAGTCATTTTGACCTGAAACATTGATCAAGTCCTTTTAACCAAAGGCCTTTTAGTGAAACACCTTTTTCACAAGGAGCAACAGCCCCTAAGTAAGATCAAGTCCTTTAAACCCTCATATGAAGTGAACACCTCCACCATAGAACTAATGTATCCAACTCTTGATGATGTACATATGATTTTATAACTCCTACACAAACTCCTTCTCTATCTCATATAGGCCTCTCACATAGGCATCCCACATTCTCTCTCATTCTTCACTCAAACTACCCTCATATACATACTCAGACCTCTTCACACATAGTCAACCTTCAAACCTACAAGATCACTATTATGACATCAAAAATATTACCTACAAGTCATACACATAGTCAACAAATTGATCTACTCATCAATTCATCTAATAAGCACACTACATATCCTCTCATCTTTTCTTCAACACATACTCCTCTCACACAAGCCTAGAAACCATATCCTTTAGTTTCACTATATATAGAGTCATCATGAATATCAATTTATTAGTAATCCATTAGATATTACTTAACCCTTAGGTCTTATCTCACACCAAAACATGTCCCAATATAATCCACAAAGGTCATCCATAGCATTCATGGGTCACACTTAAGTAACAACCCCTTTTAATTATGCCATATTAGCCCTTTTAGGTTTGATGGATACCTATTCACTCTATTAACACAAAAAAGAGTAAAATAGAAACATAAATCCACTTATAAATTCATAGGTATAGTCTAAATGACCCCTTAAGCATCCCAAAATGATCACATTCATCTTTTCTCACATCTGCATATGCTAAATCAACTCAAATAATGACCTTATATATAAGAACACCATAAACAAACACATAGTTAACTTCTTAAGCATTTTTTATACTCAATATATATTGATCACACCTCCAAATTCCATACATAATATTTTCATGGAGTCTAAAATAGATAAGTCATCATGAAACATCGAAACAACACCAAAACAAGATCGAACAATCTTCTCAAGTCACTTGCAGGACATAGTCAAACACATAGTCAGCTTTAGAGCTTAATATTTTTTCCTGTACATACATTCAAACATTCAAATATATATTTATATATGCACCTTAGAGTCCTCTACAAATTTTATTTTTAGACCATGATCAACTTCTACCTGTATCAAGAGACATGGCCCTAAAACTAGACACTATTTTTTCCTTTGTTAAATTTAATTATTTAAATTCAAATAGTCAAAATTAAACTTCAATCACTTAAAATTCATCTTCTTCCATCACATATTAGATTAAATATACAACATATATGTTATTCAAAATTTAACTCATAGTGATCCATTACCCAAACATTAAACTTTGAAAATTTGACCTTATCTCATGGAATCTTGACCACATATGCACCATTGATCTCCTGTATATAGCTTGGTCTTTATCTATGTAAACATTGGATAGTTAGAAATCATCTAACTCAATACACATTATATATATATATATATATATATAAACATATAATCACCATTGTATCTTATAAGAGTCCTTATTTTTACCTCTACTTAATGTTAAACTTTAAACACTTAGCTTCATCTCGCTGCTTCTTGACACCTTGGAACAAACATGCTCCATTTATCCTTTTGTAAGGAGCTCGATCTTTAAATTCATTAAAAAATGAACACTTTGAATGATTTAAATCAACACACACCATATATCTTCACTGTATGATCACCCTTGAGACATTATATCTCCATTTGGTCTTGATCTTTAACATTGAGCAAAATAGACTAAGTATGCGGACCATTATTATATGCCTAGAAGTTTAACTTTGCATAGTCATATATTTTACCTCACTCAATCACATGTTATAAAATTTTCACCATATGATCTTTATTCATAGGTGAATCAACCATGTGTAAAAATAATCCTAAAACCTTTGCACATACAAGATATAACTCCTTTAATTTACTCACTCAATTTTTTTTCCATAGATCCAACTATGTCAAGAACTGTCTAGAAGACCAACTTTTCACATGAATATATTTTGATGCACTTCATTGCATGACCTAAAATTTAGTACATATCAACTAGCCATAAAATTAAACAAACCCATATGATCATTTTATCTTGACACCTTTATGCGTGCCACATCTAATTTGGCTAAGTACATGAAAACACTATCAAACTACCTAGGAGTCCAAATGTGTGCTTGCATATCTTATGTTGTGCTTCATTTCATGATCTAAAATTTAGTGCATATAAACTAGGCACAAATGTGGTCACAACCAATACATATTTTTTTAGTTTGGGTGGGTATAAATTCTATCTTGGCCAATATAGTTTTAATTAGCCTAAGTAATGTCTTAGTTGATATAGATATAAGTTTTTATATTCTAGTTGATAATTTTGGATTGAGAAAAAAATTTCAAAATATTATTTTTTTGAATAATATGAATATATCATCATGGCTAATATAATTTAAGCATAAATAAAACTTTTAATTATATCAACTTGGATGATATAGGTGGAAACATGTAAAGTTTTTGAAGCTAACTTGACTTGGTCAAGCTCATCTAAGTTATCTAATTTTAGAGATTATTATTTTTAGAGGGGATAACCACTATAATATGGCCTATAAGGTAGTCATAAAATGTTTTTTAGGTTATAGGAGTGATTTTTAACTATTTACTAATACTAAGATGAGAAATAACATGATTCATAATGTTTTTAGATAAGCTATATATTTTTAGGAGTCATGAAAAAATGGTTATTTAGGGTGGTTTTAGATAAGCTACATATTTTCAAGACTCATACATCTTTGTTTTTCTAGGGGTGTATAGGTTGGAGGGTAAAAAAATTAAAATCATATTCATAATCAGTTGAGTAAAAGTGAGAGATATTTGAAAATGGAAAATTGATATGAGTGTCTTTCCCATGTCATCATAAATTAGAAGACCATCTATGTGATATTTTATGATGATTGGATAGTGAAAAATGGGAATATATTCATAATGATTTTCAAAAATATTATAAGTTTGGGATCATCATGAATTTAAAGATAGTCATAGGGATATTAGGACATGATAATAGATTCAATAAAGGGAATATACTCTTGGATATCATTATTTATGCTAAGATCTTCATAAATGGGAATATAATTGAGGAGATATTCATCCATTATAAGATCACCATAAATGGGAATATCATCATCCACAATATCTTCAACCATGATAAATGGAATAAATGATTATGGTTAGTAAAAATTATACCATTAGGAGTTTAATTAAATGTTAGAAGTGGATGGGTTAGAGGAAGCACTGATTTAGAATATAAATGTGTTAAGGCTAGCTATAAAAACCTTAAAATGGGACACCATTCAAAAATGATGGAAAATATAAGAACATAAGAAGATAAATACTTTAAAATGTCCCAAAACAAAGGTGGGGTAGGATTCACATCAAGTTAACCAAAATGTATGTAGGGAAAACATGGTAAATAATATAAATATCCTTTAATATAGGAAAATGGATATGACCATATTGTATCCAACCTACATATAAATATGTTACATTGTAAATAAGGTTTGGGTTATAATAAAGAGTTTATTTTAAAATGAGGATCGAGGATATATTACTTGAAAATGTAACAACACACTGGTGAGGTAATGTTAACATCAGGTTCACCAAAATGTATGTAGGGAAAATATGGTTAAGAATATAAATATCCTTTAATATAGGAAAATGGAGAAGACCATAATATATTCAACATACATATAAACATATTACACTATAAATCAAGTTAGGGTTGTAAGAAATATTTAAGAAAATAATAATTATTGAGGATATATTTGGGATGTTTATATAAGTAACTAAAGAAAATAGATAACCTAGATCGAATATTTAAAATATATAAACTAAAGAGTGAGAGAGAAACACCATTATGTAGTAACCATGAGGCATATAAATTAGGGATTTTAACCAAGAGTTATTCAACTAAGGATATACCAGTATATGAGGATATAATAAGTTATAATAATAATAATGGATAAGAAAAAACACACTAATTTAACATATGCATATCTATCATCCAAATGAAATAAATATTTTATGCATAGGGATACTTACCTTGCATTAGTGACTTGATCATGCATTAATATCCCCCTTTGAATCAAGTAGTACTTTATTATATTTGTTATAGGTGGAACTCAAGATGTAAATAAGTATATTTAAGTGTCTTCAACTAGGGAATATAAATACTAATGTATACCTCTTTAGTTCACATTCTCTCCTTAATACTATAAAGACCTTATGCAAATATATACCTCCATAATTATAATCTCATATACCCTAATTCATCTTATTCTATTAAAAGGAAGTTGAGCATAGGGTGTTGTTCAAATATACTTATTGTATCTCTATATATTTATATCCAACTCATAAAAGTGACCTATAAAATATATCAATCTACTTAATTTAGGTCAATGCAATATATGTTTTTGGATAAAAATAGTACTATTTTGTACAAGATTGATATAGAACAAGCTCATAATTTTATCTAATGAAATTGATATAATTTAAAAGGACCATGGGAAGGAAAGTGAATATGTGATATATATCTAATAAAATATAAAACATATGTTGTTGTAAATACCTCACATTACATGGTCAAGTTAGCTGGTACAAAACATGAAACTATATAGAAAAGGTTGAAATAAAGGAAAAGAGAACTAGAGGAGGCTAAAATGATTAAATATCATGATAATGAGTGGTAATTTGAGTCATCATAATTAGTGGAATATAAAATATAATATTGATATGTATGATAACTTTAGTCATCATTACTAGTATATTTATCATGGTAATTGTTGGTCTCAATTTGTGGACCATAATAGAAATAGTTATTGGTGTTAACTAATCTAATGGGATAAAGGGAGATAACAAAACATAGGACACAATATAATATTTTTTAATTATTCAACTAGTTAAATATAAGGGATGATAAATTTCCAATAATTCATCTAGGTGAGTAATGACAATGAACCACTGGATGTTCAATCCACTTTGTATTATTTGAGAAATCTTATTAATGATTGATTAAGTCTTTTTTCCTTCATTGTTCACATTGATATAACACTATAATACAATGGATAAAATATTCATCATAAGAAAAGATAAAATTAAATAAATATTAGGGAATAAAAGTAATTGGTTCCTTGACTGGAATAAGATTGTTAATGTTGAGAGTTAAAAGCATGCTCAATCATAATTATACCATTATGTACCAGGTCTAGCTACAACAAAAGTTGAAGTAACTCAATGGGTAGGATTATGGGGGATTAACTAAAAATATTACTCTAAAATTATATTAAATAAAAAACATATGAAATTCATATAGCTTTTGCACACAATGGATTATCATATCTTCAAGTTAAACATAACATAAATGAAAAACTAATTAGACTATCTATTACATAATCTAATTGCATATTCATTAGTAAAGATTCATTACAATCTATTTTTAACATTAATTAATTTTTTTCATAGATAAATGAAGGAAATTTATAAATACAATATGAATTTAAAAATATATTACTATCTAATTTAGTGTTATTACAAAAGCATTTAGTTATGCCCTCCGAGCACACAATCACAAGCCAAATCAAAATAAATAAAGAGGATAGAGCTTATCACAATTTATGAAATTTTTTGGTGCATAACATATCCTCCTCTAAAATAACAATATGGGTTGAATTATATAGAAAAAATAATTGGACTTTAATCCCATTATCCTAAAGCTCTCATCTTTTGTCACGATGACCACTTTAGGCCATAAAAACTACATTTAGTTAGAATATTTCATCCACTCTTGTAAGAGATCAAATTCTATCTATCTTTTATTCACAATTGTGAAACCTATTTCACTAAAATTATTCCACACTTCTCCCTTTACACCAAGTATTTTGAATTATTCTTCTATTTGGTCTACTGGGAAGAATATTCAGGTCTAACAATCACTAACTCACTCCATGTACCTCCCTTGGCTAGTCAAACGTCCCTAAAAACTATCTCAATTGGTTATTATATTATTTTATTCAATTTTGGCCATTATGATATTTTTATAGGCCATAAAATTTAATCATGTACCTTTTATGATGACTTAGCCAATTGACATGGTTCAGGTCCATCTTTCCTTTATGTCCTTAGACTCTCTTTTCCACTTGGCACTTGTTCACAATCTCTCAAATATAATCTTCATCCATGTTTAGGCTTCCACTTAGGTCCCTAGGTCTACTTTCTAGACACATGTTCATCTTAGGCTCTTTAATCTTTACCTTGATAGTTATAAGATATCATAGTAATGGGATGATGCCACATGGTTCAATCCTAATAACCTAGAATCCCAAAACTATATGGAGTACCCTAAGACTGTGGGATAGCAATATGTCACCACTTGGTGAAATCCTACTAACACATAAGCCTTGAGCTACATGGACCACCTTAATGTTATGGGGTATTAAGATGTCACCACATGGAACAATCGTACTAATCAAGAGGCTTAGATTCTCATAAACTACCCTAGGATTATAGGGTAATAGTATGCCACCATGTGGCACAATCCTACAAATTTAGAGGCTTGAATATATAAAGGCCTCCTTGGGTTATGATTACCCTCATAGGTCCTTGGGTGACTATGATTACACCATGTGGAATCAACTTAGTGACCTAGAGACTCAAGGCCATTATCTTCCATATTTGCTTTTGGGTCCCTAGGTCCCTAGGATCGTGCCACATGGTGTGATTTTGGGACACCTAAGTCTTTGGAAATTTCCAATAAAAAGCTAAGTATGAAGTCCCTCAATTCCCAAGTGAATGGTATTATTCCATGTGGCTCGATCCCATTTACCCAAAGCGCTTGGGGAGAAAAACCTAAAAAAAAATACTAAGACAAATAAATTCATTAGTAAGTTAACTAAAATAAAGGAAATACACCAAGGCATAAAAATAAATGCTAGTTTATATGTTTGTACACATATAGAATTCACCAATCCATAATAATTAATTCACATCAATTTCAAATATTGAATACTTCTTGAATAACCAAGTCTAAAATGGAATATAAACCAAGTATTTATAATGGGAAATTATAAAGACTTAGTCACTTGAAAATGTAAATAAATTTTTTTAGAGGTACAATAAATGAAACAGATTAGACAAGGAACTTATCATGTTAACAATACTTTAATTCAAATTTAGTTAATATTAAGAAACATTTAGAAAGAAAAAATTGACATCTAGAAACCCAAAAACTAGGGAACAAACTAAAAAAAGAGGGTCTTCATTTGAAATTTGAATATGGAGAATGTTGGGGCACAATAAATGGTGAGCTTTGTATGGATAATGTTGCATTAGTATTAAAAACCTAGACTAAAAATCTTCACACCTAGATAATGAGCACAAATTAAAAATAATTCTTTAAAAAAATTAGAAATATGAATGCACTAAAGTCTACTTTAGCATGTGACATATTGAGTTTTAATTCAGCCTTAGACCATTAGTTTATTTAAAATTGATTGATTATTTTATAGCTCTTAAATTCACATGACACAATTTATACCTATATAAACAACCAAAAGTCCTAAGGGGGAAAACTACTTATTCAACTTTTTTTTTTTGGGGGGGGGGGGGGGGGAATGGCATGGACATTGATATGCTACTATCCAATTGTCTAAATCCCTAACATAGATACCTCTGATTCTACTCAAGGCCTTGTTCTATTTCTAGTTAAGTAGGAAAGATAGTGGTGGAGTTACCCAAATCACCCTTTTAAGGAAGATATGGAGTTATCATTTAGATTGAGTTTTCTCTGATATTTCATTATGAAAATATTTTATAGTTATGTCCATTGAGGGTAGGTAATCAATTCATGGGTATAATGATAGACTTTAAAAATTTAGATTACTAATACAAATCCAAATTAAATTAGTGCTTCCATTTACTTAAAATTTTTAGTTAAAAATAATTTATGGTTTATAAAAGAAAATAAACTTATCTAAATCCACAAGTCATATTTCAAGTCATTGGCCTTTAGAATTATGAAAATCCACAATAGATGTTCTTTTATTTTATGGAGTTGTTTAAGAATGACTACTTATTATCTAACTTCAGAAATTGGAATGACTATAATTAAATTACTCACAATTTGAAGTGACCTACCCAAATAAATATAAGAACATATCAACTTCAACATACTATTATTCTATTTTCTTCTTCTCAGACCTAGTTTTGATGCAATGCTGGTAGTGATCATGCTTTATTTTCTAGATGTAATTTCAGTCAATGGGTTGCAAGGGAAGATCTAAAATAACCATGCCAAGAGACCATCTCCAATAAATTTTATTTCTCACAATAAGGAATGTAATTATCCCCAATCAATTTTTTTTTTAGATAACACACTGAAAAGACACCAAAGGCTCGAATGAAACACGCTAACTCAAATAAGTTATGGGGAAATAAATAGAAAAAAATAAAGCAAATGAATAAAAAATAAGAAGAAAACCTAAAATAAGGAAGCATGAAACATTGTAATGTAACAAACCTCATGATTCTCATTACAAAATGACATTATATGAAGTAACTAATAAGTAATGCTTCTAAAATTTTCCATCTACTAGTAATTGTAGGTTATTTCCTTGTAGATATTTCAATTACAAGGTGTTTTTTCCTTGAAATTTTGTAACTTGATAAGGACTTATATAAAGAGGACATAGATTATAATTATGACTTTTATTCTCATGGGATTTATACCATAAAAAATTAAAATCTAAAATGTGAAAGCATTTCACTTATGCCTTTCTATCAAACCAAATTTTTATTGCTAATTGATGCTTCCTAAAATTATAAAAGGCTTCATCTCTCATATCATACATATTAATTTGGTCCAATGAAATATACTTTTGCATTTAATTTTCCTCTATGTATTCATTTATTAAATGATATTTAGGTCTCTTGAGTGTCATTGGAAATATTGGCTATGTACCATAAACCAACATAAAAGGTGAACTTTTGAGGATTTTCTTGTGCCTTGTCTGATCAACCCATAAAGCGTACTTGAGTAGAATATCCCAACTATGTGTGGCCTTATTTAATTATTTCTTAATGTAATTCATTTGTATCTTATTTTTGGACTCATCTAAACCATTTCCATATGGGTGATAGTTTGAATATAACTTCAATGCAATTCTATTTTGATATTCCCACTCAGTCAACTTAACTGATTGGAAGGTAGGAACATTATCACACACAAGTGTCATAGGGGTGCCAAAAATAGTTGTAATGTGATCTTAAATGTATCTAATAACATCCTCATTAGTGATTTTTTGAGTTTATTTTTATTTATCTCATCTTGTTAAATAGATAGTTGATGTAATAATGAATCTATGGCTGACTAAAGAGTTTGGATTTATGATTCCAATGACATCCAAGCCCCACTGAGCAAAGAAAAACTCTTAAATTAATATGTAAATAGGAATAATATCATGAGTATCCATTATTTAAATTTTTTGACAAAGATGATATGATCTCACATGATTATGAGCATCTTTGAACAACATTGGCCAATAATAACTAGCCCTTAAGATGTTGTTGGATGTCAAACTGATAGAAGAATGACCACTACCTAATTTATCATGGAAATAAGTCATGATAATTAATTCTTCCTCTTCTAATAATAATTTTTAGAAAATACCTTGATTCCTATGATATAAGATGGATTTCTTAATCATGAAACAAGAATCCCTCAACCTTAATGCTCTTTTTTGTGTCATGTCTAGGTTATCTGGTGGAGTACCATACAACAAGTAATGAATAATAAAGTCATATCATGGGTTTTGATTTAGTTTAGAATAGTTAACTTAGATAATAAAAATACTAGGGTTAATTTTATAGATTAACTATGACTGACATTGTCCTTAAAATAGCTTCATAGTCCTAACTTTAATGTCATATTATTGATATTTTAAGACTCAATGTCTTCTTCTTTCTTTATGTTAATTTTACCCAACATAATTTTGATAGTAGGATCTACAACCATATCATAAAATTTGTTCCTTATAATATAATGTCTAAATTTATTTGTTGATTTTACTAATTCATAAGTTTTCTTGTCTAGAACATTGTATTTTAATTGAGCTTCCTTCATATTGATGCTCATGAAAGCTATGACATGCTCTCCATCTTCAAATTTATGAGTAAGGATGGTAAAAATGGTATTATGAGATGAAAATGAATACAAGTATAAATATTTTGTGTAATATGGGTTGACCAAAATAAGTGATTGCATTATGGCATACTTAATTCTTGAAAGGCTTTATTTGAGGTAGGTGTCCACCTAGATTTATCCCCCTATTTTAACATGACATTCAATGGTTTAGTTATATCAATAAAACATGAAATGAATTTTTGTACAAAATTAATTTAACTGAAAAAATATTTTAGTTCCTTCTTACTTCTTGGTAATTTAATTTTATAAATGGCATTAGTTTTATCAGGGTCAGTTAACATACCCCCTTTCATAATTACATGATCATGGAGCTTACCATTAGTTTCAAAAATATACATATATTTGGAGTGAGTGAAATACCAATTTATGAAAACATTCAAATATATTATAAAATTATTTTAAATGGATTATTTTGAATTAAAAATAAATATTAAGTCATCCATATACACAATAAAGTACTTGCCAACCAACCCTTCAAATGTTATGTAGCTCTTTGGAAAGTGGTGCCAACATTGATCACATGAAAGGGCATTTTTTTATAAGCGAATGTGTCCCAATTTTTGGTGAAGTTTGTCTTAAATCAATATTCCCTTTCAATTAAAACTTGATTGTATCTTGAGAACCCATCTAAGAAAGATATCATATAATATCCACTAACCTTTTTGAACTTCATCTATCGATGTCAGTGGATAATTATCCTTGTCTAAAGATGGATTTTTTTTTTGAATTCCATGTAAACATGGATATCTCAACTCATTTTTACCAATGGTACTAAATTGACTACCCAGGTTGAATGTGTCATAGGAAATATTATACCAGTTGACAAAAACTTTTGAACTTCCTTTAGGATGATTGACTCAAGAACATGATTGATTGGTAATTGACACTATCTAAATGGCTTCTTATCAGGTTTCAAGGGAATATTATACATCATGATTTTAGGATAAAACACCTTAATGTCACCATAAGTCAAATAAAATATGTCTTGGTAACTAAGTAACATCCTTTGTAAACTCTACATTTATTCATTGTTACATTTTTCACATATAGTGATGTTTTGAGGCTAATTAGGTGTCCCCATGTTAATAACTCATGACCTCTGAGTAGGTGAACAACTTTTTTAGGTCTAGTTACTAGAATTTCTATGTAAAACAAAATTTTAATTGATATCAATCCCTTTATAATTTGAATATCCTTAAGGTTCATAACTCCATCAACATCAAAATGTTATTCATTCAGATCACCCCTCTAGTCTTCATCAATCACCTATGTGTCAGAATCATTTAAATTAGAAAGTAAATCAAGAATGTATTTATCTTCATAAAACAATTGAAATTTCTTCACATTATTACAAATATATGGACATGAAACCAATTCAACATAAATTATTTTAGATTCATGTTCTCCAAAGGTGTAAGGCTAGTAATGGACATAACCAATGAGCTAGTCATGGCATTTTTAATTATAAGAATGGAAATAATGTTAGATTCATTGAAGGATTACATCAAATCTAAAGCATGGTTTTTATACTTCTTCAAATTATAATGTTTACATTTAAATTTATTCCTTACTTGATTGATGATTAATTTAGAATCATCGTATACATTTAATTTATGAACTCATACCTAGATGAAAACTATAATCCTAATATTAACACCTCAAATTATACTATGTTTTTAGTATAATGAATTGAAATAGATATGGAGCTATATGTTTTTTACAAAATGGATCAATAAGTTTAGGAGAAAATAATTTTTAAGTGGGCCATTTACCCTTAAAATTATTCGATGGTTAATAAATAAATATATATTTAATTTATCAACATGAGGTAACCTTGTGTTAATAAATGAGATGTAGTTTATCGATTGGTTCCTTGGGGAGAGGTTAGATTCATTGTTACAATGGTCCACCTACACTCCCCATAATTTGACATTTAACCCTTGGTAACTGTCAATCAAACCAATTTATTCTCATAAGACATGTGAAGAATATATTTCTATTTGTGTATAAAAAATACTATTTAGAGAAGTGTTTTGTGAAGGTTTATCTAAGAAGGAGTGAAAGGAAGAGGAATTATATATTGGGGTGTTTCTCAAATATTGAATAATCACTATGGGTTTTTTTACCTCATTTTGAGGTTTATCCCACCTACATATCTATTGTATATATTCACTATGTGATTTTCTTATTAACTCAAATTTAGATCTTCTCTGTATTCATATTACTACATGAATATTATCATGGTATCAAAGCTTGGAGGTGTGTAGTTAATTATCAATTTTTTTTCTGAAGATATAGACTCCTATACATATATTTTATCACTCATATTTATCCATGTATAGTATATATATAGCCATGTTATCACATAATTTGTCTTGAAATCCTTATTGCTTCAATGTTGGCGTTGTGGAACCTAGTAAAGATAAAAGTGAGCATTTAAACCTCAAACCAACAACCAAATAGAAATATAAAGATAAATTTTTCAAAAAAGTATTATATTAATTCAATTTTAAAACTTTTATATACTTATTATTAGATAAAATTATCAAATTTATTTACAAAGCTTCTAGTGTTGTTTTGTGGTGTTGAACATTATTTTTTTCAATCAAATTAAGTGATAAAATTGTCAATTGAATATTCTCATATTTTTTATTCCTCATTTGGGAACCATTGTATATATGTACCATGTTTTAAAATGCAAAAAATATTTTTTTGGTTTAAAAATCAAAGTTTGAATCTTTTGGATGCTTCATTACATGATTTAAAGGGTGTATAGTAATTATTAGATCATGAGAAGTCTTCCTCCATCATGTAGCTTCATCCCTATATTCTCCTAAGTTCCATAATTAAATAAATAAAGTTATGAATGGTGGTAAATTTTTTATAATTATATTTAAAAAATAATTTATTAATTACAACTTTAATTTTCCATGAAAGCCACCCATGTCCCACATTGGGACACATTTTTTTAATCCAAAAGTTTAAAAAAAGTAATTTTGATTTACTACTATTTTTAAATGAACATTATTATATTTTTTAAAATTTTTCAAAATGAAAATAAATTCAAAAAAATCTTTCCTAATACATTTGTGCATATAAATTCATGATTAGTCTAGTAGAAGGGTTGACAATTATCTTTTTACCAAAACTTGCAAAAGGAGAGGTCAAGTGTTCAAAAATCATTGTCTAATTATCTTGGTCAAATTAATTTAGTCAAGTTAATTTTTAAAAATTTAATTATTTTTGAATTCCATATTTTGTTTTTCATTCCAACTTTATCACATACAAAAACTCTAGACTTGTCAACCTTGTTTCGACATTTGACCTAGTGAATGTTTTGTCAAGTATAGTCACATGACCAATTAATTATTAGGTTTTGACATGTTATGGATGCATTATTTTGGTCCATTTTTTATTTTTAATCTTATTATTATGTATTTTACGCCTTTTTAAATCATATTATTTAAACAATTAATTTTTATGTGACTCTTTTTACACATAAATTAGTGTATTTTGCTTCAAATTTTTCTCATTGTTTAGCATATATTTGGATAAATTTTAATTATTTATGATTTTAATTTTATTGAATATCAATTAAATTTAAATCACACATTAAATAAATTTAAATTTTTTAGATCAATACTAGGGATAAAAGGGTCACAATCCAAAAATAGCTTTTAACTAAAGCTAAAACTAGTCCTGGAGCATAGCAGGAGGTCCAATCACCCAAAAAGTTTTAAAACCAACCAACCAAAAAAAAGAGTGTATATTTTATAAATGTGAAATCCCAATAAAATAGAAAGGATCCAAGGTAAATTTGGGCACTCAAAAAACATAAGTAATTTATCTAAAATCCAAAAACATTAACTTCAATAGAAAACAAGCAAACCACTCCTACACCAATCTTCAAATCATCCATTTGAAGCTTACAAGCATCTACATATACTTGAAAATAGTGTCTCCATGGTCCAATATGTGTTTTAATTAATATAATTATGTGCAACTAGTTTCAACCTTTTTACTTTTGTCTTCCTTCCTCTTTCCCTTTCAGACCAAAGTTGGGAGTCTTAAAAGCACTTTCTAACTAAGAAATGGATAAAATTTCCTTTATTACAAGATCTTAATCTTATTACTCCCAACCTTATTCCTCCTCTTCTAATATTTCCTTCAATATGGGACTATCTAAAATTAAAAAAATCCTCCAAATCCTCTTGCCCAAAATTTTTCACATCTGCTACCTTTTTTGGTTTGTTGGGAGAGGGTTCTCTTAAATCCAAACCCTCTATAGAATTTTTATCCCCTAAATTTTCACTCATAAGTGGAGAATTATGAACTTATTTAAAATATTCTAAATATGGAATCTTAATTGATTTAGAATTAGCTGTCACACACAAACTGTGAACCAGATCATGATTTGGGCATTTAATCTTCCTAACCAATTTCTAAAAAATTGAGGCTTCAAAACCTATAAAATCATTCTCTGAACATGTTACCATCTTATGATACAATTTATTACATTTTATGCATATAAATGAAAGACCTTAAAAATAAAAAAATTGAGACTAAACTCCATGGGAAGAAGAGATTTTAACAAAATTAAATAGAGGTTTAGATAAATCAACCAGTAAAACAAACACTAATAAAATTTGTATGAGATTCAACAAAATCATCAATTTTAACAAATACCCCTAGTTTACTCATCAATAGGTTGAAAATACTATGGTATCTCAAAGCTAAGGGTAGATTATATAATCTAACCCAAATTAGAGCTTGTGAAATAAGCATTGAATTTGGGTAAAAAAAGGTGCCCAAAGACACAAAAACACCCCCTAATTACCAAAAAACCATGGTCCATTTGACCACATATAATATATATCATCTATCAACTAAAATTTAAGTAAAAATAAGCCATTAAACATCAAATAAATGGAAGGAGAATTCAAAGCTAGCCATGAGTCCACTACCCATTTTTGAATCACTTCTCATAATGGACATTTCCCCACACATCTATTAATTAATGATTTACTACCTTTTTCCTAAAAAACTTTAGATAAATCTAAATTTGACAATTTAAGGATTAGAGAGGAATTAGAGAAAATTAGGGGACATCACCCAGATGAGATGTTTTTGGATTTGAAAGTTGAGGACACTCTACTTGTGGCACCTCCTTAAAACCTTCCTCAATTGTTATTTCCTTTGCTAAGGAATTTTTTGATGAAACCTACTTTATTGTAACTAGTGTAGGAATAGAACTTAGATGATCCTTGAAGATATTTTACTTGAAAAAAGATCCATAGGTGTGAAAAGGGTTAGATTTATGAATATAGGGAGAAAAAAATTATTTAAAACCCTAATCTTCCGTATACCCAAACCAACTTTTCTCTCTTCTATATCATCAGCTCTCATTACCAGTCCATTAATGACATCCACCTATTTATACCCTAACCAAACCTCTAAAAGAGTAAATCCTATTTTCAAAGTTTTAGAGGAATAAAATATTCTATTAAAAACTTGATTATTATGCCTGATCCTTCCCTTACCATGCCTAGTTGATGATCCATGCACCACTAGGCTAGACCTAAACCCAACAACTCCTTACTTTTATCCTTCAATTACATCACCTTTTTTTTCTCTTAGTTTTTTATTGGCTTTGTCATGCATACTAATATCACCTTCTAGACCTAATCTTGATTCTTGCACTAAAAGTTAGCTCTTTACCTTTAATATCGATCACTTTATCCTTCTTACTTGCCTTACCACCAGCTCTTCCTACTCCTTTGACATCATGTTATGGTGTAAAAAAGGTTAATTTTAATTTTTTCTTACATTAGTTTATTATTGTGACACTTGTGAGACCTTATTTTTCTACAATCTTTCAAAACTTTTTTGATTTGTATAACATTAATTTGAACAATTATTATTTATTTACACTTGTAATTTAATTTATTTTTCAAATAGAGTATAAATTCACATTTAAAAGGTTTCAAATTTAATCATTATCTAGTTTCATAGTGCTAATTTTAAAGGGAAACAATGGCTTATCCTAATTTTGTACTAGATAAATAAAAAATACTTAAATGATATAACTATAACATATGGAAAATTAATGTTAAAGTATACTTTATGGCCCAAAATCTATGGACCATTGTCTTATAGATTGAAAAATCCCTATCAGGATGACATATGACACCTAGGCTTTCAAATGCATTTCTATAGAAATTGAAAGAAGCCATGTTGATTATCATTCAGAGTGTTAAAGATTAGTTCCTACTCCATATCAATAATTAAGAGTCTCCTATATATTCTTGGAAGCTCCTTGATTCTATACATGATGGCCCTCATCTCTCAGAGATTATTAAATTAATTCTTGAATTGATGGAAACACCTATGAAAGGTGATGAAAAGGTTGTTAATTTTATTGCTAAAATTAAAAAAATTAAATCTAATTTTTTTTATTGTAACTATAACTTAATTCAAGATCAATTACTTTATTTTATTATTCAGTATAACATTCTTGAAACAAATTATAGTTTTATCATAATTTTGAGTTCTAAGTACCAAAAAGAGCAAGATACCTAAGTCCTCACTACCCTATCTGCTCTTCTAACTCAAGAAGAGAAAATGATGTCTAATTTTGATTCTAAACAAAATATCACTCAGAAACTTGTCACTCTTAACCTTATTTCTAATAATAGTATAAATGAGAATCCTAACCCTAATTCTACTAAAGGCCAAAAATAGGAAGAATAAATCTAGTAATAAGAACCATAAACCTAAGTTTAATTTAAATTTAAATATGTGTGATAAATCATATTAGCGAAGATTTTTATAAAAATAAAGATAGAGTTAACAATAAATCTTATAAAAATGAAAAAGGGGGTAAATCTAATCAAAACAAATAGAAGAATCAAAACCTTAATCAAAGTAATAATCATGATCAAAGTTCAAATGTTATTTCTTCAAATGAGAAAGAATGGATTCTAGATGGTAATGCATCACAACATATTAATTGATTAACTAATATTTTTAATGATTGTTGAGATATATTTGAAAATATTTAATTAGGAGACAATTCATTTTTAGAAGTAATTAAGCAAGGAAAGGTGATTTTTTCAAATGTTATTAATGATGTTTTCTATGTACCTAAGCTCAAGAAAAAAAAGTATATTGTTCTCAACTTATGAATGATAATTTAATTTTAAAATTTATTAAATATATATGTTCTATTAGAAATCAATCTGGTTCATGGATTTTTTAAGGTATTTAAAATAATGACATACATTTTTATTGATTCTTATGCATGTTTACTTTCATTGCATAGTAGGAATGAATAACAATTATGGCATGAAATATTAGGTCATGTTAATTTTACAAGTTTAAATTATATGTATTATCATTTTATTATTGTTGGTTACTTTTTGTCTCTTCCCTTCATGAAACTTGTTTACATGGTGAGCAACATACTAGTCCTTTTCATAAGAATTGTGAATTCCTCTTAACCTTTGGAATTAATTCATAGTGATTTTATAGGACATATTGAAGTTGTATCTCTTAATGGTTATTTATATGTTTTTAATATTATATATGATTATACTAGAATGATATAGCCATATTTCATTAAAAAGAAATCTGAAGTGTCGTCTAAATTCAAGGAAATTAAAGTTATTGATTATAGTTATTCTAATAAGATATTAAGATATGATGATGGTTATGAATATATTTCTAAAGAGTTTTATTTTTTCCATTAGTTGCGGTATTTAAAAGGAATTAACAAAACCCTATTCCCCATAGTAAAATGGTATTGTTGAAATGAGAAATATCACTATTATAGAAATGGTTAGAACAATGTTGCATTCTACAAATGTTCCTAAGTTATTAAGAGCTAAAGCCATGAATAATGTTGTGTATATTCTGAATAAAGTCCCTACTAAATATTTGCATTTTTATACACCAAAATACATGTATGCTCATGGAATATCACTTTCCATTATTATAAATTTTTATTTACTTTAAAGATACTAACTAAATTGAAAATGTCTTAACTACGATGGTATTTATTAATAAAACTATTTCATTTGATTATTGAAAAATGATAATTACATTTATATTTTAATAGTTATATTGGTATTAGATAAGAAAGGAAATAAAAATAGATATTATGTTTTTTTCAAAATGACTACATTTATGATTATTTTCAATTCATATGAGCTAGTATTGAAATAAATTATATGTATATCATTGTGTTTTATTTGATAAGATGATCATGTTTTGTTATTAAATTTGGTAAGAAGATCATGTTCAAAAAGTTTCTATCTTTTGTGTTTCAAATTGGTAAGATGCTTTCATTTTATTAGTGGGTCAAGATCATGATAACATGTTGAGATAATTAATTTGATAATGAGATATGTTATGAAATGCAAAACACAAATAGAGTTTGTATTATTAATTTGACTCTTCATCATTTACTTTACTAAGCATTCTATTCATACATAAAATAAATTATTTATTTAAGTCTCATATCTGGTTGACTGGATGATTTCATATCATGCTAAAGTTATCCATATTTAATGTATGGGATATTACATACCTCAATATTTTGTTAAATCCAATTCTATAGAATTAGAAAATTGAAGCATATTAAACTTGCAAAGTTTTTGTTAAAACTCAAATTATAAAATGAATTATTGCTAACAATATATCTAATGTTTGACTAAACTTAGTATCATAATATTAGTAAAAATATTGTATGTGAATTGCATTATAGTTGGGGATGCTCATATTCTCAATATTAGAGACAAAAAAATACTCTGTACAATAATTAATGTTTATAATCAAGTTTGTAATCAAATTAGTGAACTTTTTTGTCTAAAATATGACTTGATTGTTTAAAATGTGAATTCCCAAAAATAAATATATGTCATATTTTATATTTATGTATATGGTTATTGTGATGCTATCCATACTATGTTATCATGAATATACTTATAGATATATGTTTAATTTTTGTGTAGGTGCCAAAATTGTATGGCTATGGAGAAAAATGTAATGTCACCAAAAAACTAAACATATTAAATTTGATATGCATTTTATCTAAGATAAAGTCCTCAATGGTGATATTGATCTATAATTTTACCTTATAGATGAACAAGTGACATATATCTTTAAAAAACCACTTTTTGCTACCAAGTTCTATCAGTTTCATGCAATGATGTTCCTCTTAAGGTTGCCATTGAGGGGGAGTGTACATGACAATACTACTTACTAATGTCCATGAGTTTCTTATTTTCTATACTTATCAATTGTAAATCATTGTAAACTTTGTGTGTAATTTTTTTTTTACCCTAATACATAAAAGCATACTTTTTAATGGATTTAATTATATTATAAAAGGCTATAAATATGTTTAGTTGATTATTCATGATAAACTATGAGATGTAGTCTCACAATCATGATATCCTAAAAATTACCTTGAATAGTTTATGGATCATAATTCCTTTTATTTCAAAAGGTGACTTTGGCATGATGAAGGTTTTTAAATCCTTCAAATTTGTACGTAGTATAATTCTTTTATTAAGGTGACTATGGTATGTATCCTCACTTAAAATTAAGGGGGAGTATTGGAATAAATAATTTATAAGTGGGCCATTTACCCTTAACATTAATCAATGGTTAATAAATAAATATATTTAATTTATCAACATGAGGTAGCTTTGAGTAAATAAATTAAACATATTTTACTGATTGGTTGCTCGAGGAGACATAGAATCCATTGGTTAAAATAGTCCACCTCTATACCCCATTACTTAAAGACATTTTACCCTTGTTAACTGTCACTCAAACCAATTTATTCTCATGAGATTTGTGAAGAATATATTTGTATTTGTGTATAGAAATACTATTGATAGAAGAGTTTTATGAAGTATTGTCTAAGATGGATTGAGAGAAAGAAGAATGTTGTATTGCGTGTTTCTCAAATATTGAATAATCATTGTGGGTTTTTTCACCTCATTTTAAGGTTTTTCTAACCTACATCTATGTGGTAGATATTCACTATATGCTTTGCTTATTAAATCACATCTATATTTGTTTGTGTATTCATATTACTACATGAATCTTATCAATAAGTACAATACATACTCCTGACCCTTGCTTAGATTGATCTCCATCAAAATACAAGGACCACATACTTCAATTTTGATCTCAGTCTAGTTATTTTTTCCTTTTTAGTTTGGTAGTCAAAGTATAGACACCTAAATATATGGGGATAAAATTGACTTGCTCATTAACCACATTGTATTATGTAATCATTAGTTGCATGCATGGATCTTTATAAATATTTATCTTATTTTCCACTCCTCTCCATGACAAAGACATATGGGATAATTTTGTTTCCATATAACCATTTAGAGATTAAATCCAATCTCTACTCAATATCATGCCATATGCCTCCATTATTTCAACCACTTGTATGTTTATGAACTAGTACATTATTGTGTCAACATATAATTTCACATCCAAAAAAAAAATTCTCATACAACCTTGAACTTAGACTTATCTAATTAGGCCACTACCTTATATAATTTTACAAGGACCAGTCCTAACTTTCTAAAAAAAATTGTAGGAATAAGATTTACTAAGGTGCCTAGATCAACCAATTAATTATGCAAATTCTTGCTAAAGATTTGTATTGTAAGTAAGAAGGTTGAACCTTAGTCTTGGATTTGTGTATCACAAATTTGGTATTTTTCATGTCTTTATTTTTAGGCTGAGTGATATTGACTATAAGAGAATTAAGTAGTGAATCCTTTTGTTCAGTAATTTGCACCAATTCAAGGAGGGTTATATTGATTTTTATCCTATTCATATCCTCGACTATGTTGTATCTAATCTTACTAGTTGAAGCTTGAATATAACTTGATTTTAGTGGGGGGGGGTAGATCATTTTGAGATTTTGGTTAATGAGGAATAGGAACATCTTTAGGTGGTGTTGAAGTGTTCAAGGGATGGTGTACCCTATTCCTAAGGGTATAATTTCCCCTATGGAAATTTTGTATAGCCTAGATATCATTGGTATTTTCCTCAAGTTCATTATATCCTTTACTAAGAAAGTATAGGGTAACTAAAACAATGGTTGTATCAAATGATTTGGATGAACTGTGTGACCTATTATATTCTAGTTATTTGGGATAGCCTCATATTCAACAATCTCCTTATATAGGGTTTCAAAGGCATTACAAAACACAATGTATTCAAGTTCCCCTTGTTGGATGCATCATGCAAAGGAGAAAAATTGGGTAGGGTAAATACCATGACGTTGATTTCAATCATTATATTATATGAATACTCAAATTTCTTGACTAGTATATTTTTAGGTCTATAATTATGTTGATAAGTTAAATTCATGGTATATTTTGCATTTTTTAATTACTACTTGTTTTTGCAAACTAAAGAAATCATTGCTAAACCTATGGACCATCATTTGGATTGTGTTAAATTTAGGATTAGATAAATCTTTATTTTAAGTATAAATTCTATTATTTTTGATTGTGAGTGTAGCTTGGTTATAATCCAATAGTATAGTCTCACTAAAAATAAAACTTAAAAAACTTAAATTTTGATTTAGAGAGGCATGGGGCAGAATGAGTTGATTTGTGATTGGGATAAGTTATAACATTGGGATGTTATAATTTATGTGTGATATTGTATTCAATTATGTCATGTATGGGAGGACATTAGTAATAGGGGCCAACATTTATCCATATGGATTGAGTTTCTTATCTACTTATTTTTCCTTTACGTAGGTGAGGGGTAGATCCATAATAGTTGGATCCCTAATCAATAACATGTATATCCATGGATCCAAGGCATTATATATTTCCAATACTAATTAATCATTTTATCTATACATATTAATCACCCTACTATGCATATTTTGAAAGCAAGCATTAAAATTATGAATAGGTTCATTTAGATCCCTTCTCATACAAGAAAACTATTGATATATAATACTAGGGTATACCACCTGACCAAACTAGAATAATAACATGATACTAAATTGAATCCATCTTCTAATTGAATTCCAAGGCAATATAAGGAACCAATCATATGATGCATCAGGCAAAATGAAATGAAATAACATATAGGCTGCATTATCATGCTCAACATTAAGTAACCTAAGGGTAGTTTTATATGATGTGACATGTTATTCAATAATTATCCTAGTACTTGGGGTGAACCTTGAAAGGTATCTCTTAAGGCTCCTAAGAATATAATGGATGCCCCTTATGATGTTTATTGTAAACCCTACTAATCAATCCATAGGTGCAATAACGGATGGGTGTCTATTATGGATAGATTGAGAGGATGCAATGATCAGGGTGGATAAAGGTATTGGTATCCATATATTAGTTAATTTTATCCAAAATATTTTCTATTGGGATATAATCAATCTACTTATAATTACTCTAGATCTAGTAATTCACTCAATAGGCTTTAGATTATTTAAGATGGTAGTTACAAGTTAGAAATTATTCTGATTAAGTAATTATAAACCAATAAAGTTTGAAATTTAGAGAATCTATAATTTAAAATAGATAATAAATCAATGCAACATGAGGTATCAGTAATTTAAAAATTGATAGAAATCAGGCCTTCCTTATAACACCACTTTCTATTAGTCTCAATTTATGACATGTAATAGAAATAATTATTAGTGTTAACTAATATAAAGTTACAAAGGGAGATAATAACACATGGTACATAATATCTCCTCATTTTTACCATTCATGTGGTTAAATCTAAGGGCTAATAAATTTATAATCATTTAGTTGGGTGGGAAATGACAATCCATAACCAAAAGTTTAATTCACTTCATATTTTTTGAGAAATGCTACTGATGTTTACCTAAGTTTTTTTCCTTCCTCATTCACATTGGTATCACACTCTAATAAAATTTACATAATATTCATCACAAAAAGAAGATAAAGGAGAAAAATATTAGGGTAGTAAATTAAGTGATTCCCTGACTATAACAAGATTATTAGTGTTTAAAGTTAAAATCATGCATGATCATAATTATACCATTGTGTACTAGGCCTAGCTACATCGCAATATAAATAAACTCAGTGGGTAAGATTCTAGGGGATTAATTAAACATATTACTCTAAAATTATATTAAATAAAATATAAATTTAGAACCGATTAGACTAGTTATTGCATAATCTAACTACATATTCATTAATAAATAGGAATTTAAATATCTTCTTAAAATTAACTAATTATATTTCATTAATAAATGAAGTAAATTACTAGATAAAAACATGAATTTCAAACTATCCTGGTATCTAATTCTATTTTAGTAAAAAATAATTAGGTTTTTCCCTCCAAGTAGACAATCACAAGCCAAAAAAGTTTAAAGGACTAAGCCTATCACATTATATATATACTTTTGTTGCATAGAATATCCTCCCCTAAAATAATATTACAGTCTACCTTATATAGAATATAGAATGTGGATTATATCAAATTAGAGAAAGGATCCCATCTATGACCATGATGATCACTCCAAGACATTACAACTACATTTAGTTAGAATATTCCCTCCACTCTCACAAGAGGTCACATTTTCTTTTTCTTTTTTTCATAGTTATGACACCTATTTAACTGAAATGATTCCACACTTCTCCCTTTAGACCAATTAATTTGAATGATTATGCTGTTTGGACTAATAAATATAATATTCACTTCAAAAATTCACCAATTCACTCCATTTACCTCCATTAACCACTCAAACCTCCCTATAATATAACTAAATTGATTATTATACTATTTTTTTCAATTTTGGCCATTATGATGTTTGACAAGATGTCAAATTGAATCATGTGTATTTTATGATGACTAAACTAGTTGATGTGGTTTGCTTATATATTTGATTTATGTCATTGATATCTCTTTTCCACTTGAGACTAATTCATAATTTACTATACAAATTCTTTAGCCATGTTTAGCTACCCCTTGGGTCCCCAGGTTTATTTGGCATCCACATGTTCTTTGCATGCAATTTTCTCCTCACTTTATTAGCTCTAGGATAGCATAGTAGTGATATGATTCCATGTGGCATAATATATTGGAATCATAAAAATTTATATGGGGGGTTTGATTCAATTTTAAAACATTTCATTCAATTCTATTCATCATTCTTTAACCATTCAAACTAGCATAAAGATATAACAATGCATAAAAGAGCAATCACATAAGCATGAAGTAAGATATCAACATATAAACAAAAAATATATGTGGGAAACACTAATGGGTGATAAAAACCACTATAAAAACACTCTGAATATTATCTTATAATCAATTAAACAACATTTAGTGAGGTACCAACCCCATAAGGAGTACCAACCCCTCACTATATAGGCACCAACCCAACTAGTCCTTTAACAAGATCTAACTTGCAAGGAGGATAAAACCCCATAGTCACTTGGAAAAAAACCAAAAACTTTAGGTAAAATTTTTAAATATCTAACCTACAAGGTATCTCCAACTCCCTCTTGACTGAGTACCAACCTAGCCAAGATAAGCTTGATCACCTAAAGACACCTTGTTGCTCTCTCAATTGATGGTGACCTCTTATTTAACTCTTTATATTATTTATACTAAAAATAAATTAATTTATTAAAACCATAAAACTAATATTATTAATATTCTAATATTATCTGACCTCATTAATCTCACTTCAACCTTTTACCCCTCTCAAATAGCCTTCTAGGCTCACTCACTTAATATGCCTTTTCTAGGCTCATTAGGTCCATTAAACTTATCATATACTTGAAGAATATGTAATTGATATTTATGAATTATAATATGCCTCTTCCTTAAGGTATAAATTACCTAACTCTTCTCCTCAAATTATATATTTTATTCAATTATGTCCACACTTCTCTTACATGCACAAGTAAGCCAATTAGGCCTTTTTTATATACTCAACACTTGTTCTTACCCATCTTGGTCAGAATAAAACCTTACCACACTAGGATAAAGATTTAAATAGGTCCTTATAAACATTATAAATAATAAAAAAACACTCCATATGTATTTCATACCCCTTAAGGTCCAAAATCCCCATTAGGCCAAAAGGAGACCTAATGCAATTAGGTCTGTCTTAAGCACACACTACACTTATGACCTATTAGACCTTATTAAGTACATATAAATGATTTAAAAACTAAAAATATACCTAAAATATATCAATTATAACATATACATGGTTCCACACTGCCTATAAGTCCAACTCACTACTCGAACCATGTTATTAGGCCTAGTTGCCATTAGTCTTTCTCACTATCTAAAATTATCTCTTAAAAATAGAATCATATAATAAATTTTCCCATATAAAAATATGATAAAATAACATTAAATTATTCTCCATGATATAATCTTCACCACCATGTCCATTTGACATCACCAAATAACCCAAAAGGCTTTAAACCCACTCTTGCAACATGACCACTCAGAATAGTCAAAGACTACCAAAGTACGGTCAAGAAATTTTGATTATTAACAAATAAATATGTAATTTTAAAAAAATTAAAATAATTAATTATATACCATGTCATATATAAAACATAATCCCATTCTTTTTAATCCTTTTTATTAGGCAAAATAGCTCAGAAATATCTTGCTTACCAACACACATAAAATTATCAAATACCCTGAAAACACATTCCTGAGGAAGTTTGTCTTTAGTTATTGTAATGTAAATTTAAATAATTATAATTAGTATTATTTGTTTATATTAGTATTATATATCATTAAAAAATGGATATATATCAATCTGTAGTGACAACCATTGGTCTTATATACTAATTTATCAAGCTAATCTCTCATAGTCTTCACAGAGTCTAACAAGCCATTTTAGCTTCCACATATCAAAATATTAAAGTTTTATATCCATATTATATAAATAATTAATAATTTATTTACGTTAAAAATTAAAAAAAAATCATTTTATACATTATCTCTTTGTTGTAGTGTCTCACACACTTCACTTGGAAAACCCGGAATAGTCATTCTATCTCAACACATAGTCATGGTGAACGTGAATTAGAATACCTATAGGGAAAATTAATTTAAATTAAAATACATTTATATCATAATTATAAAAACTTATCTCAAATTAAATCATAAAGATATAGAGGTCTAATATTAAATTTAGAACAAACAAATCAATCACTGAACATTACTTCTTTATTGTCTTCACTCACTTAGATAAACCATATTGAGAACACATTATTTATTGTATGTGAGTATCTTAAAACCTTATTAAAAAAGTAAAAATTATTTAAAATTATCTAAAAAATACACTAAAAATTCAAACCATCCTTAATCATCTAAAACTCATCCCTAAACATGTTTTGACTTTGACTAGTTTTTCTCACTATTTTCACTCTTTGCTAGTTTAACAATAGGTCAATTTGAGTGACCATAATATTTGAAATATAATATATATATTCTCAAAAAATCACCATGGAAATAAATAATTATTATTTAACTTTAACCTCCATCTAATTACATGCATTAACCTAGTCAACCTTATGTGTAACATCAAATTATTCGGAAACAAGCATTTTTTATAGCTTATACTCATTGTCCTAATAGAACACTACCACTTCGAGATGAATTGAGGATAAATATAAAAACTCCAATAAAAAAAATTTAAATATACCATTTTATTTTATTATCAACAATATTTTCACCATCAGGTCAATATGAGGGTTTTGAGAGGGTTTTAGACCAGTGTACTTAACATTTGTTCATAGAACTCTATCCTTGAAACCAAATCCTAATGTTTTTAAATAATTATTATTACCCTTTGACATATATACCAAAATTATGAGACTCCCATGAAACTGTCACACATTTTAATGAGCATCTAAAGTTCCTTCTTGGGATTTCATTTCTTCACTTTACAAACATAAGAGACCTCAAAACATGTTTTCTTTCTTTCACCTTCAATCCATGACCTTAGACTTGGTCAAAACCATTTAATAACCATATAAAACCTCAATCCATGCTCGTATGTTATATATCACCTTGAAAACTCATCTTCACCCTTCATTAGGCCACACTAGACCAATATGCACATTAGGTCTACAACCATCAATCATACTTGGATCTTGAAAATAGTTGGAAGCCTCTTAAATTATTACAAAAGTCTAATACACATGTCAAAAAAACTCATACCAGATTAGTACATTTCTAATATTTCTCATACAAGTCATAAGCTAATTACCTCAACATGTTACTAGGCATGTGCCATCTGACTATGTTTCTTCATGCAGGGACTAAGCTTAAACCTAGACCTTGGAACTCGTCTGAAGGCTTATATACCTTATACAAAATGTTAACATATTTTCCAATATCTTTTTTCATTTTATATTACTACATTTAACACCTTCAATCTCATCCACCTTTATATCATCACCATGCCTCACAATGCTTCATGCCTATATCAAAACAAGACTAGGCTTCTCAATACATAATGTTCACATAGACTTATTCTCAAGAAATTTATAAATAATTATCTTATCTAAAAAAACATGTTACTACACAAAATCATTATATTTTATATCATCTCTTCAAATCAATCATTGCTCATAAGCTTGTTAAGACATAACCTTGAGCCAAGACCTTATGCAAAACTCAAAGATTTGGTAGGCCATGCTTGAGTCATCATGAATACTTACCATGTCTCTTCAAAATATCACATTTGGGACATCAATTACCTTTTAATAACTTTAACATCAATGATAACCTTCATGCCACAAACACACAAATAAGAACATACCTCAACGATCTCCCCCTTTGTCACTGATGGCAAATACTCTAACACAACATCTTACTTTCTTCTCTCTAAGTTGGTTCCTACCATCATGTATTTCTACCACTTTTAAATTAATGAAAATTTTCATATATACTCACAAAATTTCATCTAAACATCATCCATTGATCCTAGGACCTGATCATTTCACTGAACAAATAAGGTCCCCCTTTATTCATGCATACTTCTCTTTAATCTTCTGAAGCTGTCTAAGTTATCTCCCCCTAAATATATTCTCTACCTATATCATGACATATAAAAACTTAAATCAATTATTTATAAAAAATACATAACTCATTATATTACCTTATGAAAAATCCATAGGTCTTAAACATACTCAAGTCATTAGGGCTTAACTAAGTTCATGGAATTTTTCAATAGATCATCTCAACCAACTAGGACTGCATAATACTTATAATCATTGTTCTTATAATAAAAATATGATTTATTTATCTAATCATACTCATAAATTGGTATATTTCATCCATATTTCTTATTTATGGTCAATCAAGCCATCATAGCTTGGACAAACTCGTAACAACCTTTTTGGTGCAATCTACCTACTTATGATACTAGGTCAATCAAGTTAATATAGTTCATAATTTCTATATGCAAGTTTAACACATAGTTGCATCAAAATGACTTTGTTATTTCTATGTAGGTCTTCATAAAATACAAGTTACTAGATCAAATAGATAAACATAGTACTCTTATTCACTTCCAAACAACAAATTATGTTGAATATGTCAACTTAATCTCTTATTCAGCTCCAGAACAATAAACTATGTAAAACATGTCAACTTTATTAGTCAGCTTTCAGACAACAAACCAGATTGACTCATTCATTTTGAATAGGCTTTAGTAAATAAGGAATTTTAAAAATAGGTTAACCCATATAGCATAGTTGGTAGAACTTGCAAGCCACACTTAAGGAACTTCAACAAAAATTTTATAGTCCTCAACATACTCTAACCCACTAAAGTTACTTTCTTTATCTCTCTTTAAATTTAGTTTTTCATTAAATTTCTATTTTTCACAAGTTTGTATCCTTCCAAACTATGATATTATAGTAAACAAGGTCAACCTGTTTGACCTAGTTTTATAGTTTGTCTTCTATCTAAAAAACTAGGTCAACCCAGTTGACTTAGTTCTTAAGAAATCCAACTTATGTAATATAGTAGGGACCTTGTGAACTCTATTCTATAATATTTACATATAGTGTATTTTGAACTAACTATGTATCATGCTTAAACTAGGAATTAATAACTATATACTAATAATTAATTCACACTTTCATTTTCAATTATTTGCATGCTTAGAGTATCTCACATAGTATAATTAGGTGGTTTTCAATATTCCATTTATTTTTACTATTTTTATATTTTTTCACACACTACCAAATCACATAATTTCAAAATGCATTTAAGATTTGTCTATCCAATGCCTACCTACTTGAATTTCATCACTAAGGGGAAACCTGACTTGGTTTTTTGGCCAAGTATAGACATGTGGTTAATGGTATATATTGGCTAAGCACCTAACACCCTTATCATTGTAATATTTTTAAGTAGGGAGTAGGACCTAATACCAATATAGTACCATTACCAACATATATCCCTTTTATCCTAAACATCCTAAAACTATCCATAGATTGCTTTTTAGTTTTGTACTTTCAGCTGACTTCCCTATCACACTTAAAATAACACTTTATAATAATAAAAACACTGAAGATGACCACTTAGAATTTATTTTTCAATTGACTACTTTCTCTCTAATCATTGTGTGTTGTATTTCAAAAACATAGATTGGCTAGCATTGGTGCAAGGTTTTGTGTTGTGTACCAATTAGATCATTCTCATTGATTCCATTCTTTATATGCTTTCTTTCATTTCTTTTTTCCAACTACATTGTAAAATATTTCCCTATTTTTAGTACATTGTCGTTCTATTTGACATATTCTCTTACAGACTATTTTTTTACTGCTTTCCATACTAAGTTAACCTATTTGACTTTGTATCCCTTTTACCAGTCAAGTTATAGTAGTAAGTTGACCTAGTCAATCATGTATCCTTATCAATCTATTTTTTCCCATTTTGTAGTAATAGGTTAACCTGGTTAACTCTATATTCTTATTTCTCTCCTATCTAAACAAATTAGTTCTCTATTTCTCTTTCCTTAACATTTTATTCATTCTCTCAAATCATCATGAAGTCCCTTGGTAGAATTTTTTGAGACAACCTAAATCTATTTAAACACTAAATGGGATATTCATTTCTCCCTCTCTTTTTCTCCCAAGAGAATCCTCACTCTTGGATCACCTTTTCCCCTCCTTCATATATGGATTGTAACATGGTTCAAATCACACCTCAAGATGAATTACATGGATCTAATCCTTTTTGTACCTATCAACATAATTCTCATAATCAAAACCTTCAACATAACATGGGAGCAATAGACATAAGTCTATCGAATAATCTCATTAGTAATCTACCTTCCAATAACCCTCCCCCTTATACCAATTTGTGGATCTCTCCTACAAACTCTAACCAACCAATTGATGTGACTAAACTTGTACATCATACAATAAATGAACATATTGAAAACTTCTAAGACCTCTCAAATTATACAATTACAATGTCAAATGATCAATATGGCTAATCAACCTCCATATCACAATCCTCAAGCCAATCCAAATATTATTCCTCCACCTCTTTGAGATACCTCAAGAAATGTTATTCCTTAACCTATAATAAATAATAAAATTCTTCAAAATATATAGAATAAACCTTTATCTCCTTTCATCATATCCATTGATATTGGTAATATATCTCCAACTATCAAGTATGATGATACTAAAGATCCTAAATCCTTTCTCAAATCCTTTGATAATATTTATAAAGACTGGATCCAAACTATAACTTTTTCCACCACTAAAATTTTAGTTAAAACCTTCACTGGCAGTATACTGGAATGGTACAACCAAATTCCCCAACATTACATTTGGTAAATTGAGGATTTAGTCAATCCTTTAGTCAAAAAGTTTCAACATAATGATCTTCCAAAAAATTATCATAGCCATTTCATTAATGTTAAGTAATATTCCACTGAATCATCTCATGACTTTATCAAATGATGAAATCTCTGACCCATAAATCTAACCATAACATGACTGATGATAATTTTTTAAAACTCTTTATAACTACTTTAACTCATTTTATTCAATATATGGTTTGGAATTTTTCTCCTCAAACACTTAATGAAGCTCTTAAACAAGCCAAACAACAAGACTTACTCATTAATAAATTTAAACCTAATACCATATTCCTTAAAGGATCATTTCAAACTTATACTAATTCCATCACTAGAAATAATCCTCAAATGAAACTAGGAATTTCCAAAACTAACACTCCCTCATATTCTCACATACCACTCACTATGCAATAAATAAAACAATGTCTACCACCCTCTAAACCATTTACTTATCCTAATAATCCTCTTAAGTGGTATGAACCTAATCAATTTTGTTGGTTCCAAACTAACATTCATCATTCCCATGAAACCTATTGAGGTATTCCTAAATTTTTTATCTCATATATGCTTGGTGATTCCTTAAATCATGAAGCTATTATCCAACTTCATCATCAAGAGTATAACACCACTTCTCAAAAATGTCAAGCTTCCAAAGCTTCTTATAATAGCCAAAAACCTTTTTCTATGGCTAATAATAAAAAAACTACCAAGGATGTTTGTTCTATTAATATTGACTATGACCAATTTTACAATAATTTTTGATATGCTAATACAACTAAGGTTAATTATCATTATAAACTAGATCATAAAGATCCTATCACAAAACCCAAGAAACCATCATTAGAGAAATAACTTATCAAAGATACTACAACCACTCATTTATCTTTGGAAGACCTTGAGGAACCACTTCCTTATTCTAAACCACCAACAAATTTTATTCATTTAAAATCTACCTTACCTTTCAAAACTTGCACTGGTTCTTCTTCTAAATCCCATTGGAACATTATTGAAGAACTTAACTCCATGGCTCACAAGATTCCACTTAAGGAGTTATTTTTTACTTCCCCTTATCATCTTACATTCCTTATGCAAAAATTATAATAAATTGAATACCCATCTTCTATAGATGAATAACCACCTTTTATTGAACCTCAACCTATCAATGTGCATGCCATTTAAACTATTTGTCCTTCTTATAATCCTTTATTGAATTTATTAAAGGGGACATGATCAATGATGAGATCCTTTTTCACACTGATGATCCACCACTATTCAATAAAATATCCATCAATACTATCCTTATACATAAATTTTTAGTTGATGAAGGGTCTAGTATTAATGTGAAATCTTTGTGGCGTATCCAACAACCTGGTTATAATAAAGATCATATCAAGAAAACCCACCTCACCTATCATGTATTTGATAAAACTAATCAAAATCCACTTGGTTGTATTTGTATTCCTCTAACAATCAGACCCAAGACCATTCGAACTAAACTTATGGTCCTTGATTTTCCCTTATCTTATAACATACTCCTCGATCACCCTTGGACTCATAGAATGAGGACCATCACCTCTTCTAGTAGCCAATGCATTAAATATTTACATAATGGTATATTATATAAGCATGAGGCTGATCCCAACCCTTGTAGTATTTAATTTCCTAATCTAAAATCTCAATATTGCATTCCTACCATTCCTACCATCAATAGTGATCCCTTACCTGAGTTCATCAACATCAATCCAGAACTGCATGTCACTCTTGATGATGTAGATGATGATGAACCTAATGACTTAAAAAATACTTATAACACTACTAAGTTAGCTCCTTATATCTCACAATGGCTTCCTCCTTCTTTATTACCTCAGGATCACATTATTTCTCTCGTTATTGAGATCACTAATTTCCCCCTCCATGTAATGCTCAGGAACCTTCTTACCCAGAAGATGCCTTTAGATGCAATGAATATGGAGTGGATAAATTATTCCAAGATCCTCTAATCATTTCTCCATAATATTCTAGTAACCTTGGAATTTCACTTTTTGAAACCCCCCTGAATCTCAGGCATGTACCATTTCTCCAACATATGGTGATAACTACATCATATCCCAAGCTCAATCTTGAGACTTGGATGTTCAAAGTTATCAAAAAACTTTAGCTCAAATACATGATTTCAACTAGGATTTATAGACCATTTCCATGGATTATGATTTATCTCCTAAAGGTCATGTACTTCTTATTAATTTTCCACTTCTTGATACTCTTTGGGTGGTAGAGCAACTCCTACCTTCCAAAACTGCATATATTCCTACATATTATCTACCATCTATAGATCCCATCACTCCATCTAATTTTTTCCCCATCAAAAAAACTAATGATATACCAAGCCCATCTGATCAATCCACATCTCATACTTCTAAGATTACATTAGATGCCAAGGGCACAAATGTTCATCAAATACATTATGAATATGATCACCATGGTAAAAAAATTCTAGATCTCAAAGTAGATGTTGAGTATTTTGTTCCTCTTCCCACTTTTCCTATAAATGAAGCTATTCTTGAATTACTTCATTCCCAAGAACCTCACATTACCTAGTAACATCACAAACTTAGTAATTTAAAAAATAAAGCACCTTATTTCAACAACTTCATCACTAGCATCGATCATAAATCTAATCCAATTTATTATTTACCTAATGAACCATATAATTTCTAATATGTAAATGTTATGCTTATCAAAGAAACTACTTATCCTAAATAGGGTACTCCATCATGCCCTTAACCTATTAAACTTTATCACAAACTTTCACCCACTGAACATGATAACTTTAGCTTGTTTTTTGATAAATATCATGAGATATTTACTTGGTCCTATGAGTACATGCATAGTATTGACCCTAGCATTGTGATGCATAATTTAATCACTTATCTTGATGCCAAACATGTGCATAAAAATATAAATAAATTTCCACCCAAAGTTTCCACTTTTTGTCACAAATAAATTATCAAACTTCTTGATGTTAAATTTATCAAAGTAATGGACTATTCTGATTGGGTTTCTAACATAGTTATTATTTGAAAAAAGGTCACCATGGTCATTTTTACTTGTATTTATTTGCATAATCGTAATCTTTCTTGTCTTAAAGACAATTTCTCTTTACCTTCAATAGATACCATTATCGATTCCACAGTTGGATATGAAATGTTGTGTCTTATGGATGGTTTCTTGATCTATAACCAAATTCACTTTACCCTTGAGGACCAAAAAAGACAACTCTCACAAAAAAATGGGGTACCTATTACTATTTTAAAATTCCCTTCGGCCTCAAAAGTGTTAGAGCTACTTATCGATTGGAAATGACTCATATATTTCATGATCTTATTTATAAAATTGCATAAATCTATGTAGATGACCTCATTTATAAGTCTAAATGTCACAAGACTCATATTTATAATCTTTCCATCATCATATATCATCTTCTAAAATACAAATTTATATTAAATCCTTATAAATGTGTCTTCAATGTCACATCTAGAAAACTATTAGGATTCTTAGTCTCTCTATGTGATATCGATGTTGACCATACCAAGATCAATGCTATCATCAACATGCCCATCCCTCATTCCATTCCTAAAATTTTCACTTATATCAATAACTTGGGGTAATTAGATGATTCATCCTTAAAATGGCTTATGGCATCCACTCATCAATTATCTTCTTAAGAAGCATACTAATCTAGAATGGATGGACCCTTATCAAAAATCATTTGATAATATTAATTAATAATTACCTCACCCACTTACTCTTCATCCTACTTGAAATGATTGACCTTTAATCATATATACCTCCTCCAAACCCATATCATTTAGGGTAATTCTTTCCCAGAATGATGATACTAGAAGAGAATATGCCATTTACTATATTAGTCAAGGCCTCATTAATTATGATAAATGTTACACAAATTTCAAATGTTATTACCTCACCCTATATTTTGTAGTTGAAAAAGTTTAACATTATATGTTTTATCAAACCACTTATGTTATCATTCATTTTGATCTCCTTCATCACTTCTTATCCAAATCCTTTCTTCTTGGAGATAAATTTGGCAAATGGATGGTTCTTTTCATGGAATTTGATCTATGAATTATTACTCAAAAATATATCAAAGGACAAATCATTGTTGATCAACTTGCCATAGCTCCCTTGCCTTCTATCGACCACCTTCAACATAGTTTTCCTAATGATAATATCCTCTATATTGAAGGTCTCAACCAATCCATATCCATTAAATATTACTTCCATAAATTCACTATTGATATTAAAGTAAGTAATCTCAATGAATCCACTATCCTCCCCTGATATTACTAAACTAAAAGTAGTTATCAAAGAACTTCCTAAAATTAATGTAAATTTACATGAAGATACTTGGACGCTTCTTTTTAATGGTGTTAAATGCCTTCAAGGAGATGGGGTAGGTTGTATTCTTAAAATACCTCTTGGAAATAACATCCCTTTATATTTTCAATTGATATTTGATATCATTATTAACATCAAAGAGTACTAAGCTTTAATATTAGGCATGGGAGATGCTCTTGATTTAGATATACAATATCTACATGCTTTAGGTGATTCTCAACTCATTTCCCACCAACTCAATGGTGATTACCAATTCAAAAGAGAGAATATCATTTCTTATCATCAAATTGTAAATACTCTTTCCAAGTATTTCATTTCTTTCACCATCAAACCTATCCCTCTAGATCAAAATTCTATTTATAATTCCTTTGCTTCTTCAACATCTCTCTTTCATCCACACTAAGTTATTAGGAATCCAACTTTTCTTATCCAAATGAGAAAATCTCCATCGTCTATTAAACCTTAATATTCACTTATCTACCACATTGAGGCCATCACCATTTGATGAAGCCCATGTTACAAAGACATTGTTCAATTTATTGAACATCAAACTTGTCCTCCAAACCTTGATTCTCACAATAAGAATTGCATTCATAAACAATATTTTAAGTATTTATTTTGATATAACATCCTATATTATAAAAAATTTGAATGTACCTTTCTCCATTATATTATGAAATATGAGGTCCCTCCTCTTCTTGAAAAACTACATGGGGGCATTTGCAGTGGCTAATGTAGCAGACATGATACAACCTATAAAAGATTAAGTATGGGATAATTTTGACCCACTCTTGAAAATGATGCCATAAAATTTGATAAAAATTATAGTCTTTTCTATCTCTATGGTGATTTAATTCATTCACCTCTAACCAAGCTTCAAACCATCCAATCTCCCTTACCATTCTCTATGTGGTGATTAGATCTCATAGGTAAATTACTTTTATCTCAAGATGGGCATGTCTTTATAATCACAACCATAAAATATTTTACCAAATTGGTTGATTATATGCCCCTAGTTAATGTCACTAGTACCACCATCTTCAAATTCATCCTTAATCAAAATATATTCCACTTTGTTGTCTTTCATATTATCATTTCAAGTAATGGTGGTAATTTTAAAAATAAAGATGTGAAATAACTATGTGCTAAATTTACAATCAATAAAAAATTATCTACACCCTATCATCCACAATGTAATGGCCAAGATAAGGTCACCCAAAAAAATATTAATAAAATTATCCAAAAGATAATTCATGTAACCTACATGGATTGGCACCTACATATCTATCTTAATCTTTGGACCTATCACTCTAACATATGTATTGTTATTAGGGTAATGTTATCTCTAGTATGTGGTTTTGAATCAGTCCTTCTATTAGAGTTTGAGCTTACCTCTTTCTAGTTATCTCTTCATGGTATCATACCTAATGAATAATTACTTGAATATTTTATTCATGCTCTCAATCTTTTCAATGAACACCATCTTTCTGCTTTACAACACAATCACTAATACAAGGCCCATATTGCCAAACAACATAACAAATAAGTCAAGCTTCACACATTTAATTTTGGTCATCTTGTCCTTAAATTAGACTAAACTCATGAAAAATAAGGTAAATATGCCCAAAAATTATGGGTTCCCTATCTAGTCAAAGATATTATTGATCCAAGTACCTATCACCTTCAAACCAATGAAGTCCATATTTTCAAAGAGCCCACCAATGCATAATTTCTCAAGAAGTATTATGACTAATCCTTTTCTTCTTTTCATTCTTTCTATATTCTATCTACATAACACTTTTTTTAGGATACTTATATGGGTCTCACCCTTTATAATAATTCTCTCTTTTCATAAACATTAGTCCTTCCTTTTGGTATTTTGATTTCCTTTTTCTTCTCTCATGAGTTGCATTGTAAAACTATGGATAAGACCCAATATTCCTCATGATGTACTATAATCATCTATATTTTCATAAATTTTATACACTTTTTTACATCCCTTTGGGTTTCTCATTTATGAGTTGCAGTGTAAGACCATGGATAGGACTTGGCCTTCCTCAAAAATACCATATACACCCTCATGGGTTTTTATTTTATGATCTACAGTGTAACACTATGGATATAACTTGGCATTCCTCATAAAATCACCATCTTGTCATTCCCTTTTCTAGAATGTGTTTTTTAATGGTTATGAATTCCTGATCTTTTTTGTTAGTGCTAGATTTTGCTTCCTTTGATAGATGAAATTTTCACAATAATTTGTGTTAGCATGTTTTCATCCATTTTCCTCAATCTTATGATAATGAATCATACTTTATTATTATGGTGTCCCTTTTCCACACCTTGTCACCTTTTTAGTGATTTGAGGTAATTAAAATTATTTCATGTTTCATTCCTCTTGATTTCCTTTCCTTTCACTCACAATTGGATAAAACAAGGTTGGATTCAAGATAACACTTTTATTTCACCTTGATTTATGAGACTCTTAGACACCATGCTCTTTGAGTTATCTCTTATTAACTAGGTCCTAATTATTCAAATGATTGACATTTTTAGCACCCATGTTTTGTTTTTGAAATATGTATGGAGGAAGAATAGAAAAATCCATCAAGAAAGTTAAAATAAAAATAATTTGAAATAAAAGTAAATGATATATAAAAGGTAAAAAACAAATCTCAAAACTCAAAAGTGCACTAAAAGACATGATTACAAGCACATCTCCTATCTTTAATCAAAGCTCAAATTCCACAGTTAGCCTCAAAATAGAGATAAGGTCCATTGGGATGTGGTAGGCCAATAAATTGGAATAGGATAATTCAAAAAACACTATGGTGATGACTACTTTCTCACTCAAGTACCCAATCTTATTAATAGACCAACAGTTCTGCAAGAAGTCCTAAGGAACAAGGAGCACATTATGAGAAGGTAGGTCTAGATTTATATGGTGAAGATAAGTTATTTTAATTACTTAAGGTTAAAATTAATCTTGTTTTAGAAAATATAATTTGAGTGTCTTGAATTTGATAAAGAGTTCCTCTACCTTAGTTTTTACTTCAATCTCCTCTCCACCCATTTTATTTCCCCCTTTGATAGGAATGTGTGATTCTAAATCTATTTTCCCTATTCTATAATTCTTATTCAAATATTAAAAACATGGTAGCACTACTTTGTTTCAGTTTTATGTATCTTTAGAAAAACCAATATGTTTGAGTAACTATGAATTACTTTCTTTACACCATGGATTTACATTTCTAGATGTGCCTTGATTTCTTTTACCATTTGTCATTATTGTACTATCTTTTTTTGTGATGTTTGAGTCTATTTCTACTTTCATGTACTTTTTCCATTATTGAATGATGTTGTCTTATTACTTCTCACTCACCATTGTTATTTTCCCTTTTATGCACCTTTTTCCATTATTGACTGAGGTTGTCTTGTTACTTTTCACTCATCAATGCTATTTTACCATTTTTGCTTGCCCATTTTTGTTTAAGGATTATTACTAATTTTACATTGATGTTTGATTACCATCCTTTTTGACATGTATCCTTGGTTTTATTTGGTGATTTTGACTTTCTTACATAAGTTTTAATTGTTTGAGTTTTTCAGTATTTAGTAGCCTTAGATTTTCAATTCCCTGATTTACTTTAAATTTTGACTTGGTTATTTGGTCTAACATAACACTTGTCACCCTAGCTTGCCAAATTTCCAAGTACATCTCATCCACATAGTACCAGTTATCTTGGCTTTCCTATATTTTTTTTGTTCTTTATTTTTGAGTTCTTAAGTTTGTCAAAAGTATTCTTTGCACCCTCCACAATCAAAACTACAAGACAATATACAACCATCCAACAATAAAGGTAATTCAAGGCAAACATACATTTAATTTTCACTTATTTCCATTTTAGTCATTTAATTTTATTTTTTTTATGATTTAAAATACTACAAAATTTTTTAGCCTCAACATTTTGTGTTATTATGTTCTTTCTCAAAGCACCATCCCATGTTTCACCTACTTGACATGTGATCATATTCAAATGGGGAATATGTATACACACAATATTTTCATTCTTTATCAATTAATGATGCTTTTTATTTTATAGTAACCCATCAAGTCTCAATCTCTATGAGTGTACGACCTAAGGGGTACACCAAGAAATGGGTGGGAAGACCATTGGTGCTTCACAAAATTGTTGTCCCTTATTTCTACTTATTACCAATCCAACCATCTCCTAAAGCCATTCTCCTAAGATTGTCATCCTCTTTTGCATACTCTTCTAATAATTTTAAACCTTCATTATCCCTTCTCCTAACCTAAAACCTCTTTTTATAGTTTACATGACTATGTCAGCTGTGTTGACCTTATACTCTTATTGACAAAACTTATTAAGGTTCTAGGTTAGCCCCTGTCTAACCTATTCCATGACCCAGTGAGTTTTTGTCAATAATGATACTAGGTCGAGTAGGTTGACCCTATTGGCCAATTTTTTTGAAAGGGTTTAGGGTTAAATCTAGCTATATAAATACATCCATTTTCCCATTATTTAGAGAGACATCAAGTGTTATTATTAATTTATACTTATTTAAAATTTGCTCTTCCACCATTCTAATTGAGGAGTCGTAGCTTAGGGTTTCTACTTAGAGAAGAATCTAGTCTTGTAGAGAAGTCTTGGATGCTTTGGCATTTTTTAGTGATCCCTACAAATAATAACAACCTCTCAAAAAACACCTTTTTCCAAGGCAAAGGTTGGGTCTCGATGGGTTCATCTTCCAGGTAAGTATCTCTAAATTTTCTCCTCTCTTTAAAAGATAGAAGTAGCATAATTAATGGCTTTTGAATAATATTACTCTTCCTCTCCCTACATTATGGTCTTACTTATACATATCTTAATTATAATTATCTTATACATGTTTAATTTCATTTTTTACTAACCCCTACTTTATTCCACAAGTTTTAGTGATCACTAAATTAGCTTTCTTTGCTTTATTTGTTATTAGTATAGTAAATATGAAAACATAGGACTTAGTTAGGGTTATTGTATAGTTTAAATTAAATGAAACATTTGGAACCCTCCCTAGTGATATTATTGTGGTATGAGATCCCCTCATTAAGTATAGTAGATCCATATTGGTTATGTTCCTGATTATTTAATGTATCCCCAATTAGAAGTGTAAGTAGGATCTATCTTCTCCAAGCTAGGATTAATTTGTAAATCTGATGCATTTCTAATTACATGTAGAGTTTATTTAGAGATAGGACTGGTCATGCAAAATTTGGTTAGGGTTTTACAAAAATAATAAGAGTACAAAAAGAGATGAGAATGGTAGCACAATAGAGAGAGATAAAACAAAACTCAATCAAAGAGGAGAACAACTGTCACTAGACATATCGATATGACAACCAATATATAACAAATTTATTTGAAGTTGAGTTTTTAGTTTTGGTTATTGATTATAGACTTAGTTTATAAAAAAAAGTTGTTCTTGTTATGGGTTTTAATATAGTTCATCTAAATGTGCAAAATGGTAGTTTTTTATTTAGAATGAGGGTTTCTAGTTTATAGAGATAGAGATGGAAATCAATTTCATCTATAGGCCTATATACATTTATACAACCTAAATTAGTCAAGAAACCAAAAATGTCATTTATTTTCACAAGAGACTCTGACTGGAGAATATGAGCCTTATTCACATTAGCCATGTCTATTGTTTTACTTATCTTGGTCTTATTTCATGATTGAGTTACATGTTTTTCCATAAACAGTCATCTGTAGCCTTCTAGATAGTTATTATAGCTCAACCAAACTCTATTTCCCAAGCTAATCCTATCCTCCCAATTCTTGAACCTATAGGACAAGATCATTGGGATTGGATTATAACACTGAACCCTAGGGTGTCCCAATTTTTGTGCTCCTATCCTTTTACATTTTGAGTCATAATGGTCATTTCTCTTTGCTCAAGAGGTCATAAACCATTCTTAGTTCCTCCTTTAAGTTTTATTTGTATTTTTAATGTTGTTTAATGTGAATAAAGCTCCCAAATTCAAAATAAAAAGTCTCATATATAAAGGACTTCACAAGGCATTTTATATCTATAACTTACCACTTTGGTATAGTAGATAATACAAATTAGTCAGCTTTACATGTTTTGTCAAGGAAGGGCCTAGGTGAAAGTTCATTCTTGCATTTACATTGCATGTTGATATGTGAATTCCATAAGGGATAACTGCATTTTATCTAAGACCCTATATTGAGTGTTAATGTAGGTAGTGATCAGGGTAACATGGGTTCTAGATCATGTGATCATTCTTCTCCTAACCTAATTTTTTCCCATTTTGATTTTGATGTGTTTGTTGTTTTGTGTGTGTATATATACCTAGGGTTTGAAGATTAAAATATCTCTACAAATATCTCTATCTATATTTAGCATCCAAAATTTCATAAGCAGTTTCACACAGGAACAACATAAAGAACCCAAAAAAATCAAGCCTCTGTGAGTAGTTTAGATAACAAAAATAAAAGAGGACAATATCACCAGAATCTGAAGTGTCTTATTTTAGGTGTTCCTATCCTTTCACTAAATTAAAGATAGATTGAGGTTCTTGACATCCTCCCAATCCTACACAATAGTTTTTAGGTTTTGAAATAAGCATCTCAGTTTATTTTTCTAGATAAGTTATTTCTTTTCCCTATGTAATTGATTTAATAAAATTCATATAAAATCTATATTTTATTATATTTGATTGGATTTTTACCCTTATTCTAGACCCTTTATTATTTAGGAACTAAACCCTAGTTTCTTAAAAATAATAAAACATTTGGTTAACCTGACTTACTTTGAACAAATTTCAAACCCTAGGTACCCTTAAGGTTTTTTCTTCATATTTTTGTGCAAAAATTCAATTTTAAATTTCTTATTTTTGTATAAATTTTTGTACATCTATTTTTATTCAAATTTATTTTATAATTTAAATTATTGCAATAATTTTCAAAATATCGAAAATGTCATCCCAAAACCCTAGGTTTTCAAACTAGGTCCTAAAACCCCAATCCCTACAATTTTTAGATAAAAATTTTGGATTTTTTGCAAATTTTCTAGAGAGTCAAAAATATTTTCAAAATCTCTATGTTGGTAGTTATTTTTGTGCAAAAATTCAATTTCAAACTCCTAATTTTTGTATAAATTTTTGTGCATTTAAATATATTCAAATTTATTTTAGACATTAAATTATTGCAATAATTTTCAAAAATTCTAAAACCCCAACCCAAAAACCTAGATTTCCAAACTAGGTCATCAAACCCCAAGCCTTCCTTATTTACAATTTTTAGATAAGAATTTTTAATTTTTTGTAAATTATTTGGAGTGTCAGAAATATTTTCAAAATTTCTATGTTAGTAGTTATTCTTGCATTTATTTACTTAATAGTACTTTTACATTTTCTATTTCATGAAATAAATAAAATGGACACTAAGGCACTTCTTCCTTCTCATCCCATAGATCAATTTCTAAATTTTTCTCATAATTATGATAATGAATGGAAAATTTTCAAAATTTCACATTAGCCAAAAATGTGGAAAATGATTTCATTTAGAATGAAGATAATTACTAGTATTTTATTGAGGAATATGATGATACATATGAAAGTGATAGTGAATAAAAAGGAGATGCATCTTCTTGTCTAAAACCTATCTCTTTTATTCCCTCTTCTAAAGAAAATAATTTTGATAAATGGGAAAGATACTTTTCACCTCATTATCCTATGCACAATGAATCAAATGAATAAATTAGTGATGCATTTCCAAGTGAATATCTCATTGGTGATAACTTGGTTCCATTTGAACCTAATCTCTCTCTCTCTCTCTCTCTCTCTATATATATATATATATATATATATATATATATATATATATATCTCTACTTCTATCTTAAAATTACAATAATATAAACATAATAGAATCAAATTGCTAATTCATATTTCAAATGATACATCTCATATTATTAACTCTACTTTGTCATCTCAAACAATGACAAAATATTTTTTAAATGATAACTATCTTATTCTTACTTCTCATATTACAAATGAAAATAATGCATGCACTCAATTAAAGAATAACATAGATGCACATAATATTCCAATTTCACATGATAATTTATTAAATATTATAAAATAATTAACATCTTATATTACCCCTCTCCCTAGTGATGATGAAAGTGATAATGATTATGATAGTGAACATGCAAATGAATATAAAAATGAAAATGAATATGAAAAAAATTCTAATTGTGATAATGCATGGAATAATGATACCTATTATACATATAGTGAAGAAGAAAATCCATCTCATGATTCTAACTCTTCTCTCAAACATAATGAATTATAAAATGTTGCTTCTACTTCTATGCATAATTCTATTTCAAATAATGCACATGTCAATGATAACATCACATCTTTGTTTCAATTAGAATGTGATTCACTAAATAATAAAGATACCAATGAATATCCAAAGCCACCCCATACTATAGTAGCACCTATTTCTCACTCTTAACCTAAAGAGAATGGTATTCCACATCCCTCTATTAAGGTCCAAGTTACCATTCCTCCAAAGGTTCATGTGACCACACACCCTCTATATGATCTAATTTATAAATGTAGAATTCTTATGGCTAAAATAAATGATCAAATTTCAATGATTAAATGAACCAATTCAATATACTAATAGACCATTTTAGGAGATTATTTATTTGATGCATGTAGTTGGTGAATTACAACACCAAGTACATCTCCTTACTTTGGAAAACAAGGCTTACAAGTTTTGGATGGATTCCAATGACTTACATGATAACCTTCTTCTAAAAACATTTTTCAAAGCTTCATTGCCTAAGCATTTCCAAATACCATCATTTCCATAATTTGATAGAACTAGAGATCCATTCATACACCTTCAATCCTTTTAGAAGGCTTTTCCATTTTATGCAATTCCTTTGATTCTACTTAAGTTGTTTCATTAGACACTAGTGGTAAATATACATAATTGGTTATTTCATATACTTATTATTGGTCCCTTTCATACATATGATGATTTAGAGGAGGCATTTATTAGATATTACATAGAAAAAAGGGCCCTTATGTTACATATGAGAAACTTACCACAATGCATCAAAATACTTTAGAGCTAGTTAGTGATTATATCTTAAAATTCAAGCCTCACATGTTAAGATTCATATATAAACCAAAAGATTTAGAGATTCAAAATATATTTATTAAGGGGCTTCATCAACCCCTCCTAGATCACATATTAAATTAGATAGAGTCCTATTTTAGGAACTTATCTTATATAGTTCTAACCTTGGAGAAGAAATTGGGATTGATTTAGATTAAATTGATTGGATTAATTTAGATTTCACAACATTACCTCCATCTATATCTCTTATCACTCAACATGTACCATATCTAAAATAATATAGGAGACCACAACCAAAAAATCAACTATTTAAGAATAGAGACCTAGTTTCTAGAGCACCAACTATAATATTCACTATAGAGAACAATAATAGGGTACCACTATAATTTTACTTAGAGTGGGATATGCCATATGTCATATTATCAACACTAGTATTAAGAGGTTAATCACATTTCCTTCTACTCATTGATGAGATCCACATCTCTTACATAAATAGCCACATCGATCCTTTGGACATAGAAATAATGATTGTTATGGACTCAGAGATTGCATTTATATATGTGGGGATAATGGCATCATAACATTCACCTATGGGGCACCAAGATCTCCTCCATAATAGAACCATAGACCTCATTCCTCTATGATTGATTCATCCTAGGACATTCCTTCATAGGAATCATTAGTTACTCATTGTGAGAGTAATGTAGTTTCTAGGAAAGAGCCTCATAAGAGATATCCTATTCCACATACTTAGAAGGTTTGGAGACTAGTACAACAAGAGTAACCTATATATAGAATTTTAGTTTGAGAAGTACATAGTGCAGTTCTATATACATATCTAGTACAATCATAAGCACTATAGTAGAGTACCATTCCAAATAGATATTTACTATGGATAAGTTTTTAGGTACCTATTTCATGTATTAACCCACTATAGTTAAGATTAGATGAACCCACGTCACATATTACTTCTCTAGATAGATATTCACTATGGCCAAATTTTGAGGGACCTATTTCATGTAGCAACCCACTATGATTGAGATTAGATGAACCCCCCTTAGGGTATAGTTCCATCTCAATATATTAATTAATCATATGGATCATAATAGAGGCCACATGGTGTTATTTCACATATCAATCCACTATAATTTTAGATAGATGAGCCTCCTTCATAGCACATAGTTTCAATTACACATCTATTGATATTACGTCTTACAGAGTCTCCATGTATAGCTATAGTCAGTACACCATATATAACATTAGATATAGGGCATGTTTCTACACATCATGAGAAATATGGGCACTTTTTTAGTTAGCCATTAAGGTTTAAATAGTGATACAACACACACTCATACCATTATTAGTTCATAGATTCATGTAGTGGGCAATGATGGAGACAAAGGATTATATAGCCTTTGTATTCTTGAGCCACTCTTAGGGAATTGAGAATAATATTGATATGCATAGAGTGATATATTGCATCCCCTTATACTAAAAACTAAAATTAATAGTTCTAAATAACCATCCTTAGCCAAACTAGATTAACCAAATATCAATCTTCCCAATACCAATATTAAACCAACTCACTTTACCAAATCAATTTACAAATTAAAAAATAACAAAAAAAATTACTCACATATGATTCAAAATCAAAACCAGCATCACACTTATCAAGAAACAATCAAATCACATCCCAAACACCATTTTACCAAACATATGCAACCTCAACATCAATTTCAAATTAACTATTTCTAAATCAACCATTTATAATAAATATACCAATACACTCTAAATTCCATAATGTAATACACATGATTAAACATCAAATAAGTATCCTTCTATATATAATGAGTTTTCAAAACATATCCACTATATCAAATACATTCAGTCATGAATGAGCATCAAGTCCTCACTCTCAATCTCACTCTCCCCACTAATACTAGTCCCATAATATACCCTATCACTCGATGTCCCTGCACCTCCTCAAGTTATTGCATTCCTCTTGTGATGACTCTCTTACTCTAGTAGCCAACCATGATCCTCAAATTAATACTCATATCATCTCTAAAGATATGTATACTCATCCATGATACTCATGCTAACAAACCCAAATTTAGGAGGAGGCATCCTATACCTGTCTAGCTCAGCTCAGCTCTCATCTCTCTCGCTCTTACTACCCTAACATATGAAGCTATTGCTATATCATCCTTATCAAATAGATAAGCATGAATAATGGCCATGACCATCACTTGATCTACCAATATCTCTTCCATTGCATCATCAGGTACATGCCATGTGAGCTCTCAAAGTGTTGACTCAATTATGGTCTCCAAATAATCATCATCTCCACTCCCCACCCTAGCTTATGATTCATCTTGAGCACCTCCCACTACACTTGCACACAAATTATGGCACTACACTAGCTATATACTTTGAAATAAAAAAAGTACAAATTTCTACACAGTTCAAATGTAATCACTGCTTACCTCCCATCATCTAGATTGGCTCAAGATCCTCATACCTAAGAGCATCTCCTATCAAAATAGGATATAATGGATCCAACTGATGCCTAACCCACCATGTAGTATATGTATATATACATATATTATCATCCACATCCATAATATCTATAGCCACATCCCTCACATCCAAAGGTAATGGTGCAAGCTCAACCTTAGTCTTACATGAGTTCCTTCCCTTATGAATGCTCATGCACTCCTCACACAACCATACTATTGGGGGCACATCTCATGGTACCCCAAACTATATAATCACATGTTCATAGTGAAATCACTCATATAATCTAACCCAGTGGTCATGTATCTAATAACTAACTCTCATATATCAAAACTTCACTCCATCCTCTACCTACCCAAGAAATCCTCTTTAAGGCATGTATATAATGTTACCATCTACCATTATGTATATCACCCACCTATAATGGTCAACCCTAGGGGATTGGATATCCAATTTAATCATCCACCACTCTCTAAATGGCTATGGAGGTACCCAACTCTCCCTTGGTAATCCAATCAATCACACAACTACTATGTGCTCATAAGCCCAAAAATGTAATAAGATCATTATGCTCAATCTAGCACTAAATGAATCATATGTAAACTTGTAAATATCCTTGTATAATGAGGCTAACATATCTATCCTCCATAAGAATATAGTGCCATATACCTCCACACTATACACAGTCTTGTGTATCCTGTATGAAATAGACACTCCACTCCCATCCATAGCAACAAAATAACCAACCACTTCCACAAGTGTGGAACACTAGACTACACAATAATTAACAATATTACATCAATGCCACTCCTTCTCTAATATACATCTAAGCGCACACTAGAAAAATACAAATATGTATGATCAATTTCATTAGCACCCATATCATCTTATACCATCACTCACCACCCACTAACCAGTAAATGTAATATGTGATACACATCCTCTAGAATCACAATCATCTCCCTTGTAAGAATCCAAAAAGTATATGTATCTATAATCCACCTCTCACATAAGGTTCTAATCAAATATCAATCCCACTACACCATTCCTAGGTCACAAACATGACCTAACCCTACCCTATCCATGACAGCTCTCTCATCAGTAGACAATGGGAATAGCCTCAATGTCTCCATCACCTAGCCCCTGTGGAACTCTTTCATCTGTACCTTGCCCTAGAAAACACCAAAAATAGCACATATATAAATTAATAGTGTGAAATCAAAATCCAAAATAGAATAACAATCAACAACAAAGTAACAACATTGAAAAATTAAGCCTTCAAGACAACAATGTTGGATACATGATAACAATACTAGACAAGAGCGCTACAACCTAGATAGGAGCATAAAAACTTAGACAGGAGCATTGGATGTACGATAGGAGTGTTGAAACTAGAAAATATTTTCCTAAGCTACTTTAAAGATCTCAAAAACACCAAAATAGGCCTAAAAATAGACAAAAACTGAGCATTTGGGTTACTTACCGGGGTCATATCACCATTAGCCTAAACTTGGGATTCCAACTACTCAAATCAGGTCACAAAAGGTGATCATCTCCTTGGCATCTCTCTCACTATAGAACTCAATATCTCAACCTAATAAATGAATAAATGAATAAGGAATCAATCCAATTTCCTATATTAGCCAACTCTTTTAATGAAATAAAAATACCATTTTGCCCATAACTCAAACCCTGTAACCCCATTTTTAAAATCATTTTCTTCCATGGAATCATGAAAATGATACCTTCAACATCACTCAAGCTTCACTCTATTACTACCTCATATACCTACTATGGTATGAGAATATATATATATATATATATATATATATATATATATATATATATATATATATATATATATATATATATATATATATATATATATATATCTTATGCTTAGACACACACCTTGGTCATCACCAATCAAAACTTGTTACACTTTCAAAAACTCAATCTAATCAATTAAACAACCTTTCAATCCATTCACAACATGTCAACCTTGTTTCATTATCATGCCACTAGTCATCACTTTTGGCCCGAACTCCTCTACCACAAATTTTGTCCCTCTCCCCAAAATGGGTATCATTCTTACTATTCCTAGTTCTACACCTACCTAGCATACCCACCCACTCTCATAGGTGTATACACCATGGTTAATACACATCCAATAGTCAGATTATTAGATTCATATTAGATAAATAAAGATATATAGTGATTCAAATTACATGGGTCACTCAACATTACTTAGGACATTCAAAGGGATATACCTTCATTTTATAGATACGTAGACTATTTAGATACATTGGTTCAGATCATATGGATCCATAATGATATCATCTTATAGGTACATAGACTATTAAGATATAATGGTTTAGAATATATGGATTCATAATATTTTGATATAGATATATACTTAGATACTAGATTTTGGGTCATGTATATTACTACATGTCTCAGGCATACAACTTCATACAACATAAAATAATTACATAATCATATATTAAACTATAGGTATAGTGAAAAACATGCTATTTTGGTCTCTAATTTTTCACATGAGTCATGGAAAGATATGTCATTTCACATGTGGTTATATATATTACTAGATTATGTAGATGCATTACTCACATACTAGATTTTGTAGAATGGCACAGATGTTCGTGTTCTTCATCACTCAGGATTATGTAGATGGAATGGTAAGACATGCCATTATATTCTTGTACATTGACCAAAGTTTGAAATTACACCCAACTATACATATGTTATCACCATATTAGATCATATGGCCATCTATAGTGGTTGGTACATTATATTACTCAGACCCAGACTACATGAGTTCGTGCAGGATAGATTACATGCATTAGGTTTAGGCCTCTGAGCATTTATTAGTTACAATTAAAATATTTAGAGTGGGGGAATAATATATTTTTATCTTCACAACATATATATTTTATACACACATTAAATATTACATGAATTTATGTGTGATAGAGGACAAATATTGGTTTTGGGCCTCTGAGCATTCCTCATCTTCAGTTATATTCAGTATAAGGGGCAAGCATTGCCCTCCTCCATACCACATGGATTTTGCATTTAGATTTAGTACAAGCAACATCTATTTCAAGTATTCTTTCTTTTTCTAGGCACTATATGTCTCTCCATCCACTTCCCTAGCTAGGAAGTGAGTTGGACCCTTGAAGCACATTTATCTCTACATAGGTAGGTTTAGGTATGCATTTTTTTCTTCTTTATTTTAATCTTGTACTTTATTTCATTACATCACTAGCATAAAAAGGGGGAAAATTTATACACCCTAAATCAGTCAAGCAACCATATATATAATGTCTTTTCATAGTACTTTTCATAGGATACTTTGAATAGAGAATATGAGCCTCATTCACATTAACCATGTCTTTTGTTTTAGCTATCTTGGTCTTGTTTCATGCTTGAGTCACCTTTTTTTCCATAATCAATTATCCATAGAATTTTATATGGTCATTGTAGCTCAAACATACTCTATTTCCTATTCCAATCATATCCCCTAGGTCTTGAACCTGTAGGATAGGAGTGCTAGGTTGGACTATAGCACTAGACCTTAGGGTGTCCCATTTTTAGTGCTCCTATATTTTGAATTTTGAGTCCTAATGGTCATTTATCTTTTCTCAAGAGGTCCTAAACCCTTCTTAGCCATTCCCTTAAGTTTTTTTTGTCTTTTTAATGTTGGATAATATGAAAAAATATCCCAAATTTAAAATAAAGAGTCTCTTATATAAAAGACTTCACAAGGCATTTTATATCTAACACTTACTACTTTGGCATAGTAAATAATAAAAATTAGTCAATAATATAGCTCAACATTCTGCATCACACATAGATTTTCATGGTTTATCAAGGAAGGTCCTAGGAAAATTTTTATTCTTTCATCTAGCTTGCATGTTTATTATGCACATTCCCTAAGGGAGAACTACATTTGATCTAAGATCCTAGTTTGAGGGTTAATGTAGGAAGCGATCAGGATAATAGGGGTTCTAGATCATATGATCATACTTCCCCTAACCCAAATTTTCCCCCTTTTACTTTTGATGTGTTTGTTGTTTTGTGTGTGTAGATAGACATAGGGTTTAAATATTAAAACATCTCTATAGCAAGCTCCATCAATATTTAGCATTTAAAATTTCCCAGGTAGGCTCACACAGGAATAATGCAAAGAACCTAGAAAATTCAAGTCTATGTGAGTAGTTTGGATAATAATGGTGAAAGAGGACAATAACACCAGACCCTAAAGTGTCTTGTTTTCAATGTTCCTATCCTTTCATTGAAGAAATGCTAGATCTAGGTTCCTAACATCCTCTCAGTCCTACACAACTATTTTCAAGTTTTGAAACAATCATCTCATTCTATTTTTTTAGATAAGTTACTTCTTTTCCCTATGTAATTGATTTAATAAAATTGATATAAAACCTATATTTTACTATCTTTGATTGAAGTTTTCCCCTTATTCCATATCCTTTATTGTTTAGAAACTAAACCCTACTTTCCCATAAATAATAAAATAATACATGATATTGATCATGTTTATATGATGAAAACTAAATTTTATTAGTAATACCCCTTTAATAAAACCTAGGGATTCAGGTATCTATATCTCAAGATGGAACTTAATTCCATCCATAGGCCTATATAGATGAGATTGAGTCCTATTTGGAATGAGAACTCGGTGTTTTAGAATAGATAAGTATAGAACCTAAATAGTTAATGGTTGAGTAAACACTATTTATTATAAGATGAAAAACTATTTTCCTTATTTTCATTCTTATAAGTTTGAAATATTGGGTGAGCCCCATTATTGAACAAAAACATATATTTATTGACGTTGGGCATATATATGTCTCACTTGAGAATTTTTACTTCTTAATTACATGGAAAAACTTTGCATAGCTTAGGCATGTTATATGTAAGTGATAATAACCAATTGAAACTATCTTTACTGGTAATTGTCTTAGTATTTGTTATCATTGACATTAAGTTATAGAGACTTAATAAAATGTTTATTTTGACACTTGTATGGATTTTTCTAAGGTTTTTATAAGGGAAATATAAGAATATTGTTTTGTTTGGGTTATATATTACTTTATGGAATAATTACTCTTATATATGTATGTATATCAAATATACAAACCTATAGCTATGTTTTATTAGTTATAGGGGAGTGGGATTGGATTATTGAGTTTTAATATATAATGTAACTATCTATTTGTGTGTGTGTGTATAATTATATGTTATCAATTCAAATGTGTAATATGAGCATATATACAAGAATAATAATAGTTTATTAGGAAACTTATTTTAATGGTATACATAAATGAATATATATATATATATATATATAGTAGAGAATTTCTTGGTATGAAACATTTATAGGTTATAATTATGTATTAATTAAAATATTAAAATTTATTGTATTAAGAAAATGGTAGAATAATTTTAGAATGGATAAGTGGTCACTGAAGTATAAAATAAACTTAGTTTTATGAGTTATTTTTGAGACTCGTTAGTTTATATTATTGATTGAGTTTTATACCATTAGATATGTATGAATTCTATTTAAAGAGATATATGTTGTATTTATATAGTGTTCTTTAATTCTTGTTCTAGTCCTTTACGCATTTCTAATTTGAATGTATAAGAACATATATATGACTTTCATGAGTTGAAAACAAAGAGATTTTTGAATAATGATTTCTTGTACCTTAAATTATTGTTAGATTGGTTTAATCTAAAATATATATTTATTATACCTAAAATTTATATATGAAAATTTACTTGTAATGTTTCAAATGATAACATGTGATAGATGTATAGGGTGCCATTTTGTAACTCAGATATCTAGCCCCTAATAATATCTGATAATTTATGATGCATTAGTAGAGAGTTTATGTGATTGGGATTGAATTGAATCCTTATGAGATATACTTTATATAATGAAAAATTTGGCCAAAGTATGTTATAGTTGAGACATTAGCAATCTAATGTACTTTATATTTTATGTGTTTGATGATGTCATAATAAATAGAGGATTGGTTTCCATGGTATTTATGACTATTTCATGTATTAATAATTATACAAACATGGGCTCTAATTGATTTCTTGATATACACATTATTCTTATCTACCCCTCTATGAATGTAAGGGCTACTCCAAATGGGGAGGTGTGTGGGATACCGATGGTCTATGGTTAGAGGTAAAGTACTCATATGATGCTCTCCCTTTGTTTAGTTATTTAACCATTTAGGATCATAATAATGGCTATATATATGGATCATTGATTTGATCATGAGGCTCATTTGTACTACTGTACATGCTATATTCTATATTTAAATTTTTACTTAAATGTAATATGTATTACATTATTATTGATGAATATTTAACACAACAGTGGTTTTGGATTTGTAATTAATTTTAAATATTATACCAATAGTGGTTGTATGCTTATTTGTATTTATATTATAGATTATATCAATGATTTGATGTACTTGACCCATTCCACTCTAAATTTTATGATAAATATCCATATTGTAATTTGTTATAAGTTATTTGAAAACAAAATGGATCACTTTATTAACCAATGGACTAATACATTTATATGTGTATTACATTTGATACATTTATTAGTAAAATAATGATTTTGTAGATAGTTGTGGATGATTTTATAAGTAAACCGTTTGAACTTTATAAAAATGTGTAAATTTTGAGTAACCCAATAGGGTTTTGACAATATGGCTCCAAATGTTCAATTTTATTCGAGTAAAACCTGAAATAAAAATGTAGCATTTGATGCCCATATAATAATGAAATTCAAAATATGAACTACACTTGAAATTTTAAATTTTAAAGAGAGAGGAAAAAATACACATATAAGTAATTAAATTATGTTTCACTATAAATTATTGAAGATGATGCTTATTTTTTGAATCATTGGATAATTGTGATTTACTACTGAATCACATGTATATATGGGTGAGAATGCTAAAAATTGGTGTAACTATACAATCCATTAGGTTGGGAAGTGTTTTACCCTAATTTTAATTAATTGGTTAAATTAATATAATTAAGATAGAACATTAAAATGTAATTTAGATTAAAATATTTAGCATTAAATCATACATGTTAATGTAAAATATTGAGATTGATTCTTTTGATTTGACAAAGGCATATGCTAACTATGTAAAGTATTAACTTATAATTTTTGGTTGACTATCTAATTGTGAATGTAATCTCGAAGTGGAAAATAGGGATAAGTAGGGTTTCCATTTGTTTAGTTATGAAATTGATCTATTGTTTAAACCCCATTAGGTTACTCAAAAGTTGCACATTTTTTTAAAAGTCCAAATGGTTTATCTATAAAATCATCCATAGTTCACATATATGTAATTAAACTATGTTTCACTATAAATTGTTGAATATTATGCTTCTTTGTCGAATCATTGGATAATTTTGATTTCCTACTAAATCAAATGGATATTTGGGGTGATTGTGTCAAAAAATTGTATAACTATACAAGCCATTGGGTTGGGAAGTATTTTACCCTAATTTAAATTAATCGGTGAAATTAATATAATTAAGATAGAACATTGAAATGTAATTTAGATCAATATATATAGCATTAAATCATACATATTAATGTAAAATATTAGGATTGATTCTTTTGATTTGAGAAAGGCATATGCTAGTTACGAAAAATATTAACTTAGAAATTTTGGTTGACTATCTGACTCTAATTGTAATATAGAAGTGAAAAATATGGATAAGTAGGGTTTCTATTTGTTTAGTTATGAACCTAATCTATCATCTATATTTAATTGGTTTGATAGGATCATGTCATCATAACCAATCAATTCTAACATGTTATTTAGTATTGACCTATGCATAAAATTGGAAAAATCATAATATAGTCACCTCCAATTGTATTTGATTTATTTTGTTTATGATATTGAATGTTGATGACATACATATATCAAAAATCCTCCTCCTTTACCTTGAAATGTTATATTTTATTATGAGGGATACAAACCTACAAAAATGTGGGAAGTGTAATGGGATTAGTTAACCCCAATCACCCTCACCTAATGATTTATCGATGGATACATATTTAATGCTTTGATGAGGGAAATCAACCCACACATAGTTCTCCCACATATTTTGATTTTGAAATTTTCATCCTTCATTATGTGTATGTAACAAATGATTAGATTTGGTACTGTTTTACTTTGTTTTTTAATGATTCATACTTGGATTATGACTATCCCTAGTGATAGGCATAACTAGGAAGATTAAGGAAGATTCACTTAATGTCCAATAATGTATATATGTATATCAAACAAGTTCCAAGGCCATTTTTAAAAATAGTTTTATTTGTTTAAATATGAGTCCAATTGAATAATTAATCATGCCACTAACATTCTAGGATTATAATTTGACCCTATGTAAGGGTTTGATTTTAGAAAATAGACATTTTTTAGAATGGGTTAGTCTTGATCAACATAGGTCATTATCAACTAGTGATATTGATCATAATAGATGTAATAACCTATATAGAGGTAGACTAAGCTAAGAGAACAGATATGTCTATGCATGATATTTGAAATATTTAAAATAGATAGTGAGGTTATTTTAGGTATATAAAAACATAATGAAAGGGTTAACTATTAAGATAACATGTACATGTGAGAAGATGGTGAACTAGGACCTAATTTTTTTATCAATTCATGTATGGTAAATGTGTGTCAATATTATCAGTGTTAAATAATGAAGACCAAAATATAGTATCTATAAATTTCCACCTTTTATTATAGTAATAGAATTTTTAGAATCAAATGATGAAATATACTTGAGTGTGTAAAATACATTTTTCATTATAGGAGATGGCTCCAAATGCATAAATTTTCTCCATGTGAACCTAAAATGATAATGGAGTATTTAATGTTCATGTGAAATATGAAATATAAATTTGAATTTTGAAATAGAAAAGGTTAGAGTACATTATGTGTTGATGACAACCATTTTTCCCTTGTAAATTTTTGTATATAATGTTTCATTATCAAAATATTAAAGAGTTGGGGTGATTGTGCCCCAAACTTGTGCATCTATGAATTATCTTAAGTTTGGAAGGAGATAAACCCTGGCCTTCATGAATGTGGGAAAAATATACAATATACTAACCTAATTAGATACGTGAGAAAAAGAGAGAGAACATGTGTCTAGGTTTAACTGAAAGAGAGAACTACATGGTTAAATGAGAGAACCAATCAGGAAATGTTCACTCAAAATGATTCAACTATTGTAGATGGATTATATATTCCATTATAATCCTTCTATTTAGATTGATTTAGATCCACATAAAAAAATGCATGATTGCAAGGGAATGGACAATGTTCATTCCCCCATCATGTAAAAAGGATGGATTGAATAGTTTCAATCAATGTAGAATATAATTCATGGTCAAAAGAAAATGTACCATGTCCATGTACCCATAATGATCACATATTTGATAAGTGTGAAGTGGAATGAAAAACATTTTCCATTAAACTATGATTTATGTTATTGTACATGAACTTGTATTATGCCCCCTGAATCTATACTAACAGAAATTAAATTTTATTCATCTATATGTTGAATTTGAAAGCTTATATCTCAAATGTATGTGTATGTGAAAATATGGAATTTTGTTTCTATAAAATTTTATGCATATGCCCATACATATGCACCTAAGTTTGTATAAATATATTCTTGAGTGATTTTAAAGTTAATGCATATGCATTTATTTTTCCTCTGTAATCTATATCAATGTGCCAATATTTGTCATATATCTAAAATATCTAATATTTGAACCATTTATATCTCTAGAATATATAAAATTTGTGAAACCTGTAATCTACTTTGATTTTATATTTATGAAGACTTGTGTATTTATGACAAGCCCACTATAACATATTATTTTTAAGATGAAGTATGTATCTTGTAAGTCACTCATCACAAAATGAGAGTTAATTGTATCATGTCATGTGTAAAGATAGAATCATGTGATATTATTTGATCATGTGAATAATATATCAATCAATGCATGTATTTAAAATATGAAATGTAGGTCATGTAAGTGTCATTTATAGGTAAATATATCACCTGAGCATGCCTTATAAGTATCTCTACATAGGACCATGTAGTAAAAGTGTATAATATAGATCATGGAACCCATTAATGTCATAAATATTAATAAATTAAATTGTTAGTGTTACACATAGGCCAAGGGATACATACAAGGGAAAATAATATGTTGCCACAAAAAATTTCAACTGTCACACATAGGATGAGATTAAAAAATTAGTAAACAAGGGACATAAATCAAGGTCCACAAATAATATTGACACAAAAAGTAACCTACCATGTAAAGGAGGGTAATAAAATTAATGGATCATATAATAATGAAATATTCTACACCATCTATATGTATCAATGCCACATCATAGTAAAATGACATATCATGTATCCCTGTGTAATAATTAAGTAACTAGAAAGGCATATCTAATCAATATAGGTTGATCAACATGGTTAAAATTTCACTGAAACATATAAAATGTACTAATAAATCCTATGGAATAATATGCCCCCAATATTATCATGGTCATTAGGTAGAGGGAAAATCCACATTTGTATGTCTATGAATAACATCTATGTCATGTATAACACTAATATACCATGAAATTCATGTGTGTATGTAAATAATAAACAGTCTACCAAACATTTTATAAATAAAATATATAAAAAGTGAAAAATATAAATCATTTCATTATTAGTTTTGATTTTATATCTACTGAATATTTGAATCTATGAAAAACTAAACAATCATCCACTTAAAGGGATGGCCATGGTAAGTCCTTGTATTAGGTGTTAGAGGTATAATCTATCATGATTTGGAATTATCAAATAGGATGAATCATAATATTATAAATACTCATGTGGCATACCATGTCTATCATGATCAAAACTTGTAACTATGTGGTATCTGCTATGTAATAGGAGGGTATCATAGTTGTGTTATTTTTTAAACATGATAAATTACCCATGAAAATAACTATGTATTATATAATATGATTGCATTTTTTATTTAAGTAACTATATGATGTAATAGATGTGGGATAACTAGCTATATAGATAGGTTAGTTTGTCTTTTCCCTTTTATCTATGTTTCTCCTTGGTCCAAAGTTTATATGCTCATAGGAAAAAGGAAACACGCCCTATCCATCATGAGGGCCTTATTCTGTTAATCGAAGGCTATTGTAAGAATAATGCTATGGTTAAGCACCCTAAATAGGGGAAAAACAAGGAGTCAGGGAACAAAAAGAGAGAATGTGTTATTGAGAAAGGCAAAATCAAGTTCCATAGTACTAAAAAGCAGATTGTAGAAGAAGATATGGAGTGGGAGAGTATTGATAAACCCAGTGAGGAAAACTTGGAGGAAGCAGAAGGAACTGAAAGTCGGGCTACAAACTCTAATGAGGATGAAGAATGTCGTGAGAAGAATAAAAAAGATGATTTCAATACAGAGGAGGATTCTGCAAACAGAACTGAAGACACTGAGGAAAACCAGAAAGAGGCGGAGTCTGATTTTGTCCAGGATGACCCTGTTGAGGACCCAGCATCAAAGAACGAAAAGGAAACCACAGGGCAGGATGATAATAAAGATATGGAAATGGAAATTCAAAATGGAATTAAAGAGCGGGAACATAAGGGTCGAGAAGATATCACTGAAGAAGACAAGAACAGTCCTAATAAAAATTTTGAGGAATGGAGGGGGAAAAAACTGAATGATGAAACACATACACCAATGAACTAGGTTAATTGCAAAGCAGAGGCATCTTCTCAATTTGATTCTTGGATGTGTAGGGAGGTTATGAACCTCAAAAGGAAAGTGGAAACAATGGAAGATACCCTGAAAGAGGTATGGAACAAAATCAACAATATGGATAATTAGATAGGAGAGATCCCAGCCAAGCTCAAAGCCTATGAGAAAAACCTCTGGGAACTAATTAAGGACAATAGAATGAAAATGGAGGAAGCTACATCCAATATTTGTGTTGTTGCTATCAATATTGGTAAAAGAGCCAGTGAGGAGACTAAAGCTTTGGAGGGACCCAGCAAAAGAATGAGACAAAGTACTAGAAAGAAGGTAACACAAAAAGGAGCAATGCTGGTGGAAACCACTACCCAGGATACTGTTTTGAAAGAAAAAGAAACAATGAAAATGATATTGGAACTAGATGAATAATCTAGTTCCTCTTGCTAGTAAAAAATCTGGTATAGTTCTTTGTTTTCTTGTTGTCTTCCTATGTCTAAGGTGGTGCCAGATCTCTATTTTTTTTGGGTTGTGACCGGTTGTCTTTCCGGTGGTTTTAGGTCCATTTAAAACCTATTTTTGCTACTTCCTTGTAGTAGTTTTTAGACTTTGTCTATGTTTTGGTTGATCTATCTTTTTTCCTTGTACTAGGGTTTTGGGGCCCCTTCAAAACCTACTTTTACCATAATCTAAAACTAGCTATATAGATAGGTCCAATATGTGTGTTATAATCAACTTTGTATGTTGATCTTGAATAGGTGTATACAACCACCTCTAAATAAAAAACTTGAATATTTATATCAAACATATATTATTATGATATTTAATAGGTGTATTAACCCTATATGAATAATTATCTCAAATAGGTGTATCAAAGAATCATGGTGGTGGTAGGGGCAAAGAAGTAGATATTAGTAATTATAGAGGATACTCATACTATACACCTAGAAATCTTACTACTCTATTGAATTATATGTAATTTAGGAATAAACACACTATATAGGGAATTTTATGAAGCATTCACATACAAATATATCCTAAAAATATGTTTAAGACTCCATTATAATATAAAACCAAGAATTGTGTGGCTTATATGGTTGATCCCACCTGAAGAGGTAATACTATTCATCCTAAGATATTATGCCTCTATCCATAAAATCCTTTAACTAATTTAATTGTATCCTATAAATATTTTTGTATTTACTAAAGAGATTAGATAGTTTTCATTGTGAAAATTTTCTCACTTGATTATTTTTGAACCATAACATGGTATATAGGTATTTCATCAAAAGAGGCTCTTATGAATAATACAATAAAATTTAAATTTTCATCAACAATCTCACAATCATCAAGTGTAATCATCGACCATAATGGCAAAGTATTTATAAGTATATTAATGATAATATATAATTTATGATCATATGTATTTGGTGGATTGGGCATGTTGTAGGCATAATGTACTTCTAAAGTGTCCCTAGTTATCTAAACTCATGTTTATGAAAAGTATTAGTAAAAAATTTCAAATTTCTATTTCCATTGTGTTTCTATCAAGATTTCTCTATAAGAGTGTAAAAAAATATAATTTTATCATCTATGAGGTCTTTATATTATGTCTTGGGTTGAAAAATTTATTCATTTAGTTCCCCAAAATCTGGTGATACTCAAAATATGCATTTTCAACATAGTTACTTAGTTAATGTCTGGTTGGATCAATATCTTGTGGAGAAAGGGGTGTTATGAGGTTACACTTGAGAAACATATTTAGTATCACATGAGGAGGTGATGGTAATAATGAAGCCACCTATTTAGTGGATCTATAATTTTTAATTAGTTTTTGGGTTATGACATTACATTAGCTATAAGTTGGTTTTATTTGAAACTTAATTATTTAAGTAGTTATACAAATTTGACGTATAGTTAGGTTATTTCAAAGACATTAACTTGAATTATCTATCCATCATTGTATGTCATAATTAATAAAAATTATTGTAATCTCATAAATATAATTGATTCATTGATCATTTTTATCAAAATTTATTTTAATATTGTTATTCTTCCTAAGGTTTCACTATCTTAAATATACCTAATTATTTAAGTGCACTAAGCAAATATTGGCAGACATTAAGGGACCTTCGTCCTCTCTTTTTAGGATTTATGTTGATATAATATAGGGCATGAGTTTCAAGTATTATGATCCATGAAATATCATTCTTGAATCATATCTCTAAGAGATGAAATGCTACCACCTAAAATTCAATTCCTTATTCCCATTTAATACAAAGCCTCTTCACAATAATTAATATAATTCAATGATTTAACTCCTTGATAAACTACACTTCATAGTTTATAAAAGATGTGAAATATAACTTGAAAGTAAATAAACATAAATAGGGAAAGAGGGTATGGTAGAAAAGGAATATATATGTATTAAATAACAATATCAATGCTTGAGAATTGAGGATGTGACCAGCTATAATTTTACCACTATATTCCAATTTTCATGGGGGATCACACTTCAACCACATAGGGAATGGAGTTTAAGGAGAATATCTAAAACTTAATTCCAAGAATATTTTCTATAAGTAAACACATAAGAGATATATTATTAATCACACATATACCTTTAAGTTTTTTAATAAATTTGAAAGAATTTAAGAAATGAACTAGAATAACTTGAAGCTCATTCTAGTTAGTGCATACACATACAAAACACATGTTTTATTTAATTAAAATTAAAATTATTCATTAAACCAAAGGAGTTTATAGGACATTCATGAAATTAAAACCCTATAAGGAAGAAAAAAAAGACTTGTATTAGTCTCCAAAGTGTTTAATTACAAAAAAAATAACCATAACAAAGAGGTACATAATATAATATATAGGAACTAATATGGTGTCACCTACAAATAACATGTGATTCAAATATAATCCATCATGTTAAAAAATATTTATAAACCCAATTATTATAATTGTAGTCCTAGAAAAGATAATGAAGAGATAAAGAGACCCAAAGTTTGATAAAAACTCCCCTTTAAGACCACTAGATTATTCAGTTTGAGTTAGGTGGGGGACCACTTCCTAACTAATTTAGGTCATCCTATTGAGACATGAAGTCTTGTGCCACCAATTTTCCTTCTCGGTCTAGCTTAGGAAAATTGACAAGTTTCTTTAAGGAGATCAAGTTTACTAGATTAAATAAATTTTAATTAACCTTGAGAGGGGTTTGAAGTGAGACTTTCACCTCATTTACCTAGTTGATAATTGTAGTTAAATTTATGGTGAACTATAGAATACCCTTAGGTTTATATTTGTTTTATCTTTCCACCATTATCTTCATTACCACATTGAAGTGGTTGAGGTAGACTTTGAATTCATTTAAGATGACTAAGGTGACATCTAGGTAGAAGAGTATTTTTATGCTAACCTCTTTAAAGTATGCAAATATTTAGTCATTTTTCTTTTATAAGGACTTGATGGTTTCATGGATTTCCTTAAGACTATCTTATAATGAGGTCCTCATGCTCCATGTGAATGCCTAATACAAGTTCAAATTATTGAGAGGCATGAACTTGAGCTAAGGAAACATTCCCTTATTGATGACTACCACCATCTTATTGCACTTATTGTCCATTAGGATTATCTTATGAAATTATTATTGTGCTCTTTGTAATAAAAAATTTATCTTTTAGATAGCTTCACTCACCTTCTCAAGGATAATGAATAAATATACAAGATCATCCTCAACCTTACTAATCAGGAAAATAGGGAAGGAGCTCTTTAGGTAGGTCTCCAAGGTCTTAACCTAGTCCCCAAGGTCCTAAATTAAATTTTTAGTGATCTCATTTGTGGCCATGATCATTAATACTGGGACTTCAATATTGTTTTCTTCTCCCATAATGGTCCTCTTCTTTATAATAAGGAAGATGTACTACTTTATTCTCTAGATAATAGGTTCTCCATCTTATGTGAAGGTTTGGGTCATCACCCTATTCAATATGCTTGAGTCCCTATCAAATTGTAACTAGATATATAACTCCCTATGTAGACCATTTTTTGTCTTTATGTATTTGATGCTTCAATAGGGCCCACCCAACATTGCCTATCTAATGTTCCCAAGGTAGTGGAAGATGGTATAGGATGGGTGGTAGTAGATGAAGTGGAATGTGGAGGCATGGGTAGAGGAGGTAAGAATGGAGGGGACACATGGAATGCCATGGAATATGGAGGGGGAAACATGGGAGAAAATGCAAGAAATACAAAAGGGTAATCCCAAGTGAATATGTGGGACTTAAATTACTCTTGGGTCAAAAAGGCTTGGGGGATAATTACACATGGGAGTTAAGGGTTAAATTAGAATGAATAAATTAGTTGATTGAATCCCAATAGCGATCTCAATTTTAGAGAGTAATATGCCAAAAATGGTGATGTAGGTATAATTTGAGGTTTTGTGGATGGTCATGGTGTAATCAATCTTGGTTTCTTGATTAAAATTTTCTTGGATATTTGTTTTCATTTTATTAAGTTTAAAGGGAGAATTCTAAATGTATAATGTGAGAACTTAGTGAATAATACTAGGTTTGAAGTTATGTTGGAATAAATTAGAGTATAGGGTGACAGGCCAAGAGTTACTAATGTTATAGACCATGTTAATAGCAATAAAGATGACCATAATTTATATTTTTGGAAGCTTAGAAGAGCCATGAAACATGAAGGAACTTGTAAGATCCAATAACCAAATATCACTAAATATATAGTGCCAAGGGGAACCTGGGCACTTGTAAGAGTGAGTGTATGAGGATTCAATAGATGTGTAGGCTACAATTGAATTGGTAGACTCAAAACACCAAATTCCATTGAATCTAATGGATCTAGGTGGTGAGTGCTTTTCAAGGTCACTACATAAGGGATAAGTTAGGAGTAGGATTCAATTGGGATAGTAAACCAAGAGGATTATAATTGGGTTGGTCATCCCATATAAATGTGGGGGTTGACACTTTTAGGGATGTTTTAAACTACTATTAAGGTTGGATATATTATAAGTTTGAGATACTTATGAAATTAATATCATTAATAAATTGGGACTACATTACCTAAGATGTGGCCATGTGTAAATTAGATGTAGAAGATGGAGGATTTGTAGTAGCTAGTACACCTTTTAGGATTTTATATGAGATTATATTTTCTATCATTGGGACCTTGAAAACAAGTATTTATGGGGTTGGTTGTGGGAAGAGTATAAACATTTGAGGTGGTTATTGAGGATAAGGTCTTTCTTCCAACAAAGACCCAAGTTTTTTTATGATTGGGCCTTATGGCAGGTAGTTTCCTCCATATTTGTAATTACCTTAGTGTCATTTATTAGGCTAATTTGAATTGTGTCTTTTGGGTGGACCTCATAGTGGTATGTGATATTAAAACACAACTGATAATTCTCTACATGAGCCTACACTATGCTTCAATAATCCCACTCTCTATGTTATTCCATTCCCAAATTGAATGATTCTCTATATTAGGCCATGACTTACAACACTTGTGTGGTTTTTTATTATTGGTATTCAATGACCACAATGACCACTGGGTAGGATTTTTGTATTATATTGATTTAGATACCCAATAAATCATTTTCCAATTAGTAAATTATCTCCTACTCTATAAGAATATCTATTACCATGTATGGTAGAAAGAGATGAGGCTTTATAATTTATTCCACCCTAATTATGGTGTGATCCATATAGTACTAGTTATCTATAATGGGTTGGAGGGAAGCTTGCATCTCATCTTATATCCTTCACATTGGCATAAATGACATCTCAGAGATGGAACAATGCAAAACCAAGTAAAAGTGGTCACATATGTCCTAGATGTGGGTCTAGATGTAGTGAGTGTAGAGTTTATAAAACATTACATGAACCAAAGACCCCCTTATTATCCACTAAAGGAAATTAAAGATCTTAAATTCTAGGGTGATGTAGATAACATCCACTATGTAAGATATCATGTAAAATTTACCTCTAACACATACAATATTCATATACTAAGTAACGTTGAATGTGATGAGGATATAAAAATATGGGACTTTGTGTCCCTTCATGATGATGTTGGGGAGGGAAACCTGACACTTATTGACATGAACCACATTGATTTCTCCATACAACTAATTTAAAAACAACATGCTAATATGCACCCCATCTAATAATGTCTTGAATATCTAGGAATCAAGGTCCTCTTTGTTTACCTAGTTATCCTAGTCCTTAACCTACTCCTTAAGGACTTTATATATTTTTTAATTTTGGTCTAGGCATCAATGAGCTCTATTTTATTATTGACAATGTACTCTATAAATTTAGAATATTATTTGAACATTAGCCTAAATATGTCTTCTCCTAAATTTAGTGTTGGGTGAGTACACAATGTTCAGAATATATCTAGAAGAGATCATTAGGTTACCAATAAGGTCTACACATGGGAATAATTTTGGCTTGGTAGATAATTTTTATAGTCCCAGTTCTCTACAGGATATCAAGTTAATGGATAAATATACATTATAATCCTCTAGTTCATCATCACTACTAGTCATCTATATATCATTAATGGTTTTAAATATTTCATTGTAATGCTTATATTTCTTGATTCCATATAGTATAATGGTGTCCCATAACTCTTTCTCTAATCTAGGGTTTGAATTTGAGGTGACCATTATTGAATTTATTCTTCTTCATGCACATAATCCAATAGGAGTGTATTCTAGGCTCTAGATGGAAATCAAGGTAAATAGCTTAGAATAATTTGTATTCATAGAGGATATATAACAATTCTCAGTCTATATGGGACTTTATAGAGCTCTATGATATTTTATATGGTAATGGATTTGTTTGGCTCACTTGTCTAAAATAAACATTGAGTTGATGGTATGATCCCAAATTAACATTTTTAAAATTTTGCATTAATTTTAAATTTAAAATATAAGTACCATTTATGTCCATCAATGGTAATGGGACCTCTCCAATTGTTATATCATTATATCCCCCACTAGGTTAATAAAATCTAGGAGCATGATAAGCACACACCTATTTTTACCCTCATAGAATTATGATCATACTAGGATTGGCCATGTTTTTATGGGAAAGTGGAAATTTCACTAAGTACTATGGTAGCTAATCATGGGAGGATATCTTTATTTTGACATATGTTCCTATACAATTTTTTTTATTAAGTGTATGGAGTACACATGACATCATGTTATTAGGTTAGAAATATTGGGGCTCTAAAAAATTTAACACCTCTAGGTGTATGGATAAATTTGGTTTTTTTCATTTTATTGAGATTATAAAGTCTCTTACACCTATATGTTCATGAAAACATGTGGTTATTTCTCATTCTATAGCTCTGACACCTCTGGGTGTATAAAGACACATGGTTCTTTATCATTCAATTAAGACTCTTAGTGTATTAATAATTATAAGACATTTAGGACTTATGAAAAATTAAATAAAGTATAATTAATTTAAAATATCCTTATAATAAAATGGACACTCACCTATCATCCAAAATTTTTCCAAGAGAGTGCAATCTTGGGATCCAAAACTATGGCTCTAGAATTGAGACTCCATGAGATGTCTGTAATTAGATTTTTTTACATAAAATATTTAGTGTCCCAAAAAATTAACTATAAAAACACCTAAATAATATAATTGGGTGATATCCTTTAAATCTAAAAATTTTCAAAATATGCTAAAGTATAAATAAATGGGCTATTATCAAGGTTGTAAAAAAAATTAAGGATCAGGCTAAGTTTGATATAAGGCTAATAAATATTGAATTTTTGGTGAAATATAGGTCCCCATTTATTATAATAAAAGTGACATGTTGTTTAAAATAAATAAATATTTAAATTTATTTTAAATAATAACATTGGTCATCTTGGTTAGCATGGATTTATATCAAAGTACATAGTCATTGATTGGTTCATTGGATTATTGCTTTAGCTTATCAAATTATGTATAATATAAATTCTCATTGATTCTGATGTAAAATCACACTATAAAATTTTCAACCAAGGTATTTAATTGTATTAATTATTGAAAAGGGGATCATCAATCCATCATAAAATATATTATGTAAGGCTTATTTGAAAAATGTGGCTGATTTTTTATCGTTTTATACATATTCTACGAAAATTATGTGGAATGATCTAATATATTGATTGTGATCACATTTAACTTAATATAATGTAATATATTCATATATTAATCATGGGTTTAAATCATAATATACTATCTTAGAGACTAATTGATGGTGATGGATAAATAATAATGCACTTTCAAACATTCTTGCATGTGGCAAACAAACCCATAACGCAAACCAAAAAAAACTTGAGTTCAAATAGTTATTTATTATGTTTTAAATAATTATTAAATTAATATAATTTTATATTAATTCATTAAACTAACCTTTAATTTTGTATTTCCCTAAAAACATCAAGATTTAGAAAATAGGGTTTATAGAGGAGTATGCCTACAAGCCTTCTTAAACCGTTTTCATGTAATTTGGATTCACATAAGGAATATTTTGATTTATAAACCTTTATAAAACCTATTTAGAGTTATTTAAAATCTTCAAAATAATATTTTCATTATATTTTCTTAAAAATTAAAAATGGGCTAAAACAAGGTCTTGTAGCCTTTCCTAAGAGGCCTATTGACTGAGTTTTTAAAATTTATCTTTTTTGGATCTCTAAAAGTTTTAAAACCACTTTAGTATTTAAAAACAAATAAAAATAAACCTATATAATTTTTATTTTTTTTTAAGTGTTAATTTTATTTTTATTGAGTTTTTTTAATCTCAAACCCTTAGCAATTAAGCCTACAAAACTACACACTAGCTAAGAGATTAAAAAAGCTATGGACTTAATTTTAAAGGTTATTTTTTGAAAGTTCCAACTGTACAAGGTCTACCAAATCAAAATCCACCTTACCCTTCAATTTTGACATTTTAAGAAGCACAAAATTTGAATAAATTATTAGAGTAGGTTATTTACCTTTGTTCATGTTCAGCTAGGTACTTTATTGTTTTCACCCACTTATGTGTGGGTGTTTCATTTATATTATTTTAGATATTATGTGATAATACATATTTATCTCTTAGATAATATGGGGATAATTTATATTTATTTCTATCCTTTAGGGATAGTTATCTCTTAATCCTAAGTTTGATCTCTAGTTTGATATCTTAGTTATGATTGATATTCCTTGCATGTATATGTAAGGCTCATTCATTATATTTGTATGTAAGTTTGAGAGATGTAATATATGATATAGATACTCTTTTTAATAAATATGTAAGTCTATTATTATATAATCTTTTTGTTATGAATGTGATGTTATTCTAACACCTAAGATATTATGGTTTAGAACACTTGTTTTTCATTCCTTTCATGGTACTAGAGCCTTTAGATGTTGTATTTTTCCATTTGTGAGTTTGATAAAAGGGTTAATTTTTTTAATTTCATATATCTAGGTGTTTTAGGAAGATATTTATGTTTTTTAATATAATCATATATTTTGGAGCTTCATGGATCAAATCTATGTTATCGATTGCATCTAGGTGTCTGAGAAAGCCAGATCTGTCATTGCAAATACATATTATGTTTTTTCCATCAAAAAATACATCTTTTATTATCAAAACTAATCTCTAAATGTATCAAATCAGGTCAAAAAAATTATCAGTTTTGTGAACCTTGTTTTTAGTTTTCCAAATAATTTTTTATTTTTGAATTTAAGTGGTAAATTTAAGAGTTATCAAATTTTTACCTACTGCTACTAGAAATAAAAAAAATATAGTAGGAGATGGTTGCTCAATATTTTTTATTATTTTTTCAATAAAAAATATATATTTTTGGTAGGTTATTTTTTACTTTTTTTGGCTTGAGGGAATCCATGGTTCAATTTAAGTTCCAACAAGTGAATGGAAGGCTATGTTTTTTTTGGGTCACATTCTTTTGATTTATGGTGCAATGTTTATTTAGTTGACCCATTTTAATGATGGGAAAGTTGTAAAAGCTATAAATTTTGAATCATGACTCAAAATTAAATGTTATTTTTTTCAAAATTGTATGTTTTTTAAAAAATAATTTATTTGTGTCATTTATTTTATAAAATTCACTAAATTATATAGTGCCTAAATTTTGGGTGCTCATTATTTTTGTCAGGAGATGTTAAATTGTCACAGGGGATTTTTTTTTCAAGAGGCTTCTTATTCTTCCTAAATTTATCCTTAATTTTTAAAAATATCTTGCCACTTATTTGAGCCCCTCAACACTTCAAATTAAAACACTTGGAATATTAAAATAAATATACATTTACAGTTGAAAGGCTTGTGGAGAGTTATGTTGGATGACTTTCATCACTTTATATATGAGGAAGGTATTGTCTAGATTGCATCCATGAAATATGAAGATATTTGATTTATTAGAATCCATTTTTAAGAAACTTTTCAATCTTATGTCACATTTTCCGCATCACCCAAGGAAGTTTGGGATAGCTTTTAGTCTTATTTGGGAAGCATACTGAGTCTTCTAGGTCTTTTGAACCCTCTTTTACACCACCTCCGTTTGTTCCACTTCCTTATCCTCTTGTAAATGATTATTTATTTCCTTATGATGACAAAAATATCATTTATCCTATTATTATGTCCTTATATTTTTATGTTGGTTTACTTGAGGCACCTATTACTCCTCATATAATTTGTATTCCTATTCATTTTATTGATTGAGAGGATATGATTCTTGAGGATGTAGCACCTCCATCATCACTTTTGGAGATCATGTAAAAGATACCATCATAACTTCTTGAGTATGACTTTTATTATGCCACATTTGTTTCTCCTTCATCACTTACTCTTGTTTTTTAAGATATATGTTTAGAAGGTGATTTTCATCGAGAACCTATTGTTGTTGCACATTCTAATTTGGAGATTATTGTTGCTTATACTACTAGTATTTTTAATTATTATATGATGAATCCACTTTCTCATATTTATGGTATCTTTGAGAGATATAATCTTGTTTTTGCATCTTTCACACTTGACTCTATGGGCTACATTGACATCAAGCTTGATAGTGTCTTATAGATTATTATATCTACTATTAGGCCTATTATTTGGAAAGTTCACCATAACATCAGTGTTTTTATAGGTGATGTATCTTTGGGATATCATTATAACATGAAATAGTTAGATTTTCTTCCTAATGGGAGAAGTCATGGTTTATGTAGATGGGAATATTCACCTCATATGGATATGGCTTCTTATAGCCTTTCAATATGTGTAACATATATAATACCAATTTTTATGTGGGGTGAAGGAAACTATCCTTAGAGGGGATTCCATATGAATCCCTTCCTTATTTTCTCTATTTTTTTGGGAGCGAGGGGGGGGGGGGTTCATATGGGTTTTCTCCCTTTCTCCACTTTATGAGAGATTGATTCATGGATTTATTATACATGAGTACCTGATCAATAATTATTTTTAGGACTCATACTATGGTTATGCCACTTAATTTTTTTCCCTTATATTCACTTGGGGTGGGGGGGGTGTTAGAGTAGGTTATTTTTCTTAGCTCATGTTCACCTGGGTACTTTATTATTTCCATGTACTTATGTGTGGATACTTCATTTATATTATTTTAGATATTATGAGATATTAGATATTTATCTCTTATATATTATGGGGATAATTTTGAGGTGTTTTTATCCTTTAATGATAGTTATATCTTAGTCTTAGGTTTTATCTCTTAGTTATTATTGAAATCTATCTTGATATCTTAATAATTATTGATCACCTAACTCTATCTCTTAGTTAAGATTGATCTTTGCCTATATATGCAAGGATCATTCATTATATTTGCTTAGAAGTTTTGGAAATGTCATATATAATATAAATTATCTTTAAAATCAATCTGTAAGTCTATTATTTTAGATTATTATTTTATCAATGTGATGTTATGATAACACCTACATCTTCTATTTTGGAATACTTTATATTTCATTCCATTAATAAGTGACCCTTTTATAATTTTTTCTATAGGTTTTAACAGACTGTAATAGTCTTGTTTGTATCCTTGAATCTTGTCACATTAGGAAATAACTTACAAACATAATATTTTATTGAAAAACCATAATAATGTCCACTTAAAATAATTATTTGATATTATTTTAAAAGATAAATTTGAATAGATCAATCTTTATAAGTTTTTCACAACTTTATGATATAGTCCCACTAAGAACACTCTATTTTATAAGCTACCTTATTCTTTTCTTGAATAATTTTATCTTGAAATTTCTAGTTTATCTTCCTAAAATCTCCCTACATTCCTTTTATCTCCTCATCCTCTAATATTCTCTCCAACTCCTATATTCTCTCCAACTATCTTAACAAACTCATGAACATGACTCCAAGATTGACCTTGGTTGAATTTTGACAATGTTAATAATAAATTAAAAATAATTAATACACATTATATGACCTTTATATCCATTTAAAAGAATAAAATCTTTACAATCCATTATAAATGAAGAAAAAACACCAAAATGCTTAGAACAAGTTTGAATTTCTTAGTTTTTGTGGGAAAACATGAAACACACCAAAATGATTTATTTTTGAAATTATAACTATTAGATCACCTGTAGTATGAAATAATAATAACATATAACATATAAACCTAAAAAAATTGACAAAATTAACAAAAATGGATCCCCTATGTTGATGAACCTACATCAGACTCCCTATGAACAAGATTTGTTCATGAGTTTCTGATCATGAGGTCTTAAATATTGTGTGTATGCTTATTTATTTATTAATATGTCATCCATGATGCATCTTCAAGTGTATGGTTTCTCCATTTGACCAAGTACTAAAAGTACTCTTTTTCTCTAGCCTTCTTCACCACATTCTTAACTGGAATAATTTCTATCTCTTCTCATTGAGCTTTCAGAAACTATTGCTCCCAATTAATAGTCTGATCATATTTATATTTAGGTGCATTTACTTCATTTTCATATAATTTAAGGGATATATTTCTACAATATTAAATATGGGTTAAATCCCAATGTCAAATTAGAGTTGCAACTCATAGGCATTGGTAGAAAACCTCATTATGACCTTACAAGGTCTAGTTTTATTCAGTTTATATTTGATATACTCTTCTTTAAAAAATATATATTTCCTAATATGTTCCAACACCAAACCACCTATCTCAAATTTCACTTCTCTTTTTCTCATATCAACATTTATCTTGTACTTACATGTACTCAGCCCTAGCTATTGTTTGACCTACTCATGTAACACTTACATAGTTATATTAAAGTCCTCTTCTTCTACACTTATTTTATATTGCCTATCCAAGTTATTCATATCATATAATAATATTTTATGGATTCCATAATCAATATATAATAATATGTAATATGTAATTCTATTTGTAGAATAATTGTATGCAAATTCTTCTTGAGCTAACACCTGATCCCACTATGTTGGATTATCACTAGCCAAACATCTAATTATGTTTCTTACACTTATATTAATTTTTCTTACCATTAGTTTGATTATGGTAAGATATAATTAATCTCAAGGTATTTCCAAATTGATTACAAAGTGCTCTCAAAAAATGCACCATAAGTTTTGTGCCTCTATCAGACACAATGAATCTAGGAAGCCCATGCAATCCTATTATCTCATTAAATAATAATTTTATAATATTAGTGGTATCACTTTATTTATTAAAATATATTACATGTTCCATATTATAAATCCTAGAAGCCAAAAATATTATGGATTCATTACCTCATTATGTCCTTAGCATCCAAATGACAAAATCCATGTTTATTGAATCCCACGGCTTATTTAGAATAGGTAATGTATGGTATAGGCATACATTCTAACTTTTCCCTTTGGCATGTTTAAAAATTCTAAATAAATCCAAAAAATTATTTGCATCATTTTTAATCCTTGGATAATAGTAATGTGCACTTAATTGAGAAAGTATATTTATTTTCCTAAAACGCCCTTTTAAGATGTGACTATGTTTTTCCTTTAGTGAATTTTATATCATTGATCTCTTCGATATTCATAGATGGTTACCCATGAATAATATTCCTTATTAAATAATTTATTTCATCCATGGACTCATAAACATGCTTATAGGTGTCTCAAAATATTCGTATGCCTCTTTGAAAAAAATATTTTCCTTATTTAAATCTTTCAATGATTAAAATCATAAAACTTTCGCTTGAGATTCATGCAAAATATTACTTATTATACTTAATTAATCTATAAATTTTTTATCTTTCCCACTCTTATGATTGAGAAAAAAATAAAATCTTTATAAAAATTTAATACATTTCATATGAATTTGACTGAATTTAGTTAGACTATTAATAAATTTCAAATCATGGTTATCTATATAGATTACAAACCCTTTAAGAAACATTTAGTGCCTCAATTTGTGTAAATATTGAACAATGGCATAAAATTCCTTTTCATAGGGTAAATATTTATTATTTTATTCATTAATATCGTCACTAAAATGGGCAATATGCCTCCCTTCTTGGCTTAAAATAATCCCTACTACAATCCCACTAGCATCACATTCTACTTGGAAAAGTTTGTTAAGGTTAGGTAAGACTATAATAGGTTGTTCTATGATATTTTTATTTAAAAACTAAAAACTTTTCTTGGCTGATTCTATGCATTTAAATTTATTTTTGTTCCCTTTGATGGTTTCCATTATTGGATCACAAATGCCACTACATTTTTAAATGAATTTCCTATAGAATCTAGTCTAACCTTGGAGGATTCTTACCTCAAATACACTCCTTGGATTAGGCCACTCTATTATGGATTTTACATTATATTTTTCCATATTCAATCCCTATTGTGAAATGATAAATCCTAAATAGACTAACTTTATCTTCATGAAGGTACACTTCTTGAGATCGATTAACAACTTATATTCTTATAACTTATTCAAGAACATTATAATATGCTTAATATGTTCTTCCTTTGACTGAATGTAATCATAATATCATCTTGGTAAACAATTACAAACTTACTTATGAAATACTTGATCACCCCATTCATAATCCTCATGAAGGTGTTTGGAGTGTTAGTCATCGTAAATGGAATTACAAGCCATTAATATAGCCTATTATTGATCTTAAAATTTGTATTACTTTAACCTACATCTATAATCCTTATCTATTTATATCCATTCTATATCTAACTTAGAAAATTACCTTGCACCACTTAGACAATCCTTGAGATCATCAATTCTAGGCAATGTAATTTTTTACCTAATTGTGATCTTGTTTATAGCTCTAGACTCCATACACATTCTCCAACCTCCATCCTTATTAGGGGTTAGGACTATTGGTAAAACACATTGACTTAAACTATCCTTGATCAACTCTTTGTCTAATATCTCATGAACCTATCTTTTTATCTTGTCATTCACTTTTGGCATCATTCTATAAGTTGCCTTGTTTAGTAGAATATCTATTATAATGAATTATATAGTGTGGTTTATAATTATAACTGTAGATAGTTCATTAGGTAACTCATCCACTAATATATCAAATAATTAATTTAGAAAATTATAAATTTATAAGGGTAGATCACTCAGTTTAGTGACTAAGAAAACTTTTTTAGACTTGGAAACTAGTGCACAACCTACTTTTTTTTCTTTGACCAGCTACAAGAACTCTTTAACACTTATTATTAATACCTTAATAATGTCTTATAATGATTCACTATCATATCTCAATGGTATTAGTGTATGATTATTTCCATATTTATCAAAATTATATGTATTATTTCTTCTATAATGTATGGATTTTCTATTATATTACCAAAGACTTCCCAATAAGACATGTCAAAAATCCATAGGAGTGATTTCACACAACACCTCATATCTATAACTTCCTATATAAAATTTAACCTTTCATTACTCATTTAAAAATACTTGGTATCATTTTTGTATCCATGACACCTTATAGGGTGTATGAAGTATTACTCTCTTCAAGCCTAGTTTTTCAACCAAATCAGAAGAAACTAAATTATATGTATTTCCACTATCAATTATCAATTTAAAAAAATTACCTTTTTATTTGCATGTGGTTTTGAATAAGGTATTTATTTGGGTTGGTTCCTTCACCTCTTTATTTGGATTGATAAATACTCCTTTCATTAGTAAATATTCTCTTGCTTTTGGTTCATCCACATGTGATAGTGATCCCACACTCTCCTCTTCATCTTAAGAAATTTGATTTATTACCATAGTCCTAGCATGAATTATTTGAGGATTATCTAGGCACTCATATGATATGTGGCTTGAATAATTATTTCACCTAAAAAACTTACCCCAAAAACCTCTTCATCTTGCTCTTATATATTATCTTCTGCCTCTTAATGAGTAGCCACCTCTTGTATCTTGACTTAAACCTTGAGATATGATTACTTCCTCATTTTGGACCTATAATTTATTTATACCACCATATTTTCCTCTGCCTCTAAAATTTATGCATCTTTAAAAAGAATAATGTGTTTTCCTTCTAGATAGTTTTTCTTCCACTTTGGGTGCAAAATGGTATGCTTCCTCAACTTCTTTTATGGATAAAATACTAATTTTGTATTTTTTAATAACCTTAGGCCATTGATATACCTTGAAACCTTTTCTACATATTTCTCTATATGCCATGCTCTAATTGTTAACTTTTAGAATTCCTCTATATAGTCATTCAGTGTCATGTCATTTTAATAGAGGTTTTAAAGATTCTTGAATATACTATTATTATAATATTTTGATATGAACTTACCTTTTATTTTTGATACCATTATTTCAAAACTCTTTATCATAGGTTTGTATTTTCTTCTTCTTTCATCTTTAACTCCATCCCACCAAAAGGATGCATGACCTATCAATATTTTATGAGTAAACTTCACTTACTATTCATCCTATATTCCTTAATATTCAAATAATCTTCCATTATTGTGATCTAATCCATAATTTATTCCATATTTAAACTACCTTGATATATTGGAACTTCTAATTTAGGCTTTGAACATGACCCTATGACTTCCTTTAGGAGTCTTTACTCCATTCTCTCTTCTTTTTGTTATTCTACCACTTGTTATGGTGGTTCATATTATCCATCACTCACATCACCCATGTCAATAACCCTTATTATATTAAATTCTATTGATTCTAAGTGTGCCTTTAAATTTATTATCTCTTCTTACAAATCGTCCATTGGTTATCCTATTTTACCTACTTTAGAACCACCTCTAACTTCTCCTCTAATTTCCATTTTTACATTTTATTATAATTTATTTTTCACAACATCATCTTCACTAAGGAAATATTTATTATCAAGTAATTGTTAACACTCCAAATTTCACCCTAGGATGAGGTTGTTTAGGCCTACCTCCAAGTTTGGGGTAACATGGGATTAGCCCAAGGCTATGGGTGACCTATGGAAAGGATAAACCTCTAGTTTATGGGGATAGTACCAAATTTTTAGGGTGAAAAGGGAGAGAAATACATGAAAGGAAAACTGTGATAAATGTAAGTGATGCACCAAAATAGTTTGTCCATTCTATTTGACCTTTAACAACATTGATGAACAAGATAATTGATTGAACCATTATCTCCAAGAGATTATAAGAAATAGTGTTTCAAATAGAGTTTTCATTATATGAATATAACATGAGTTTAATGAATGGAAGTTATGATACAAGACACTTATCAGTCAAGCTTCCACTCTAAGCTCAACCACTAATCACTCTATCATGCTATCTAACCTACATAGAACCATATATTGGAAATTACATGAGAAAAGGATCTATAAAGTGATATAAGAATAAAAAATATGCAAATAAAATAAGGATAACACACTAAAATATGTCAAATAATCTTAAATAGTCCTTGTATTAGCTCAAGAGGTGATAAAGTACAAATCTAGGTAGAGTTTCCTCATACCTAGCTGAGGGATAGTTACAATGGCCTAAGAGCCTAAATTTATAAAACACCATCAAATAAATAAATGGAAATATGGAATATATAAGGCATTAATAAGTCATAATTATCCCCTCATCTCCCATTGCATTATTTGGTTAGTGGATGTCCTTCAATGAGTATGGCATAGTTATGGAGTGGTGGAAGTTATTTTAAATTATTTTACCTCATAAAAATCATGTTAATGAAAATTTGGTCAATAAATATTCTTATTGGTAGTTACAAATGTTCATGATGATCAAATTAGCCTCCATGAGTCATTAAGTAACCCACCATCCCCTTTTGCATGTTGACTAAGCTAAAAAACTACACATTATCCATGGTGACCATGATGTATGTCTATTAAAATTTATATAAAATTTATAATGTGTTATTATCCTACATTTACCTCAATATATTTTCCTCTATGCCATTAGTACTCCTTCCTTATTGACCATATAGGCCTCTTATGAAATTAGGCCTAGTAACTTGATGTTAACTATTTGAAAGAACAAGAGACTTGAATAAAAGCTTAAGAATATGTGAATAAATATTTTATAGGTATTAAAAAGTGTTTCACATCATGACTTGTTGCTTACCAATAATGTTACCATGAAACTTTAGCTTATATTATGTGACTAGGTTACTTCCCACTAGCACTTGCAGACTGGCCATTTGGTTTAGACTTGAAAAAGCCTTTCTAAAGACAAATGTGACCAATTTTAGGAAAATGAGGGTGTAATAAAAATCATAATACCTTCCATAATGATATAAACCCTTTAAAATAACTTTACACCATATTCTCTACTCAAAACCTTATAAAAACATAGTTTTTGATATGTTCGTACAACATTCCATACAAACTAGTGCCATGGATGGACGTACTAAGAGTTTACTATGAGATCCAAGTGTTTTAAAAACTAATATAGATCATTTGAGTGCACTTGTATCATCTTTTCCTCCATTGGGTCTATATTAGGGTTTATGTAAGGTTTTGGATGTCTACCATATTAACTATGGTTTATAGAGTTTAAACCTCTAATCCAAAACATTTTTCCATGAACATCTATAACATATACCCCCTCAAATATCCTAAAGATATTTTGGTCCCATGCATCTTGTATGATGAGATGTGAGTACAAGTTGTTAGACCTCAAAATCTTGGTAAGAATTCTGGGTAAGTTGTAGTGTTAAGTTTTATTCATAAATATGTGATACTTAATACAAATCTTTCCTTAATGAATAGTGAGTGACTAGGGGTACCCAAATCCTAATATCATTGGATATTATTCTTCTTTCCTAGTGAGATATGAATTTTTTAGTTGGTATATTGAGGTGGAAGACTAGTATGTTGTAGTTCAAGAGAGGTATTGAGACTAAATTGGTCACTTTTATGATTTTCTTTACCTAAAAAAAATTACTCATATCGTAAAACATCCTCATATGTCCTCTCATGACTTTCAATCTACTTGCAAATTCTGAGTCAGTTATAGTGTAGACTAATTACCTAGTGATTACCAAATTCATGAGTCTGATTAAACATTAATTATCAACCCAAGGTGTGTAGACTTTTCAAGAATTTCAGCAATGTATATGCATTATTGATTCAAAAATCAACTTGGTTCTATAGTTGTAGTATAATGAATTTATACTAAATTAATTAGATAGATATATTATGAAAATAATGTGATATAATTATAGAACTATTCCATACTTATGTACCATACATGCATCACACCTATATAATCATACTTAATAATAAAATCAACTTACACAACACACTAAAATTAAAGACGGTTGGGATCTTCACAATAGCTCATTCTGATGGGGCCCTTCCTCATTCAAAATTGAGCCCAAATCCCTCTCTAAGAGAATTCACAAACTTCTTATGAATCCAAATTTATCATTACTCAATTCTGAATACAAATGCTATAGTTCAAAAACTTATGCTATTACCTTATCAAAATTAACTAACTCCTAGTCTAATATCGGTTATGCCTTCAAATATAGAAGGTACTTTATTGACTCTTAACCAAAGACACAAAATTAGGAGAAAATACAAATTCTTTAGAAACTACCCCAATTAACCTTCAAGTGGTTGGTAACCATAGTTACTTGTTTTAGGATTGACTAGGTTAAAGACAAGGTAGATTGTTTTGTTCTTTTATCTCTTTTGTCTCTTCTCATTATCCTTTTATTTTCACATCTTTGGTAGCACATCCAATGTATCTTTGCATGTAGGGAATCCATACAATAGCTATGATTCTTCCCAATCATCCATGTGGTTACCCAAGACACCTGAATATGTCTACAAGATCTCCTTTATAATAACTCTATTTTGCATAGTGGATGTAGGCACTCTATAGTAGTTATAAGTAATCTATAGGTGAAACCTTCACTTTATATAAGCACTCTGGAGTGGCTAAAGTTAACCTATAGATAAAGCCTATATTTTCTATAAGTATTCTATAGTTGTTACATGAAACCATTATGTGAAGTCTATAGTTTCTATGAGCACTATGTAGTGGCTATGGGAAACCTGTAGGTGATACCTATAGTTTCTACAGGCATCTTATAGTAGCTATGGATTAGAAAGATATTGTATCCTTTCATGACCCTTCATATGTTTATTAGATAAATTCATACTAATATAATTTAATCAAGGAAAAAATAAATAATTCATAACATAACACACACACACACACACACACACACACACACACACACACACACACACACACACACACACACACACACACACACACACACACACACACACACACACACACACACACACACACACACACACACACACACACACACACACACACACATCAATGAAAATACAAAATCACAACTTCATTTATTCATTTTCATAAGCCATGGAAAGTTATGGAAATTACATAAGAAAAGACATTTACTCAGCATGGATGAGGCTATAGAAGCAATCAATTGGTGGCCTCATCACCCCCCAACCTATTACTTGACCTCAAGAGAGCCTTGGTTGCATTCTAAAACCATAGAATTTCATAAAGTCTAGGGGTTTAGAGTAGCCTATTCCTTCAAATATGTAGAAACCCTTATCATTCTAAATATCTTCCCATCTTTTCTTTTCTTTCTCTATGTCACCTAGAACATTTCCCTCCCAGTCAGGAATTGGGAACCAAAATAAAGGGGTTGAAACATCAACCACTAGCATTGTATACTCAATTTTCTAATAAGTTTAATATATAAGTGTCCTCTATGGATGGCCTCCCTAAGGTCCTAAGGAGAGTATGGTTCCTTTCTTTTCAAATCATCTAAGATTTCTATCCATCTATGAGAGCAATAAACAAGAATCTATCTTCCATCTCCTTCCATGCGACTCAAATAGTGGTTTTGAACTTCCACTTGCTTTCTAACAACCCATTCTTATGGATCATTTGTTTTCATAAATGAGATCCATTCTTCCACTATAACATCTAAATCTTTGGATTCACCCCTAATCATTAGGGTGGATTCTTTCTCCTTTTCTTGATATTCTTCCATTTTTTTTCTTCTTATAATTTCATTCAAAACATATGAAGAAAATGCATTTAATAAGACATCCCCCAAATAGATGTTGGGATTCCATTATGTATCACTTAGCTGGGCTTGAAGATTAGGATCAACATGTCTATATTCATTAAAGAAAGATCTTGGGTCATAGACCATATAATATTTATCATTATAAATCCTATCATACCTAAATTTCAACCATTTTTCTTCCAAGTATACAACATACACCCTAGAAGGTGGTCTACACTCCATTAGAATTTCAATGATTTCATGTATTTTGTTAACCTTTTATTTTAGATACTTGACCCTAGCTTCAATTATTTCTAGTTTTTATTCCAAGTCCACTTGTTCTCTAGATTCAACATATAATTGAAATATTTGGACTAAATACTTGTAGTTAGCTTCATTACTAACTTCTTTTGCATTAGGTATTGGTGTATTGGGAAATAAAAGAGGAAATCCACGATATAAGGGTACCAAAGCTAGAGCATACACTATTGTAAGGTCTTTTATGGCCAAGGTGAATAAGGATGTTGTAGGTTCCTCCATGAATGCAACTACAGGTTCCTCTACTATCTTCTATTTATCCCTAGAGGGTTCTACAAACTCTGTTGCTCCCAAAAGCATTTCAATTCCTCATTTTCCTTTTAGTTCTGTTATCTCATTTTTGAGTCTATATATTTCCTCCATAGCTTGTTCCAATGTTTGGAACTCTTAATCATGAGAAAATTTTTCTTGTTCTCTTCCTTTTTCCATAAACTCTTCTTCAACCAATTCTTCTTCTCATACATGTTTCTCTACCTCTGTCAATTCCTCCTCTATGTATCCAATGTTTCTAAGGATATCAATGTCCTCAATGAATCTAGATGGGAGAGGTGATCATTCTTATTCTTCTACCTTAGTATATCCTTCTTCAGTAGACCATTCCTCTATTTTAAATCCATCAAGGGTTTTATTAAGTTTAGTCTCTTTCCTTGGATCTTCATCATCACTAATAGCTATGGTTAAGGATGTTTTATTGGTATTTTATTTCTTCATCCTTTGATATGAAGAAGAGGTCTCATTATTTTTAACACCATGGTTTTCTTCCCCTTGGTTTTCATTTTCTTTGCAGGAGGGGTGAATGATGGAGTTTGTTTTTCCTATGCATCAGTAGATAGGGGAACTTATTCTTATCTAGTAAGAAATAGTGTGGAAGAATCAATTTTAGGTGAGGAAATAATGGGAGAAGGGACATGTTGCTGTAGGCTTTCCTCCTCTATGTCATAAAGGAATAATACTAGTCTTCTCCTCTTCTTATTTCTTGTAGCAGTCTCAAATAGACCTTCAATGGCTATGGGATGACCAATATCACTAGTTCCCTCAACACCTTCCTAAATAGTTTGTTGGGGTTACCCCATAGGGGATTCCCTCTCATTAGTGCCCTCTTCTTGCTAGCGTGCAATATTTTCTATGGCCAAAAATCGCTCCTAAGTGAGGTCAAGTTTGATAGAGTCTACTCATTGTTTAATTATGAGCCATGTTAGGTAGTGGTGAGATAGGGATATTTTAATGCCCTTTTATCTTTGGAAATTATTTTTAAAATATTCTATAATAAATTTGGAACATTAATGACTTAATTATTCCTTAAATGATTTAAAATTATAAATAAGATAGTGTAAATAAGGGAATACCTTCCCTCACAGGTCATGTACCTAATAATATATGATGTTATCTATATTCATTATATAAGTAGGATAAGTATTTCCACACCTCCCTTATTTAATATCAGTCTTTCATTTGCCTAGAAAAAATATTGCCTAGATTCTTGGTCATTAGGTTTATTCTATCAACTTTCCCCCATGTTTGGTAGCCTAGTTGCTTGTCTCACCAAGGTATCAATAACTAGAAATGTAAGTCCACATATATTTTATTGGTTTCCATAAAAATAAAATAAAAATTCCCTAGCAAGAGGCTTTGAAAAATGTTGCAACCATTCAAAATAGGTGGTCCAACCAGCTCTGTGGAAGACATCCCAACTGGCTTGGTCTCCCTATAAGTGCATGTGGTCTACTAGATATTTTTAAATGACTAACCTTCTCATTTTAATTTATCTATCAATCCCTTGAACCAATAGTTAGCTACACACTCTTTGGACCTATATAAATCTACCTACATCGAAGCAATATTTTATTTTATAATGGCAAATGTGGGGTTTGTAGGTTGTAGAGTTTGGTTCATGAATGGTGAATGTAAAGTTGCTAGTTGCAAGGTTTGGATCAATAATAGTAGATGTGAGGTTGTAGGTTATAAACTATGGCATCTCAAGGGTTCATGTGGTATATGAGGTTCTAACCTATATCATTCTCCACCCACTTAAGTTGTCATGTGTCCTCAAGTGATATGGAATGAGCAAAAAGTACATGATAAGATGGGTTATCATGAGGAATATAAGTGCAGGTTTAGAGGTGATGTGATATAATTTTGAATGAATGACTAAATTCATAATTTAATATGGTTTATTAATACCATATGTGCTATATTATAATAATAAATACAATTTCAATGATGAAAGATACATCATACCTTTTAATAATGGTATTCTTGATGTGACATCTAGAGAGTCACACGTGTTTTAGCATGTATATATTTTCAATTGAATGATTAACAAATGAAATGATTATGCTAGCAGTTGGAACTAGAGTAAAGTGGACCCTTTGTGAAGTGATTAGGAGATCACTAGTGGTTAGGCATTGATGATGCCCATAACTCATGTATATGTGGTGTAGGATAGTCTGCATGGAATAAGGGTCTAAGACTTGGAGGATATATTATTGATTTCATACCATAAGGTGAAAATTGAAAAGTTGAGTGATCCAAGTGATGGGATAGAAGATCCTAAGTAGGTAGCTGAGGGCATTACTACTTAGTGACCTTCATCTACATGAATCAGATTATAAGTTTCTAGATGATACTTATGCCTTGGAGGTTTTATGCTTGGTTGGATTGGCTATAGTAGTGAGTAGGGTATTCAAACATGGAACTTATGTGCCAAATAAATTTGAGATCTTAGTAGTCAACATAGTGAAATGATCTTCATAGAATGACCAAAAACTAAAAATGAATCATGGGTGTCCCTATAAGCATAAATTCTAATATACAACACTTCCACATGGAAAGGGAAGTTGTATGATTTGTTGTGGCTATATAGCTTGGTATTCATGTGTAGTTATAGGAAATAGATATGAGATTTGATGCCTCAATCCTCCTTCATTCCTCCATGAGGTTGTTTGATGAATTTCATGTAATATCCAAAAGCTAATAGCTAAGTTATAGGTGAGATTTATAGGAGGATCTATCTTTCATGTTCTATAAAAAGGTGAGAATAGGCATGAGAGGGTACCTAAATCATATATAGAAGTGCCTGTAGTAATATTCAAAGTGATGGCCAACTATGTAGAAGGTTTTCATAGTAGCTACATAAATTCCTGTAGTAACTAGATAAAACTTGTGTTGACACGAACAATTGGGATTTGAGGGATTACTCTCTCTATAATTCCTTTCTTACTTTATCTTTTTCATTTATTTTTGTTTTCACCCCTAAATAAATAGCAATATATTTTTATAATTAGGCCTTTTTTATAGATCTGGGTAGCACCTTTTCTACCTAGAAGCTACAAATAATGCCCAAAAATGGGTTTTCATTATTGTGTTTTTTTTACTTGCATTAGAATGTTTATTCAGGGTCTTGACCAAGTCACCTAGAAAGGTGGCTTGTCAAGGACCAGATGAAGGTCTCATTCATCATACTAGAGGAGGGAAAGGATGTCTTCCTCTCCTTCTTCATCTGAGTGTAGACTGGTGCTCTTATTATCTGGTGAGATAACATGCCTATCCAGGACATCATTGTATCCATCTTGTAACTATTATCTTATGTGACTAGTAAATTCTTCTTGATTAAGTGGATTTTTTTAAAACTTAAGTCTATGGCCATTGAGCAGTAGATAGAATCTCACTAGATCAATGGTTTGGAGTTGCACTACTCCATTATCAAAAACATACTCAATCTCAAAAGGACTAAGGAATTTGGTCTGGAGTTTACCCTTGTCATCCTTGTGTTTGATGTTAAAAATAAGAAGGGCCCAATCTCTTGTATGGAATTCCTTAGTCTTAATTTACCTATCATGCCATGTAATCCACTACTACTATATAAGCTTTTTGTTATATAATGCTTGTTGTTTATATTCATCTAAGGCATTCAACTGTAGGAGCATTTCCTTCTATGCTTCAGATATATCCATCCCAAGTTTTAGTGTTGTCCATAAGGTCTTGTGCTCAAATTCTATTAGCAAGATAGGTTTCTTTCCATAAACTAAATCATATGGAGTGAACCCTGTAGTGGTCCTCCATGTGATTTAGTAATCCCACATAGTTTTAGGAAGCCTAGCCTCCTAATCCTTATGAGACATACTAAAAGTCTTTATCTGAATATTTTATAACTCCCTGTTGGTGACTTCCACTTATCCATTGAACTATGGATATTATGGAGTTGATTTATTATGAATAATATCCTATTGATGGACTAAGTAATTAAATTAGAATTGAATTGGGGTCCCTAATTAGTGACTATTTCATGTGGCACACCATATCTAGTAAATATTTATTCATAGAGGAAAGTTTCCAACTTCTCATCTCTAGCATGTGTAAGAGAATTTACTTCCACCCATTTAGTGACATAGTCAATACATATGAGGATGCAATCTTTGTTATTGGATTTTAGGTCAAAAAGTCCTATAAAATCTAGGCCCTATTTTTAAAATGGTTTAAGCACCATTTGAGGTTGTAAAGGCATTTCATAAAAATGTGTGGGTCTCCCCATACATTGACATCTATGACAATGAGTAATATACTTGATTACATATTTATGGAGTGAAGGCCAATAGTATCCTTTATTCAAAAATTTTACTATTGTTTGCTTGGTTGCAAAGTTTCCTCCATAGGGTTCATCATGATAGACTTTGAGGATATCTAAAACTTCATCTTCTCTGAGACATCTTTTGATGATAGAGTTAGGCCTAGTATAGAAAAGGAATCTAGACAAGCATGAATATCTAGAACTTTTTTGAATCAATGCTCACCTTTATTTGGGGAGGAAGTGTTATGGAAGTAACCCTATTATAAGATAGGTATCGATATCAACATACCATGGTGTGTTAAGGGTGAGAGAGAATAGGTGCTCAACTAGAAATGAGTCATCCATTGTGGTATATTATTTATGGAATTGTAAGCATGATAGAAAGTCATCCACTACATTGTCCCTACCAAGCTTATCTATAATGTTGATATCAGATTCCTATAATAAGAGAAACCATCTTATCACTCTAGTTGGAACAACTAGTTTGTTCATAAGGTACTGAATGGATGCATGGTCTGTATGAAAAAAGATTTGATACCCTATGATGTAGTGATAGAAATTGTTGATAGCATAAACTACTACCAAGAACTCCTTTTTAGTAACTATGCAATTTAGTTCTCCTATGTGTAAGTTTTTACTTACAAAATATATGACATAATTGAGTGTTTTTTGTTTTTGTCCAAGCACAACTCCTAGAATAGTATGTGAAGCATTTCTATGAATATGGAAGGGAAGATTGAAATCAAGACCATGTATAATAGGGGTGGTGGTCAATAATTCCTTCAATTTTTTGAAGGTTGTATCATAGGTAAGAGTCCAGAAGAATTCAATATCCTTAGTGAGAAGGGTGAACAATAGTGCTACTACTTTACTAAAAATATTGATGAATCTCTTTTAGTAACTAACATGTCCCAAAAAACTCCTAACATCTTTCTATTTGTGAGGAATAGTCAAGTTTTTGATGATGATCATTTTTGAAAGGTTAACAATAATTCCTTCAATAGATATGTGGTGGCCTAAGACAATTCCTTTTGTCATAAGCATGTAGAATTTATTGTGTCTGAGAGATAGATGATGATCCTGATAGTGTTGTATCACTTTTTCTAGGTTGTTGACGCATTCATAAAATATCTCTACATAGATAGTGAGTTCATCCATATAGATTTCTCCACATTCATTGGCCATATCTACAAAGATACTCATGATAACCCTCTAAAATGTTGTAGGAGTGTTACTTATCCCAAAGGGTAATAAATAATAATCATAAGTAACATAGAGAGAAGTAAATTTGGTCTTTTCTTGGTCTTCAAGATCAATTCTAATCTAGTTGTAACCACTAAAGCCATCCATAAAGGCAACATATTTATTCCCTACTAGTGTGTCCAACACTTGGTCCATAAAGGGTAGAGAAAAGTGATCCTTCCTAGTTGCAATGTTGAGTTCCCTATAATCATTGAATACACACCATTATCCATTTTTATTTGGTAAAATTACCAATGGTGACACCCATTCACTATCCAAGATGGGATATATAAATCCAGTAATCAAAAGTTTTTGTAATTCTTTTTTGACTGTTTCTCCAAGAGTCAGATTCATCCTACATTCTAGTTGTCTGATTGGTTGACACTCTTCCTTGATGTGCATATGATGTGTGAATGTTTCTAGGTTGATTCCTTGCATATCCTCATAATCCCATACAAAAACACAATGGTTTGCATGCAACATGCTGACTAAGCATTTTTACTATTTTGGATCCAACTTGTTATTAATAAGAATTTTTTTTCTTAAAGAGATTTCAATTTGTTTTGAGAGTGATTTTATCATTTCTATATTTTTGAGTGATCTGGTGTGGCTATAGCTATGAGGTAGTAGCTGGTAGAATATTTCTTGAATAGATGCATCAAAATTATCTAATTTCTAGAGGTTAGAAAATGGGCACTCAACATATTACAAGTGGTTGAGATCTATAGAATTTTTTTGATAATTATACTAAAAACCATTGGAGAGAATTGCATCTTCCTCTTGATCATCCAATGTGCATGCATAGTTTATGGAAAATATAGGAATCAAGGGAGGTTGATCTACCTCATCTTCTTTAGCCCGTAATGTAGGCTCTAGTGTAAAAACTAGTTGTCCTGGGTGATAAAGGACCAAATGATTAGTGTGGTTTCCATTGGATATCATCATATTACTTGATCTATAGTTGATGAAGTCATCAATTTTTTCAAGCCAAGATCATCCTAAGATAAGGGGGTATCAACTCAAATTAAACTTAGGATGCAGTAAAATGAAATCTACAAGATATTCCCAAGAATATATAGTAATGATAAGGTCTTCAATGATTCCTTCTAGTCTGACTATAGACTTGTTATCTATTTCTAGCATTTTAGATGTAGGATGTATACTACTCAGTTGTAGTTTGTGCATGGTTTCAGTTGTCATTACATTTATTTTAGCCCTCATGTCTATTAATGTGTTGGACAATTATTTGTCATGGATTTGGACTATTACTATTGGGTATCCTATATTTGAATATTTATTTGGTAGGGTGTTCTCTAGTATGATGTTTGCTAGCTAGCCAATCACATGCATAGTATTGGGATATTTTTTCTTCCTTCCTAGTTTTGATAGACAAAGGTATCTAACAACTTTGAAATATATGGGTAGATCCTTGATGGCATGGAATAGAGAGATTTTGATGAAAAAGATCTTAAGTTATCCCATCAAATCAAACTCAAGTTTAATTGTATGGCATTAAAGGTTGAGACATTCTAGAAATGGGGAGACTATTTCATCAATAACTTTATTTACTAGTTTAGAGAGTTCTTGGGGTGATGGAGGTGGGTTGGCATGTTTTTATAAGGTTTCATCATATGAATCCCTTATTATGGGTGGCGATGGGGATGGTATATTTTTCCCTGAATAGTGGTCAACTTCGTTGATGTTCATTATGTATGATAGGTACTACATAAGCTCAATACTAAATGTGGATTTCACTAACGCATTTGGAAGATTCTATATAGGTTGGGTAGGTAGTTAGTTAGTTTTTTTTTTAGCTTGTGTATTGGGCATAAGAACAAGAGGTTGTTGTTGATGTTATGGAGGGAATCCTCTTAGAGATATTTTATATGGTTGATTAGGTATCTAGGGATGTTTCCACTAGTTTATAAAGTGTGGGCCTTGGGTTGGTTGCCAAGCTTACATCCAAGATGGGGATACATTTTTTGAAGGATACCAAGAGGTGGTGGAGTAGCTTGCTTGAGGTGGCTACTGGCTAGAGTTAGGATGTGGAATGTTCATCCAAGGACTAGTCTAATTGGGAGTAGCATTTAAAAATTATGAATTAAAGGAGGTAGAATTTGTAAAAGGTGGATTTTGTCCCATACCTTGATAATGTAGTCATTGAATCCATCGCCTTCTTTGTGAAACATAGAGAACTTGGTCACTATCTCCTCCTATAGTGTGTAGCTCTAATATTTTTAGTTATTTAGTTATGATGTGAGCTACTTTAGCCCAAAATTCATGACATCTATAATCAGCCTTTTTATTCTTATCGTCTAGATAGTAAATGGTCAAGGTTTGATCTAAAGCTACTTACTTTTGTCTTGAGTGTAGGCTATCCATTTGGGTGGCCAAATGGCTAATGTTATATTGTTTCATGTCCTATAACATGTTACTAACCTTGGTTTTGATAGGCCATTTGTAGCTACCAATGAGATCTTGTTTCCCCTAACTTTGTTTATGGTATATCTAGAATAATTCTTTCTTGGCTCCTTGATATTTGAGAATGGTAGGTGATAAATATCCCATCTACTCATTAGGTTCAGGGCTTCTAGACAATCTTCTCTGACTCCTTTTAGGAAGATGAGTTTTAAAGGTTCTTCTCCAAGTACACTTTGCTTGAATTTTTATACATTGTACATGAAGCATTCAACATATTCCTCTAAGGATTCATCCCCCTCTTGAGTTATCCTGAATATGTCATCTCATCTATAACTTCTTCCTCTTCAATATTCCTGGTACTTGGCCAAAATTTTCTTTTTTATGTCCTCCCAAGTGCAGACTAAATTACTACCTAGTCCCATAAACTAGAGAAATGTTGAGTCTTTGAGAGTAGCTATAAACATTTTCCATTTTTATGCATCCTACCTATAGTCATAACTTGTACAAAGGATATCAAATTTAAAAAAGATTGTGTCTAGGTCTTTTGATAATTTTCTTGTAAACATTGGGTAAGACTAAGGATGGAATGTTTTTAATTTGTGTTATGTATGTTGCATTTGGAATAGGAAAATCAAAAGTAACTATGACTAGAATCCCATTGTCATCACAAAGTCTCCTTCTCTACTCATGATGGCTCTTCTTGTGATATGGATACCAAGGGTAATTAGGATATCATTCTCAAATTCTATGTCAATCCCTTGGTTAAGATGATAATAAATGTTTATCTATTGATACTTAGTCTTTTTACTAAATGAAGGGTCTAAGTATTCTCTTAATCTTCTTCTGATTTGATAAAAAAATCCTTGCTGAAATGTTGTAAATATATTAATCTCTAGAGTGTTTGGTTCATGTAGTTCCTCTCCTATGTTTCTTCTTACCATCTTAGATAATTCTTTCTCTACCTTTTCTTCATTTCTTAGAGCCAATAATGCTTCCTCTATAAGTTGACTCCTTCAGTTTGTAGAGTTTTTTTATTCAAGAGCCTTCTGGCTTATGGTATATTATTTAATAGGATTCTTAATTGCTACAGGTATTTGTGGTTCTTTCCCAGCAGTAACTTGTGGTTTTTTTGGTAGGAATCTCCCTCAAGAATATATTTCTCTTTGCATAAACATTATACCACTCCTTCAGTTGTCTATCCCTTCATACACATGGTTAGTTTTTTTTCATTTATTACATGTTCTAGGAGGTTTTTTCAGACCAATTTTTAAAAATAATGTAGAAATAAAGGAGTGCTGAAATAACCATAATAGGAATTAAAATTCTACTTCTAGAAATTAGTAAAGATTATCTACTAAAAATAGGAAAAATTATCCTAAAAAATAGAAAATGAAAGTAGGAAAACTAAAAGCTTACTTTGTATAAACTAAATCACTCTTGTGGCAAATAAATTCTATAAACATGAAATAGATAAATTATTCACCATTTACTTCTATAAACTTAGACATCTGGCATAAGACATTGTATTTCCCTCACTCAACTTTCACAACTAGAACTATATGTCTAGGAACTTAGACATCTAACATAAGACACCACAATGTCCTCACTGAACTTTCTCGATGGGGTAGAATAGCGCATTAACCAATTTTAGAAAAAAAAATGATTGATTTTTGAAAATAATAATTGACACCCTCCTCAAAAATGGTGTTAAAATATTGTGCAGACTAATTACCCAATGATTACCAAATTCATGAGTCTGATTAAACATTAATTATGAACCTACACTTTTTAAGAGTGTTAGCATTGTATATGCATTACTAATTCAAAAATTAACTTGATTCTCTAGTTGTAGTATAATGAATTTATTCTAAATTTACTAGAATATATTATGAAACTACTATGATAGAATTATAAAACTATTTCACACTTGTGTATCATAAATGTATCACACTTATATAATCATACTTAACAATAAAATCTACTTACACAACACACTAAAATTAAAGAGGTCCAGGATCTTCACAGTAACTCATTTTGAGGGGGGCCTTCCTCATTTAGAATTGAGCTCCAATCCCTCTCTAAGAGAATTCACAAACTTATTACAAATTCAACTTTCTCATTACTTAATTTTGAATATAAATGCTATAGTTCAAAAACTTATGCTTTTACCTTATCAAAATTATCTAACTCCTAATCTAATCTAGGTTCTACCTTTAAATACAGAAGGAAGTTTATTGACACTTAACTATAGACACCAAACTAGGAAAAAATATAAATTCTTTATAAACTACCCTAGTCAACCTTCAAGTAGTTGGTAACCATAGTTACTTTTTTTAGGATTGACTAGGTTAAAGACAAGGTAGATTGTTTTATTGTTTTATCTATTTTGTCTCTTCTCACTATCCTCGTATTTTCACATATTTTATAGCACATCCAATGTATCCTTTCATGTAGGGAATCCATAAAACAGCTATGATTCTTCCCAATCATCCATTTGGTTCCCCAAGATAGTTGGATGTGTCTAAAAGATCTCCTTAATAGTGACTCTATTTTGCATAGTGGTTGTAGGCACTTTGAAGTATCTATAGTCAACTTATATGTGAAACCTTTAGTTGTTGCATGCACTGTATAGTGGCTAAAAGAAACCTATAGGTGAATCATATACTTGATATGAGTATTATATAGTGGTTTCAAGTAACCTGTAGGTGAAGCGTATAGTTTCTATGGGCACTCTGCAGTGGCTATGGGCAACCTATAGGTGAGGCTTACAGTTGTTATGAGCATCCTGTACTAGATATGGCTTAGAAAGATCTTGTAACATTTCATAACCCTTCAAATGTTTTTTAGATAAAGTCACACCAATATAATTCAATCAAGGAAAAGCATCAATAGTTCATAACATAACACACACACACACACACACACACACATCAATGAACATGCAAAATCACAACTTCATTCATTTATTTTCATAGGCCATGGAAAGTTATGGACATTACATAATAAAATACATATATTAAGCATGGATGAGGTTATATAGGTAAGTAATTGATGGCCTCATCATTAGTCACTAAGATTGAGGATGGGTTTTGAGGGTGAAGGATGGCCTTAGGTCTCAAATGCCTAGATTGAGTTTCAAATATTTGAGTGACATTTAGGTGGTTTAGTGACCTTAGCATAATCATATCTCAATTTTTACACTTATTTCCAACTCTTTCACTTTTCCTCATATACCCAAACCACCATCTCTACACCCTTGTCTTGAAAGGCTGCGTAATAGGTCACTACCCATCTTGAGTACTTGAAAGTTAGTGTTATAAACCTAGAATAGGTTATTTGTCTCATATTATTTACTATATATAGGATTGAAAATTGTGTGAAATTTTATCATAAATTGATACCATCTCTTTCAATTTGTCCCTTTCTAATTCTATTTTATGCATACTCCATATATCCCTACCTAGGGTTTATGAGTAGCCAAGCTTGTATATACTTAGTTGCTTTGTTATTTATCATTTTGCCTCACCTAAGACTCTCATACTCTTTAAATAATTATTAAATATCTCTCACTTCCCCCTCAAATGTCTTCATACTTTTAACAACCCCAAACAAGCAAATGTTCTTAGTTTATATGCATAAGCCTATTAGGCCTAATAGGCATGTTTAGACCATTAGGCTCCTTATATCTCATAGGAGTAAACCATATCTATTGGAAATAATTAGGTCATTTATGAAAAAATTTATATACCCTATTTCTAACGTTGTATTTCACCTTATGTAGAGTTCAACATTTTTTCCTCACTTTACCTACCTACTTTGTTGTAGGTAACCAATTATGTCTACTTAGTCTGTTAATGTTATTTGATGTCTCAAAGGACCAGGTCATGGAAAATTAGGCTGAGAGCCTTGGAAAAAATGAGGATAATTTATTACCCTTTTTATCTCCTTACCACCTTAAAATTTATGTATCATTCTCACCTTCTTAGTGAAGATCTACCTATAGGTAGTAGTAGTCTCACATTTTTTACTTTGTAAGAGAGTGGATATATTTAAGAAAATATTATCTTAATTTGATAATATTCATATATTTATTATGAATTTTTTAATATTTTACACATGACACACTTCAAGACACCCTAGAATGGGTTCCTTTGATTATTTTCCCTTTCTCTTATATTCAAGCCTGTAGATGCAATTTTGGGCTTTTGGATTATGAGTGAGAAAGTGAGAGGTGAGGTTTATCCTTAAAATAGGTCCTCCATATATAAATTTTAATTTTTATATAATTATTCCATGTTACTATTATCTCTCTTATTCCATTTCAACCTTAAAACATGGCTTCTTTGACAAACTCTGCTCTTCACCTACAATCAAACCAATAGGCACTTGATACTGAGCTTGATGTGACTATGTGAGCCTATTTGAGGGGTGATTTAGTGTTTAAATATATATATATATATATATATATATATATATATATATATATATATATATATATATATGGGTGTAATACACACATTTAAAACCTTATATTTCTCCTTACAACCTTATTATTCTCTTATTATCATCACACTATCAATGTCTCTCAGAATCTATAGTCACAGTGCCCTTGTATTGAAGACTTGGTTGAGATTGTCTCTCTAGGTTAGAGGATGATTTGATGATGTTGGTCTATAATTTAACCTACCTTCTTAATTTTACATGAATTTTTATATATCCTTATGAATCCTCAAGGTTTATAAATACCTTATATACCCATCTTAATAGTCAACACTTCATTTTTTAGTCTACACCATAGGCCTAATGTGACTATAAGAGCTTGTATATGAAGGGATTAAAGCTGAGAATGGACATCGGTACAAGGTAGTTATGGGAATTAGGGAAACTCAAACAACATGAATAATAGGTGAATAACATGTATTCTATTAAAATAACTTGGTGGTCCCCTACAACCACCCTACCCACATTTGTAAAGAATCTCACATTACACACATAACAGTCACATTAGAATCAATATTGAAGGTGTTGTTTGGTAATTTAGTGGTTAAATTTTGTTTTGGAGGTATATAAACTTAATTTGACTCTAATAAAATATCAAAGAACATAAAACAATTATTCGCTTACATTATCATGCCTTGAAGACTTTACAATAAGAAGCAACACTATATACAGCCTACATAACTAATAACCTAAAGGTATTCTTGTTCTCTAGGGATCACATGTGTGAAAAAATAATGTGTAATGGTGGATATGGAACTTGAGGACCCCTATAACACACACACAATCATTTATTTTTAAAACACTTCAAGTATGCATCAAAACTATTGTAATTTTAACCCTTATAAAGATGAAGAAGGAAACCCTACCTAATTAATTTATTAATTTTTGTCCATAGATAATATGCCATGAATATATATACCAATTACAATAATTGAGAGGTCATGATACCCCGTTCCTCTACCCCAAGTCTTGGATCATCACCTTTTCTCCCTTATACGAATTGAGCAAAAACTTGAAGTGTTACCCATGGATACCAAAGAGGATGATGGAAAGAGGGAAATGGTTTTTATAATTTTTGAATTTGAAACTCAAATGTATCTTAATTTTATGATTTAGATAATTACCTTCTATAAATTTTTAACTTCCTATGACCTTGACCTATCCATATAGTTTTGTATAAGCTTGAAACTCGTATAAAACCCCTCCTTTTATGCATTTTTCATGGTTGTATCTCTTTTAAATTACATTGGAGGGTGAGAGGATGGAAAAAATAGGTAAAAAATATGTAAAAAGAGATGGTATGGTTTGATAATTTAAAAGGACACATTTCCACATGTGTGGGTCTCGTTTGGTGGACTAATGGAGGGTTCAGTCTCAAAAGAACCATCTTATGCACATGAACCATTTTGTTATGACTATAGGATGGAAATGAGACTATTTTAATACCATTATAATATAATGAGACACATAAACACCCATTTCCCAAAGTTTTATGATGTAATGTGACTAATATGAGGTTTTTAAAGGGTTATAAATGACTTGAAGGGTTTATGAAGGATTGAAATAGGTTTGAATGGGTATATCATAGAGAATGACCTCAAATACATATTATACCTATTTTTATGACTTAGATAAGGTTTAGACATCCTCTCCATGTTTCTATCAAGGTCTACCTTTGATAAAATGGTTAAAACAGGCCTAAATCCCATGGGAATTAGAATCCTTAAACTTTCTAAATTACTTTAAATCTTGTTAAGAAAACTTAACTTTATCAAACCATTTTTAGGATATCATCTACACTCAAAAAGACCTTTGTCCATTTTAAACTCATTCAATTACCAAAATTACCACTACCACATCACATAAGTACCTTAGAATAGGATATAACATATGATGGTCTCTATAAGTAATGTCTAACACAAACTTGATACTTGAAATAGTGCTAAAAGGCTTTCAAGGAGAATTTAGGAGACCATAGAAAGTGCTAGGACATCATGTGAAAGTTTTGAGGGGTTTCATTAGAAATTTTTTGATTTTAGGGGTTGACATTTGGCTTGGGAGGCCAAATTATCAACATATTTTGTGACTCACAGAGGGTGACAAGCCTACTAGTTAAGAGAACCCACTATCTCTACATGATAGGCACGAGACCCAATTAAAATAGCCCATTCACTTGGAATGATGATAATATTAGTATTTTAGCAAACCTCTAGGACTAAAAAAACTCACAAGACATAATAAGAAACAAAGGAAACACAACAAGACACAATAATAAAGTAACACCTAAAATACCTGAGAGAAATAAGAGAAGATAACAATGCAACTATAGATAAAAAATTACACTTGTATTAAAAAATTTATCAAAACAAGAAAAAAAACTACAATAACCAACATAATTAAATCCAAATCCTTTCTCCTCTAGGATCAAATTGGAAAGTTATTTGATCACCATGACACCATGAGGTCATATTACTATATGATGACTAGAGTGTAATTAGACATTGTTCATTGAATGAGTAATTCCACTTGCATCTATAGATATTTTCATGTTCATATCATCTTATCAGATCAATTAGACCTTACTAATCTATTATCAAGTGCATGGGTTGGCTATGTGAATCAATTACCTAGTTATATTCATTTCACACTTGCCTACTTTGTATGAATAATCTCAATTCTACCTCACCCATAAGATGTTCATTGTCAAGCTGAATGGTTTGAAGTGGCTTTTGAGGTATGCCTACATGGTGTAATTATAAGAGAGGTGGATAATTATTCATGAAATCTTTATATATTTTTAATTTAGTTTCATTACCCAATAATAAAGAGACATCTGTAAATGGGATGAGGGGCTAATATCCTTGTTTTAAGACCTCAAATAAGTCATCTTCACATAAATTATCCCCTTGGGATGGAATGGTTGGAGGGTCATGCTCCTCTTCTTTTATGAAACTATCTTTATCCATTTGAAATAGGTCATAAAATTCTTCTAAAAGAAAGTAACCTGATTTGATAGTGTCAAATAAGTCCTTTGACTAATCTTCACATGGCTTTAGTTTTCTTGGACTCTCTTCAGGTTGGATAGTGGTTAATGTAGGAGTAGGAATATCATAATTTGATAAATATTTGTAAATAAAATTGCCTTTTCTATGTTTATATAGTTTTAAACAACTTTCTACCACCCTGGATGGATCATTATGAGGTTCTTAATTTGTCATCACAATCTAATTAACTTGAATTATAAAAAGGTTACTTTCTTCTATAAAATCTTGACAAGATGGTATGCATCCTTCATGGCCTATTAAAACCTCTTGAGGACTACCTTAAAAGAGTGAAACTACCATGTCATCAAGGATATCCTAGAAATCACCTTATTCCTAGCCAATGGGTTTGCATTCTCTTCAGGGCTCATCTTGCTATTGTATCCCATCCTTTTCTACATCCTTAAAGGTTAATTTATGTTTTTCCTTGCCAAGAGGTTTCCCAATGATAACTTATTCTAATTCACTTAAATTACCTTCATCAGCTACCACCATAACTTGACCTTCTTCACTTGCCTCATCAATGACATGATCCTTTTCAAGAAGCAAAATGGAATGTCCTTCAAAGGACTCTAGAAGAGAGGTCATGTATGATTCATTATTCTCATCTAGATGCTCACTTATAATAACTAGAACCTCAAATTTCATGTACATATTGTCTTGAATTTACCTCCATGATGGGAATTCTTTGGAATCTTGAAGAGGGATGTAATGGGATTGAATGGTTTCAGATTTCTCATTATCTTCAACATCTTTTTATAGGCTTGACTTATCTTCCTTTACCCATGAGTATAATACTTGGATAAAAGTTGGGATTTTGAAACTATAAACATGTGTTATATATTAGGGAATGACTGAAGTTATCTCATCCTAATACTTCACTACTCTTACTACTACCACTGATTTAGAGAAGTGTTCATTTGTAAGTTTGACTTATCCAACTAGGTGGGCTTCAAAATTAATCCTCAATTGATAAAATATATCTTCAGGTTGATTGGGAAGGGAATGGACCTACAAGGTCTAATTTAAACCATGAAACTCATCCCTCTCAACACACACTTCTTCTCTCCTTTGCATAGTTTCTTAGATGGATCTCTAAATAAGGAAGGCTTGAGGAATTTGTGAGGAACTTAGAAGGTTTTGACACTTACTTAATTTAGGATCTTTAGGGAGGATGGGTTTCTAAATGGAGGAATAATATGGGATGGAGGAGTGGATATAAGGATTATGACTTTAAACTTTATACCCTACATAGACCAACAACCTCTCTTCTATAGTTATAATCAGACCACCTGCATATACCATATCACTGGTTGGCCTTAACTAATTATCCTTCATGATAGATGCCCACTCCATCTTATCTTTCTAAAACTAGGCTCTCATACTCCTAATTAGGTTATTAGGGATATATTAGACATAAATCATTTATGTATCAATCTTAACCATGTATTTGTCATAACCTATGAGTGTTTGTTTAAAACCTAAGAGGGACTAATTGGGAACATGACCATATTGATTAGGATCATTATGACCTTTCCATGACTGATCATGAGGATAGGTAGGCTAACAACGGGGATGATAAGTTAAACAAGGAGAGTAGGAGTGATATTCTTGGTATTAAGAAGGCTCATAAGACTAATGTGAACCTTCATATCATTGATAGTGGTCAATGTAGGGTTGATAGGGCTCATAGTGTGGATATTATGGGTCATAATAATACTAATAAGGAATTTTAAGATACACATATTCTCTATATCTAGACATTACACATCATGAAACAATTAAATATCAAAGTAAAATATCAATAATAGATGTTCTTACTCCTAAGATGATAACCTTATGATGTCTTTTAGCATGAAATTTGATTGCAAATTTACCACTAAAGTGCTTCAAGCTTCCTGATATCACCCAATGCCACAAGTTCATACTTCAAATTACTTAAAACCTTGTCCTACTAGGTGTACCATAAATATTAACACTCCAAACTACACATTAGGAGGAGGTTGTTCAAGCCCACCTCTAAGTTTGGGGTAACATGGGATTATCCCAAGGTTGTGGGTGACCTATGGCTAAGAAAAAACCTCTAGTTTATGGCTATATCTCCCCTAGTTCATCAATTAATCTCAAATAACTAAAATGTACTAATTTTATGGGGTGAAAAGGGATAGATAAATGCATTAAAGGAAACTTATGCTAAAGGGATGTGATGCACAAATATAGTTTATCTACTCTATTTGACCTCTAAAAACATTGATGAATAAGACAAGTGACTAGATAATAAACTCCAAGAGATTATAAGAAATAATTTTTCACATATATGTTGTATTATATGGATATAATGGGGTAAATTTTTGATTTAAGACATTTACCATTCAAGCTTCCACTCTAAGCTCAGCCACTAATCACTCTAACACACTATGTGACCTACATAGAACTATGCACTAAAAATTAGGTGAGGAAAATACCTAAAAAGTGAGAGAAATGTGCCACATATGAAAATAAAATAATCATAATACACTAAAATAGTATCAAAGAATCTGAAATTATCCTTGTATTAGCTCAAGAGGTGAGAAAGTATAAATCTAGGTAGAGTTTACTCATAACCAACTGAGGGATAGATACAATGGCCTAGGAGCATAAATATATAGAACATCATCAAATAAAGAGAGGAAAATATGGAATATATAATGTATTAATAATTCATAATGATCATCATTTACTTTAGGCAATAATCACAAATAATCATAATAGTCCCCTCATCTCCTATTGCATTGCTTGGCTAGTGGATGTCCTCCAGTGAGTATGGAATAGAGAAAGAGTGGTGGAGGATAGTTAAAATTTTTTTGACCTCATCCAAATCATGGTCATTAAAATTTGGTTAATCACTCCTCCACTTGGTAGTTATAAATGAGTATTATGCTCTAATTATCCTCCATGAGTCATTAAGTAGCCCACCATTCCCTTTTGCATGTTGACTATGATAAAAAATTACCCATTCTCCATGATTACCACAATTTGTGTCTACTCACCTTTATGAATCATTTATAAGGTTTTATGATCCTAAATTGACATCCTTATTATCCCTTTTATGGCATTAGTCCTCCTTCTGTGTTTATCATATAGGCCTCTTAGGCAGTTAGGCCTAATAATTTGATGTTAATTATTTGAATGACTATGAGACTTGAATAAAAGCTAAGGAATAGGTGAATAATCATGTTATAGGTCTAAAAAAGTGTTTAAAATCATGACATATGCCTTCCTAATAGTGTAACCCTACAAATTTATATTATCTTAGGTGATTAGGCCACCTCCCACTAGTACTTATATATTGACCATTTAGTTTAGGCTTGAAGAAACCCTTTTAGGGACAAATTTGACTAATTTTTTAAGTGAGAGGGTGAAATAAACCTCATAATACCTTACACAATGATCTAAAACCTTTAAAATATATTTACACCCTATTCTCTACTCAAAACATTACAAAACCTTAGTTTTTGATAGGTTTGCATAATAGTCCATACAAACCAGTATCATAGATGGTACCTAATGAGAGTCTATTATGAGATCCAAGTGTATTTAGGACTAATTTATGGAATTTTATTTTATTTTTGTCAAATTTCTCTCTATCAAGTTTGTATTAGGGTTTATGCATGGTTTTAGAGGTTTACCATCATAACAATAGTTCATAGAGTACATACATCTAAACCAAAACCTTTTGTAATGAAAATCTAGCCCATATACCCCATCAAATATCATAAATAAATTTTGTTCCCGTGTAACTTGTACAATGAGATGTCAATGTAAGTTATCAAACCTTAAGCTCTTGGTGAGCATTATGGTCAAGTTGAATTGTTAAGGTTTGTTCATAAAGATAGGTTATTTATTGTAACTCTTCCCTTAATGAATGGTGAGATCTTAGGGGTTCCCAACTCTTCCTAATAGAACTAGATCTGAGTCATATTTTCTAAATTGATATGAATGTTTGAGTTGGTAGCTTGAGGTGGCTAATTAGTATGTTGTAGCTCAAGAGAGATATTGGGACTAAATTGGGCACTTTTATACTTACCTTTTCCTAAAACATATTTTTTATAACTTGAAACATCCTCATGTGTCCTCTCATGTATTTTAATCTACTTGGGGGGTTTGATTTAGTTACCAAGATTGAGGATGGGTTTTGAAGGTCATGGATGGCCTTAAACCTCATATACCTAGACTAAGTTTTAGATATTTTAGTGATTTGTAGGTGGGTGGGTGACCTTATCATCATAATATCTCACTTTTTACAACCATTTCACTTTCCATCATATACCCATACCACCATCTTTGATCCCTTGTCTTATAGTTCTACTTAATAATTCCACTACCCAGCCTGAGTACTTGAAAGTTGGTGTTAGAGACCTAGAGTAGGTTATGTGTCTCAAATTATTTATTTTAGATAATATTTAAAATTGTGTGACATGTTATCATGTATTTTTAACACCTATTTTAATTTTTCCCTTTCCAATTCTAATTTTTTCTTACTTTTTATTACCCTACCTAAGGTTTATGAGTAGCTAGGCTTATGTAGAACTAGTGGATTATTTTAGTGTCCTTATACCTAAAATAAGAATATCATCCTCTATAAATAAGTGTTACATATCTATCACTTACCGATAATATATATTTATACTTCCAACAACCATAAATAATAAAATGTTCTCATTTCATATGCACATGCCTATTTAGGCCTAATGGGCCTGTTTAAATCACTAGGATACTTATATATCATAGGAATAAACCATATCAATGGGAAAAATTTGCATAATTTAAAAAAAAATTATATACCCTATTTCCATCCATATATTTCACCTTATGAAGAGCTCAACACTTCTTCCTCACTTTGCATGTTTGCTTGGTTGTAGGTAAACAACTAGGTCTACTTAGTCTATTAAGGCTCTTTGATGTCTCAAAGTACCAGGTCATGGAAAAGTAGGTTGATATCCTTGTAAAAAATTAGGATAATTTATTAACCTTTTATTTCCTCACCAACATGTATATTTATTAACATTTTGACCTTCTTAGTGAAGATCCACCTGTAGGTAGCAATCTCACATTTTTGACTATGTGAGAGAGTGGATCTCTCTATGGAAATCTTATATTAATTTTATAACTTTAAATTATTTATTAATATTTTTTTATTCCTTTTCATTTTAAAAAACTCAAGAAACCCTATAATTATTTACTTTATTTAATTTTCCCTTCTCTGATAGTCAATCTTGTAGATGTAATTCTGGGCTTTTAGACTGTGAGTGAGAAAGTGAGAGGTGAGGTTTATACATAAAATAAGTCATCCATAGTTGTTTTTTTAATTTTTATATCATGTTAAAACGTTCTTATTGTCTCTCTTATTCCATTTTTAACCTCAAAATATGCCTTATTTGACCAACTCTACTCTTCACCTATAGTCAGGCTAGTGGGTACTCAATACTGAGCTTGTTGTGACTGTGTGAGCTATTTGATGGGTGATTTGGTCCTTAAACATATCCTTGGGTTAAATAATAATATTAATTACCTTATATTTATCCTTTTATATTTATAATTATCTTATTTTCATCACACTATCATCATCTCTCAGAATCTATAGTCACAGTCCTCTTGTATTGAAGACTTGGCTAAGCTTGTCTCTCAAGGATAAAAGATGAGTTAATGATGATGTTTTATAATTTATCCTACATTACAAATTTAAAATTAATTTTTAAATATATTTATTACTCCTAAAATTTTATCAATACCTTCTATACCCATCACAATAGTCAACACTTTAATTCTTAGTTTGCACTATATGCCTGATGTGACTATGAGATCTTGTCTCTCAAGGGCATAAAACAAAGAATAAGATTGAGTATAGGGTAGTGAGGGGAATTATGGAAATATAATAGAATATTACTAATATTTTAATCAAATTTATTCATTTAAAATAACTTGGTGGTCCCCTATGCCACCTTGCTCACACTTATAAAGAAGCTCACATCACACATAGAATAATCACATTAGAGTAGAGATTAAAGGGGTTGTTTGGTCATCTAGTAGTTCATATATGTTATTTAGGAAAATAAAATTAATTTCACTTCATTAAACCATCACACAACCCAAAACCATTAATCACTTAAATTATCATGCCTTAAAGACTCTACAATAAGAAGTAATGTTATCTATAGCCTGCACAAGTAATGACATAAAGGTTTTATTGTTCTCTAGGGTTCACATGTGTGAACTAGTAGTGGGGAATAGTGGATATGGACCTTTATGGATCCAAATACACACATGAAGGAACTTATTTGTAAAATAACTTCAAGGATGCACTAAAACCATTATAATTTTGATCCCTACACAGATGAAGAAGGAAACTTTGACTACTTAAGTTATTAATATTTATTCATAAAGCATAAGCCATAAATCTATAGAATAATTAAAATAATATATAGGTCATAATACCCCCTTCCTCTATTTAAACTCATGGATTATCACCTTCTCTCTCTTGTATAGACTGAGAAAAAACTTGAAGTGATACCCATGGATTCAAAAGAGGATGATGGAAAGAAGGAAATGGTTTTTTTTCCCTTTTGACTTAAAAAATCAAATATATATTCACCTAATGCCTGTAACGATTCCATTATTCAAATTTTAGACTACTTCTAACCCTGACCTATCCATACAGGTCCATATAAAGGTTAAAACTCCTACAAAACCCCTCCTTTTCTATAATTTTCATGGTTTTATCCCATTGAAATTTCATTAGAGGATGAGAGGAGAGGAAAAAATCATAAAAAAACATTTAGAAAGAGATGGTATGTTTGGGAAAGTTAAAAGAACACATTTCCACATGTGTGGGGCCAATTTGGTGGATTAAAGGTGGGTTTTGCCTCAAAAAGGTCCTCTTATGCACATGAATAATCTTGTTATGACTATAGGATGGAAATGAGACTATTTTAATACCATTATAATAAAATGAGACACCTAAACACCCCTTTCCCAGAATTTTATACTGTAATGTGACTAATATGAGGTATTTGAAGGGTTATTGATGACTTGAAGGGTTTATAAAGGATTAAAATTGGTTTGAATGGGTATATCATAGAGAATGACCTCAAAAACATCTTAGACCTCATCTTATGACTTAATAAAGGTTTAGACATCCTCTCCATCTTGCTATCAAGGTCTCCCTTTGAGAAAATTATTAAAATGAGCCTAAATCCTATGAATTAAAATCCTTAAACATTAAAAATTACCTCAAAACTCTAGACACCTAAAACTGGCCACTAATAACCTCCAACTAGGATTTCAACTAATTTTTACCTTAAAATATAGAATTTAGGCTAAAAACACTAAAACATGCTAAATGATGTGAAACTGACATACTCAATTGCTAATTTTAGCTAGACTATTATTAAATGGGGTAATAAAATTTGTGGGCTAGCTAACTTTGATAAGATCATTTTGAGTCAAAATTCCAATTTTGCACATAGGTGCTCTAGATTTCTCTTTCCTATCAAATATTTTGCACAAGATGCATGCTTTTGTTATTTTCTATTGATAAGATCCTAAATGGGATAATGATTCCAATGTATCTGACATTGACTTCTAATTCTAATATAGTCAAATTTTAGACCAATAACAAGGCATTCTGATCAGTTTGGGTAATTTGTGCACAAAGTGCTTAATCATGCTTAAGATCTAATTAATCCAAATTAGAGCCTAATTAAGAATTCCATGGAAACTTGTTGAATAGTTTTTTTTAGAAAGGAATATTTAATATCTAAATCATTAGGTGACCTCATTTCTTGAGAAGACATCCCTAGGCCATAAATGCCACAAATATCAGGATTCATGCCCTCCATGCCTCATCAATGCCTTCCATGATTCCCTACATGCCTCTTAATTTCCCCTTCTTTTAATGTCATGATGAGGATAATTATAAAATTAATTCCAAAAATTAAATTAATCCTTAACCACACATCTCAATCCTAAGATGGATGGTTCAAGTTGATTCTAGTCATTTATAAAAATCTATAAATAGGAAGCCTTACTACATCATTTCTAAAACTTAAGAATGCATAGTTATAATGTAGGATTGGTTCTAAAATCTTCATGAAACTAGTGTTACCATGCCAAATTTATTCCAAGCCAAGTTAGGCCATAAGCCAAAGTTGACAAGGAGAGATGGAGGTAGCCAAGCTTCCATTGCTAAGGACTTCATGAGTAGAAATTGAGCAAGCCACCACTACAAAGGCATTTGGAGCATCCAAGGAAGGTGACAGAATTCTTATGTTTTATTCCTTATTTTTTAGTTGTGTTTATCATTTGTTTTTGTTAACTAAGGTCTCCCTAGTGTCTAGGCCTAGATATGTTATAGCATTAGTGTGCTTCTTTCATTTTGTTTTAATTTTGGAACTAACACCATACTATTCATCTTCTCTTGAATCAAATTCCTATATCACATATGGCATGCTTGGTGGGACTAGATGTATTATGCACATGAATAAGATCATTTTACAACTTTAAAATATTTATTTGGACCTTTAAAAAAATTTCAAATTGATTTTCTAACTTTATTTGCCATTTTTATTTGCCACAATTTTGCCTAGTAACCAACGTTAGCTAGTAAGACTGACATCAATTGCATATGTTAACTGACGTCGGTTAGTAAAATTGACATCAATTGTATACCTATCATCAGTCACATTGGTATAACTAATGTCAGTTGGATAACTGACATTGATTAGAAAATGTAACCATCATCAGTTATATAAACTGATGTCGATCAATATGTTTTTCATAAAACACAAACCTAAGAGCTCTTTCTCTAAAGTTCATTGTTTCAAAATAAAAAGAGATTCAAAGCTAAATGACATGCTAACATTTTTGCTATAGGACCAAACTTGACATTTGATAAAAACATGTTTTAAATCACCTTTTTCATGTTTAAAAATAAATTAGGAACTTTGTTTTGGTGTTTAATAAAAAGTTTAGATGCTTAAATTAATGTTTTCAAACTTACAACTAAGGCCAAGGGGTCAAATGAAAACCACTTCACTTTCCCTTTGGGATTAAAAATGAACTCACCTTTTCAAAGCTTTTTGTGTTTAATTAGTTGTTTAGATTAAATTTTTTGTTGGTAAAAAGAGGGATGTTGTGTGTATTCTCTTCCATTTGTCCCCTTTAGGGAACCCTTGGAATCAAAATCACCATTCCTATTTCAAAAAGCCTAGTCCAAGGATTAGAAATAATGTCATCTAAAGAACTCCCCAAAAACTCATCAAAGTTTGGGTGACCTTGAAAATGACCCTAAAGTCTTTCTCTTAGTCTTTTATTTTAATGCAAACTTGGCTTGTGAGGGGGACATCATTACCTCCCATGAGTTCTTTAGGGAAGCTGTGACCCAAGGTTTCATCTCCTAACATTGACTTCACTTGCTCCTAGTTGGAGTTGCATATGGGATGTATCTACTTTTGGACATCACACTATACTGAGTGAACAACATGATGTAGTGGTTGTAAAAAGGACTAGACCTTTTTAAAACTAACCAATACCATGGTCACCTAATTTTTGTGATTGTCTTTTAAATCATTTGACATGAAATTAATTCTACAATTGATTCCCCTAGAAATGATCAAAACCTTCTAGTTTTAGTCAACCCCATTTTGACATACCCTTGTTAGGATTGGGATGATTATACTTAGTGTATTTTGGTCATTTATATTACTTGGTGTTTTTGAGACTAAAACTTGTTTGTTGGTGTATAAACTATGTCAAAACTAATTTATCTATATGTCACTCTTTTGTCTAAAGAGGTGTGATGCTAGCCATTTTGCACCAGACTTGTACCCTAATTTTTTTTCTAAAACTTGTTTGTGTGTGTCATTTGAGTTGTGAAGGGTAGCGTTATGCTGCCCAAATCATGTCAAATTTTTTTGAGCCTTTTAAATTCTTTGAAACATAGTATTCACCACATCATTCAATCATGTTACACCATTAGGCTTCTCAATTTATTTCAAGACTTATTTCACCTTATATCAAAAACCATTTATTTCAAACCATGCCATGTCTACCATTTGGACCTTTGTCTTATGCCATCATGTTATCCAATATTGTCTATCTTGTTTGATCAAATCCTAATTTTCAAAGTTGAGTTTTCAATTATCCTTGTCAATTTTGCATCCAAACATTGATTAATTTCTATTTAAGCCTCAATTTGTGGGGCTGATAAATAGATCTTTCTCTTTTGGGTTGCATAACTTTAGTTAATTGATTACCCAAAATTGAAAACTATTGATGGTTTATTTGTTTAATTCATATCCTCATCATTATTTGTGCCTTTATTTCGGAAAAACATAGTCTTTCTTCAAATATATTTTTTGTCTTATGCCTTATGCCAATTTATCATGTTTATGTTTTATTCTATGTGCTAGGTCTATGCCCAAGTTATTTCCAAACTTGTTAGATAACATCAAATCACATTAGCCTTTATTTCAACTCTAACTTTTGACATCGTTTGGCCAAAAATCCTAGTGTATGCCTATTTGTTTGATCGTAGCTTTTGACTCCACATTTGGAAAAAAGACCTAGTAACTCTAATTTTCCCTTTCCTAGTTAGGACCTTTTTCGGAATACTTTGAACTAGAACTTTGACATGCTGGTTTTTATTCAAACACTTGACATTTTATGCATATGACATTTAACATTAGAAATTTGATGTTATATTTTTTTAAGCCAAGACTTAACACAAACCATTTTGGAGATACAACTCCACTTTTAGACCATATTGGAGATATAGCTCCACCCTTTTGACCAAGTTTGAACCGTTTAGCTTTTGGACATAGTTTTTTAGAGTTTCTAGAACTTAGCCTTTTTATTTTAGAGATTTCATCATCTATGTGGAAATGTCTAGATACACTTATGATGGAGTCACTTAAAATCTAAGTTATGATAGAATGGTCACACAAAATGACTTTTATGGATTTTTTCAAGACCCTAATGATGATAATATGGTTTCTGAGATAGATTTCTATCTGTCTCATATTAATCATTCATGAGAACAAAGTCATGAAATAACTTACGATCCAAATCAAGACCTTGATTGGTATGAACAGGCTTGTGAAGAGGATTTTGAAGACCCAACTATAGATAATGTTGTTTGGGATACAGGTCCATACCCTCTTTACAATAATCAATACATGAAACATAGTCAAGAAACAACTTATGAACCAACTCATAACTAGGATGATATGGTTTATGAGGAATAATTAGATGTTTTAGCTTGTGAAAGTAATCAAGCTCCATCACATCATACCATTTCTATTCCAATACTAAAATGTCACACTATTCCCATACCAAGACCTCATCCTTTAGTTTGTGTGAGCAATTAGATTCCATAATGCCAAACCATTTATATACCAAGACCTAGTCCTTTGGCTTGTGTGAGAAATCATACTCCACACTGCCCTATCGTTACCATCTCAATACTTTATCCTTTAGCTCATACGAACAATCATGCTCCCTATGGCCCTACCATTATCCAACCAAAATTCATTCCTCATCCAATACCAATCCCAACTCAACCTCAACTGATCTAATCATTCAAAGACCAAGTCATGTTCAAAACTAGTATTTTCTAACTAATTGGAAACCAAGGTGAAGAGAACCAACCAATCTGAGATGTTTCTATTGAATTAAACATTTGTGATAAGTCAACCTATGATAAATTTCCTATTAATCCTATACCATTTATCAAGGAGTCTCACTTTGATGATCTAGTCTTTTCTGAGTCACTTTTTAATGATTAAAACCACCTTTGGGTAAATTATTACCTCAACCATGTACCTATTTTTCAAGAGCTGCCTATTGATAAGCTAGTCTCTAAGGAGCTATCTCTTGACCTATTTCCCATCCTAGAGGAGCCTCACTTTGGCAAACCAATTTTTGTGGACCCCATTATGCCGCTATAGGCTATTACTTTTCCAATACCAAATATTCAGTAAGACATCATTGCAATAGATTACCCATCAGATGAAGAATTGTAATTAGAGTCAAGTTCTATTCTTGAACTGACATCAAATTTAACATCAAAATTAGAATCATCATCAATTTCAACATCAGATATAGAGTCCCTTGAGTTAGAATCGGATTCATATGAAGAATATGTTCATGGTTGTTACAACATTGGTTATGCATGCCTTGCAGATCAATTTGAATACATTTGTGACCTTTATATAGTTTTTTAGGATGAGTAATTTATCTTTAACACAATTTATCCTAATATCTTCTATGAGGATTTTGTATCCTCTCCCCATTCTATTACCATTCCATAGGCCATTACCATTAATAAAGATAACCATATTATTGACATTTCATCTCTCATAAGTGTCAATTGGGACTGATACAATCATACTTTGTTAAACTACATCCATGGTGACATATTAGTTGAAGAAGATCAAGGAGGCCAAAACCACATTCATGTAGTAGAAGAACACTCTCCTAGTGAAACCTTTTTAGAGGCACTAGGGGACAAGTAAAGTCAAAACTTAACATCTTCTAGTGAAATTTTTTTAGAAGTGCTAGAAGAAAATCAAATTAAAAAGCCAATGTTCATTAGTGAAACCTTATTGGAGCCACTATAGGATAATCAAGACAACTTCATTGGTAAAAACCTCATTGAGGCACCAATAGCTGAGCACAAAAGTTATTCACTACTTGATGAAGAAAAAATCAAAGATCAAATCAAAATAGCTTCTAATCTACCACCTAATCATATGGTAGCTACTCTCAAGATCAAACAATAGAAAAATTTGGCGGTCCTATCAAGAGAATAAGTCTTTGGCATAGCCATAACCAAAATTATGTTAAATATGGCATCAACAAAATTACATGTGACTAAAAGTCGTAATCCTCATTTGTTTCTCCACCATTATACATTCCATTATCATCTACCATTCCATTTCACAATCAAACCCACCATACATTGTTTATCCCTATTTACCATCCATAGTCACACTTTCATTTATAAATGCTACAAAGATACCTTATCTCGATACATGAACAAATAAAAATTAATGACCAATGAAGATCACAAAAGCATTCTCAATAACCAAATCTATAGGCCATTCTTGACAAAGTAGTTATTTTGATGAGGTGTGGGCTATCAATTAACATGATCAAGTATTATATTTGTATCATTTTTTTATTAGGATGTGCATCTCCCCATCAACATGAAAAATAGAATCAAAAACCACACCTAGGCCAAAAATATGTACCATATCATCTCACATTGTCATTTATTGCCATTGTTACATATCCATTTGCCATTGCTGTAGATCCCAACCACTCACCCCACCACATAGGGGCAACCCTCTTACCATTTTATCCAATCTATCTATACCATCATTATCCTAAGCAAGACCATAATATCCTATCATTCCATTCCTATCTAGACCAAATCCTATTTTTAGTCATCCTACCCAATCCTATTTTGATCTTGGTTACTTTAGTTTTTCATACACTTTTTGTTAGAGGATTCCAATAAAGTTTCAATAATCAATATAATTTATGTTTATAATGATATTATATGAGATTAGTGTGACAATTGATCTGGCAAGATATCTTTCATCCTATATCCATGTTTATTTATGTGAGCTTGATTATAACCACCTATGGGAAAATCAGTGTTTCAACAATCTTAATACTAATTATAACCACCCATGGGGAAATTATTATCATTGATTTATCTCATTGTATCTTATTTATAACCACCTATGGAACTAAGGGAAACACTTGTTTATCATGCATTGCTACATCACCTTGCCATTACTATTTTCATTTGACTGGCCATTTGTTAGATTTAAGAACTTATTAGGACCTAGTTGGTTTTTTTCACATTTTGTGTGGATGGAATTACTATGAATTGAGATCATTTTAAGACTATGTGGGTCATGCTCAATTCATGATGAGGTCACCTCAGTTCCCCTTTCCATATGCTCTCACCATTTTGTGAGCAACCTAAGCCAAATGCTCTCACCATTTTGCGCGTAGGTATCTTTTCCTTTTCTAACGAGTTAAGATACAATAAAAATCTAAAAAACATTCATAACATTTCAAAAAATCCAAAAATATTTGTCTTGTCTAATCCTAGTCACTTATCCTCGATCCACCATATTGAGGCATGATCATTGTTAGGATGCTTTCTTTTGCTTATATTTTCATGCTTTCTATTTATTTGTTTATTTCAAGTTGTTTTTTTGTTTGTTTATATATTTTCTTTCTTGTTTTTTTGATTTTAGCACTATTTCCTTGACTAAGTCTATATGTGTTCATTAGGTGATTCCTTGTGCACATTATTCTTGAGTCCATCCATATTCAGCCATTAACATTATCATCATGTTTTTTATTATTGGTGCATTGTTTTTTGAGTGTTTATTAGATCAGAAGTCAATCCTTATGCATATTTTGGCCAAGTCTTCATGGTGTTCTATCATAAATCCTAACATCACATGTTACAACAAAAATTATCTTCAAGAAGGTCTACAATCAATAGAGCTATAGAATTTTTCCCTTGGAACCTTGGCAAACCCTTCTATCCCACCCTTGATCAAGTTAAACCATTAGACATTCTAGTTGTATCATTACTAATAAGGATGAGCATCTCCTCATTGGTAGGTACAATTGAATAATTTATACTAATTAATCTCATTCCTCTATCCATCTCTTTCATCACTTTACACCTACTCATCTTTAATCTATATTCCAATTTATATCCTTGATTTATGGTTGCTAATCATCCCTAACTGGGACACAATCATATTTATCCAATCTAGGTCCTCTTAATGATTATAACTACCTATGGCTAAATCATTATTTTGACATTTATTCTTGATTATAACTATCTTTGGGAAAATTAGTATCCCTTTTACATCAATGCATGAAAGTATTTAATCATTTGGATTAATCTCAACCACAGACTAATTCTACCTTTCTTCTTGTTTCTTTTTGAGGGACCATCCATCAACAAATATGATGGCCACTCCCTCAAGGGGGCATCATCATAGGCTTCCCAAGACCATTTGGAGATTTTTTTCTTCAACCGTCATCTTCTTTTTGGCATACAGGCCATCTCTCATTATTTGAGAAGATATTACTTTGCCTATGGTTTGAAATATCTTCCTAAATAGGGGAAAACTATAGACACTTAAAACTAGCCATCGATAACCTCTAACTAGGCTTTTGAACAATTTCTACCTTAAAATACACAATTTCACCTAAAAACACTAAAACATTCTAAATGATGTGAAACTAATATATTTAAGTGCTGATTTTGCATAGAGTATTATTAAATGGGGAAAGTCAATTTGTGGGATAGATAACTTTGATTAGATCATTTTGAGTCAAAATGCCAATTTTTCACCTAGGAGCTCTAGATTGCTCTTTCCTATCAAATCTTTTGCACAAGATGCATTCCTTTGTTATTTTTTGTTGATAACATCCTAAATGGGATAATGATTCCAATGCATATGACATTGACTTCTAATTCTAATCTAGTCAAAATTTAGACCAATAACAAGGCACATTGATCAATTTGGGTAATTTGTGCACAAAGTGCTTAATCATTCTTAAGAGATAATTAATCCAAATTAGGGCCTAATTAAGAATTCCATGGAAACTTGTTGAATAATTTATTTTGGAAATTAATATTGAATATCTACATCAACATGTGACCTCATTTCTTGGGAAGACATACCTAGGCCGTAAATGTCACAAATATCAAGATTCATGCCCTCCATTACTCATCAATTCCTTCCATGATGCCCTCTATGCCTCTCAATTTACCCTTCTTCCAATTTCATTATGTGGACAATTATAAACTTAATTCCAAAAGTTTAATTAATCCTCAACCACATATCTCAATCCTGAGATGGATAGTTTAGGTTGATTTTAGTCATTTGTAAAAATCTATAAATAGGAGGCCTCACCACATCATTTATAAGAATTAAGAATGAAAATTTATAATGTAGGATTAGTTATAAAATCTTCACGAAAATATTGTTTCCATGCCAAATTGATTCCAATCTAAGTCAAGCCATAAGCTAAAGGTGCCAAGGAGAGATGGAGGTAGCCAAGCTTCCATTGCCAAGGACTTCATGAGCACAAGCCAAGCAAGAGACAACTACAAAGGCATTTAGAGAATCCAAATAAGGTGAATGAATTCTTGTGTTTTATTCCTTACTTTTTATTTGTGTTTGTCATGTTTTTTTTGTTAACTAAGCTCTCCCTAGTGTCTAGGCCTAGAGATGTTATGCTATTAGTGTGTTTCTTTCATTTTGTTTTAATATTTGAACTAACACCATAATAATCATCCTCTCTTGAGTCAAATTCCTAGATCACAAAAACATGATAAGAAACATTAACTTTACCAAACCATGTTTAGGTTATTCTATATACTTCAAGAGACCTTTGACCCTCTTCCACTCATTCAAAGACCAACATGTCCACTATCACATTACCTAAGGACCTTAAAATAGTCTATGACATATGATTATATCTTTAAGTAATGTCTATCACAAACTTGATACCTTAAATAGTGTTAAAAGGCTTTTAAGGAGCGTTTAGGAGACCATGACAAGCTCTAGACCATCATGTGTAAGATTAGATGGGTTTCATGGGAATTTTTTTGAATGTATGGGTAGACATTTGTATTGGGAGGAAAAAATTTCAATAGTAAACTTTGAAGCACAATATAACTTGATATGTTACCAAAAATTGATGATTATGGGTAAATAATAATGCACTTTCAAACTTTCTTACAAGTGGAAAATGATCCCACAAGCCAAACTAAACAAAAATTGAGTTAAAACAATAATTTGTTATGTTTTAAATTTCTTATTATAGTCATATACAAAGTTAAATTTGGTATCTTGAATGTGGCTTATGACCCCCAATCCATAGGTTTGTCTTTCATTCTCTCATGACACTTTTAGGCATATTTTCACTAATTGCCAGTCTTCTGTAGGCTTTCAAGACCTCATTCCAACATTGCCAGGACCCTTTTTCCATGTTTATTCTATCTCCCTAGGTCGTATACCCTCAAGACAATAGCACCTAACTTGGAATATATCATTGGACCCTAAAGTGTCCCCTTTATAGTGATCCTATTCAATCACATTTTGATCTTAGGTGACCATTTTTTATTGATTCCTCTTCTTCATTATGTTGGCTTATCATGATTGCATTTAACCCATGACCAATAAATCTCTGTAAAACGCCATTCAAAGTTAATTTATAAGTATTGGAAATTATTTTCAGAATAAATAAATAATAAAAAGGAAATATTACCTATTATTTCCATATATCCAACTAATACAACTATAAGCTCATTCAAACCCTTACGCCAGTCCCTAACCACCTTGATCAAGCACACCTAGTTTAGAATTTTTGCATTCGCATAACACTACTACATAAAGCACATCAATTGGGAGAACTCCACATGGATTGATCCCTCTTTTTAATATTATTATGTAGGTAGTGTTATCACACATTGGGTATGGATACATGTTTAGTGCATCTTACACACACAAACACCCCTCTTTCTCCAAGTTTTCTTTCAAGTTCAAGCACAAAAAAGATCTAGTGTTGGAGATTAAATAAGATATAAAAGGAGATTAATTGATAGTAAATACTTGAAATTTCATAGGTTGAATAATATAGGGATAATGAAAAAAAACCAAAAAAAATAGATCTTTGTGACTAGGTTAGACAATAGTGGCAGGACCTAGACTATAGCACCAAACCCTGAAGTGTTGTATTTTCAATGCTCCTATCCTTTCATCAAATGAAATCTAGATCTTGATTTTTGATAGTGTACCAATCCTACATATCTAGTACCAAATTATATCTTAGCCATCTTAGTCTTATTTAATCTAATTTATATTTCTCCTATTTTATTACTATTTTTAGAAAGCAATGAAGGTCAAATAAATTATATCAATTAGTACTCTATTTATTACAATATTTATTTATTAATTTAATCAAATCAGACCCTTAAATAAATTAGGAATAATGTTCCAATATTCCAAAAAATATTAAACCATTTATTACATTCATATAATGTTATCTCAACTGATCAAACTAACCTTTAGCTTTGTAGTTTCCTAAAACTTTAAGATCTAGAAAATAACATTTGAAGAGTACTAGGCCTATAAGCCTTCTTAAACATTTTTATTGTAATTTGGATTAACAAAATGAGTATTTTTATTTATAAACCTTTATCACACATATTTTAATCTACTTAAACTCTTCAAATTTATCTTTTTCATTATATTTTCTTAAAATTTTAAAATGGGCTAAAATAGGGTCCTGTAGCCTTTCTTAATAGGCCTATTGACTGAGTTTTTGTAATGTATCTTTATATATCTATATAAAGGTCTTGAAAAAACTTTATTATTTTAAAAAACCTATAAAAAAAATGTCTACAAATTTATATAAATTTTCAATGGTTCATTTGCCTTTTATTGAGGTTTTTATCTCAAAACCTTAACAATTAGGCCTACAAGCTTGCACATTGACTGAGAGCTTAAAAAATGTCTAGACTTAGTTTTGAAGATCATTTTTAAAAATTAATAATTTTAAAATGTATTAAAAATAAACACACACACACACCTTAATATTCAATTTGGATCTTTTAACAAGAACAAAACATGAAGAAATGACCCCTCTTATAACTATTTTTGTAGGTTTTAATGGATTGTGACAATCATGCTTATATCGTTGAAGTGGAACAATTTATAAAAAAATTTAAATATGAAAAATTATTCACACCCCAAATTAATTTAAAATTACAATAATTATTTTATATAATTTTTAAATATAAATTTTAACAATTGAATCTTTATTATTTTTACATAGTCTTGCGATACAGTCCCAACAAGAACACCTTATTTCTTAGCTTCCTTATTATTTTATTGAAGAATTTTGTCTTTAAATATATATTGTATATTCATAAAATATATATATATATATGTTATTTATCTCTCTTTCCTCATCCTCCACTCTTCACTCCAACTCATATATTATCTCTAGCTATCTTAACAAATTCATAAACTCAGCTCTAATATTGACCTTGGTTAAGTTTTGACAAGGATAAGAATGATTTAAGACATTATATATAATTAAAACATATTATAGGATATTTATATCACTTTAAAATAATAATAATTTTTTAAAAATCCATTATATATGAAGAAATGACCAAAATTCTTAAAACAAGTTTAAAATTTTGAATTCCTTAGTTTTGGTAGGAAAATAAGAAACACACCAAAATGATTAAATTTTAAAATTATAACTATTGGATCACTTATAATTTTACCAATTAATACTATATAAACCTAAAAACCATAAAAAATTTATATAATTTACAAAAATGGATCTCATAATTTGATGTACCTACATCAATAATGGGTTACAGAGCAAGGCATGTGAATCCATGGCATGACTAGCTCTTGATTCACATTACTCTAATTAAAACACCTTGGTATGTAGAGTTGTAATAGATTGCTCAAGGTAATCTGAATTAGGGAAGGTTAAAAATGAAATGTATGTATATGTCCTAGGAGGAGTGAATATTTCCTATGTAAATATAGGAGTTGGGATCTTATAAAGGTCTCATGTTGACCCCAAAATTTGGATGGATGTCACATAGGTGATTGAAGGTGTATTCATGTGAATAGTATGAGAATAGTGGTCTAAATACTTAATGTAGAAGATTGAGATATATATTTTTATTTATATAGTTTTATCTATAATATTTCATCAATATAATGTGGATTCATATTAATATATTCAATGAATTTTTCATCTTCAAAGTGTTTTGTTGATCTATAGTAGTTGTATCATAAATCTCAATATTCATGATAATTATATCAATATGATGAATAATATATGTTATAAAATATATAGTAGGAATTAAAACGGGAGTTATTAAATCACTTTTACATCTATTGGTAATAATAGGAATATCATATTGGCTATTAAAATAATTAGGATAACATGTGGGATTGCTCATTGGTAACATTATCCCAATTAGTAAACATAGATTTGATCTTTGTTATCCATTTGATTATATAATGTATATAAAAAACATACAACATCCATGTAGAACACTATTTAAATATTAAATTCTTTATTTTTCATTACTAATAATTTCCATTCAAAAGGGTCATGATCAATTCATATTATTAGGGAAAAATCAAAAATTATGTATGAAAATAAAACCCTAAAGTTGAAATATAAAACACACAGGGAAAACATAAGGTTTTTTTCTCTATTTGATATGTGTATGGGTTAACCAATATGTTTTACCATTATTTGGATCAATGGGTGAGACTAATATAATTAATATATGACTTTGAAATGTAATTAATAATAATAGATATGGCATTCGAATGTACAAGACTGAGATTGAATCTTATGACTTCAAAAGGGCATATGATAAATATGGAAATTACTAAATATAAAATAATAATGAGCTCTTTTGGTTGACTTTTTTACTATGACTATATTATGTAATTGAAAATAAGGGATAAGTAATCCTATGGTTTGTTTTATTCTAAAACTAATATGTTATGTGTGTTGGGTTATTTATGTAGGATCAAGTCAATATCATCAATTGATTTTGACCCATTGGTCAATATTAACATTTGAAAAATTATATCATATGAATGTATGGTCACTTACAACTATATTTACTTTGTCTATTTTTTTGATCCTCAACCTTGATGACATGGGTAGATCCAAAAATTAGCCTCTTTTGCCTTCAAACTCTAGATATTCTTGTAAGAGATAGAAATCTAGAAAAAATGAGAGAAGTGTAATGGGATTATCAGAACCTAATAATCCATACTTGATGATTGGATACTAAATACATATCCAATATTTTATGAGGGAAATTAACTCACATGTAGTTATCCCACCTAGCATGATTTTGTAATCGTGTTCCTTAGTTATGTGTATACAACTAAGATTGGCTTTAAAAATTGAAAATACTTAATTTTATATGTAATTTGAATGATTTATAGTTGTATTATGAATAATAATATTATTACGTACTTAAATTGGTAATAATAGATAAATTTTATTACTATGCAATAATGTATAGATGTGTAATAAGTAACTGCCAAGTCCCTTTCAAATGAGACTTTAATTTTTTTATATGGATCAAATTAAATAATTTATCAATCCATTTATACAATAGGATTATGGGAATACCATAATAATGGGTTTAATTTATTGAAATAAATATTATTTGGAGTGGGTGAATTCTAACCAGCATAGGTTTTTATCAACTAGATATAACAACCATAACTAGAGGAACTGATTTTGATACAGATGGACTAAAGTGAGACTATGGATATATTTTTTCATGCTAATCATCAATTTTTAAATATAAAATTAGGTTAAATTAGGTTTATAACATTATTTTTGAAGCGTTGAATCATAAGATAACATGAAAATGTGAGAAGATGGTGAATTAGGACCTTATTTATTTTCTTAAGTCATGTGTGGTATATGTGGGTCAATATTGTCATTCTTAATTACTAAATACCATATTTTATTATCTAAAATAATATAAATTCACCAACCTTAAATATTTTAGACTATTTATAATATTTTTGAGCATAACTTAACCTCAACTACACTAAAATAAATAATCTATCTTTAATCTTGAGCCTTAATATGGTAAGGTGGAAATCACATCATATGATCACTATGGGAAATGATCTAACCTTTGAGTGTCACTAAAAATCAACATATATTACCTAAAAAATAATGAACCAAACAATAAAAAAAGACTTATAGATTAAATTTTAATCCAAACTTGAAACTACTTGAAAATATTTTATATATAATTACGAAAATGCAAACGTGTAAATGTGCATGAACTAGATCATACCCAACTAAAATATGAAATGGCATAAATGTGCATGAACTAGTATTATGCCTAATGGAATTGGTACCAACATAATTTTTTAATAATGTGTATTAGCTAGCATCATTCCCAATTAAAATTTAAAATGGTATAAATGTGCATGAACCAATATCATGCCCAGCTAAATTTGTCTTAGAAAATGGAGTATACTGCCTTGCACATGCCCCAAAATGTACTTGAGTATGTATTAATATTAAATATATCGCCCATAGAGTGTTTAATGGGGTACATATTCCCATATAACACACATAAAAACAATAAATAACTATTATAATTGTATATATGAATCACATATGAACTCTAAAATATTTATAATCTGTTCAGATATGCTCATGGAGAAATTACTCTCTATGATAAAACTCACTAATATGTCCTCCTTTTAAGTTGAGGGAAAATTTTCAATTCACTCATATCAAAATATTAATTATTTTAATCATGTCATTAATAAATATATTATCATGTACAATCATGTCAACATGTGTAAATTATGTCATCATAATAATGTATATAGTATCAATGCATGTGTGTAGCATATAGAATGGAATGAAATATAAGTGGTATGTTGAGATAGGTGTATCTATAATTTAGTATTAATTTTCAATAAAAATACTATGTACTAAATAATTTCATGATATAAATCATGGCACACCATAAAAATGAGAGGTGTGTGGTATAGATCAAGACAACCTCAAAAAAATCACTCGTGCATGTTTAGAAATCTCAACATTCAAGGTCACACTATAGCATATAATTTCACACATAAGGAAAGTACATCATATACAAGGGACACAAATACATCATTAAAATAAAGGCTAAGGATACAAAATAAAGGAACATGAATTCCATAACAAATAAGGCTAAAGATCTGAAAATAAGGGCAAGGGACCATACACAAGGAGCATGATTTTCAAAATAAAAAGTTTAAGGAATGAAAAAAGGGGCAAAATTAAAAAATAAACAAGCTTAAGGAGCAAAAAATAAGGTAAATGGACCACACACAATATAAAAAAATTAATAGCCTACTGTACAAAATTAAAAATGTGGATGAAGCTTGGAACCAGTGAAAACTAGTATACACTACACACACGTACATCTATATATATATATATATATATATATATATATATATATATATATATATATATATATATATATATATATATATATATATATATATATATATGTATATGTATGTATATGTATATATGTATGTATATAAACATATATATATATATATATATATATATATATATATATATATATATATAAATGTATATGTATATAAATGTATATGTATATATATGTACATATGTATATGTACATATGTATATGTATATATGTATATATATATATATATATGTACATATATATATGTATATATATGTGTGTATATATATATATATATGTATATATATATATATATATGTATGTGTATATATATACATATGTATATATATATATATATATGTATGTATATATATACATACATATAGACATACATACATACATATATATATATGTATGTATGTATATATATATGTATATTTATGTATGTATATATATATATATATACATACATATATGTATATATATACAGATATATATATACACACACACACATATATATATATATATATATATACATATATACA
>JARHVA010002906.1:1380000-1587500 GCA_037957365.1 Torreya grandis
TCTTTTGTGTGATAAGTACATTTTGATGGTAGGAACTTTTTTGGCAAAAATAAAATTTAACTATGGTATATCTATAAATTTTGAAATTTCCATTTAAAATTATTCTATTATATTTGGATGCTAATTTAATTTAATAAATTTTAACATTCCATATTAAAAATATATTAAAAAATAGAAATTATCTTGGAAAAAGAAAAAATATGAAAAGATAAAGAAATAAGATAAAAAGAAAGAAACAACTAAAAATTAGAAAATCTAAAACAAATATATATATATATATATATATATATTAAAATAACAAAAACAATACACACACACACACACACACACACACACACACACACACACACACACACACACACCTATTTTTATATAGGAAACTTGGAGAAAGTTATTATCTTATGCATTAGAGAGGAGGAATTTAGGAAAGAGAAAAAGGAATCAAGGACGTAGTATTGGGAGAAAGTATACATAATTTTTAGCAATTGATTTAACAAGTAATGTAATTTAAATCTAGTAATTATGTTAATATAAGATTCTATAAAGGGGGATTGTTTATCTTAAAACTTTATGTAAATGTAATGAGATTGTTGTAGTTTTAACTATAACTAAATAACATTTATAGTTTCACATTAGAAAAAAAATTGGGTGGTATGTTAAAGTATTTTGAAACCATTTTGTATATATACATAAGTATTTATTTTACTGAGTCATTGATTCTCCATAATAATATAATGGAAAATCTATGGAGAATAATATGATTTATATAAGGTGATTCAAAACTAGGTAGATAAATATATTTATATATATGTGGATTAGATAGTTTTCTTCCATGTGGCATCACCAATTTTAGTTAGATAGTGAATTTTAGATGCTTCTAAATAAACCTCTATGTTTTTTTAATTCTTTTAATAAATTTTAGAGTCACTCTTATGAGTTCCTATCATGCCTTAAATAAGGCATCACATAATTTGAAGTCACTATATTGTTTTATTTACTATATGTAGTTAATGGTATTGGTTTTTTATAGTTAGCATGTTTAAAAAATAAAGTATATAATTATTATATTTTGTTTGATGAAACCAATAGAAGTGTCGACTCACTTAAGAAGACTATGTGGGTTTAAAACTATGAAAATTAAGGGGCATTGAATTAATATCCAATCTTGGTAAATTCATGTGGTGGAAAATTACTATCATGTATTACTAACAAACTAAAATCAATGACATCATTATTTTAGTGAATCATGGTTTCAAGATTATTATATAAATCTATCATAAAAATATATACATGTGAATATTTAAATGATTGAATGTTATTAGTAGATGGATCACTGGTGGTTATATTATGATTTGGGTAAGTTGTTAATGATGTCAAAGTATCATTGTTTAAATCATATGTAAGTCACTTAAATAATACTTTTCTAGCCTACTCAACTTTACTAGATAATTATTATTTCCTTTGTAGAACTATAGTAATATATATGATGGCATAACTACATAAAGGATCTGGCATATTAAAAAATATGTCAGTTAAATACTTTTTCAAGGTCACATCCATTATTATTATTAAACAATTTGTATGTTTTTAATCTAAGTCTAATTGGTAATCATTTTTGTTAGTGTGGCATTGGCATATACAGGTAAAGCCTTACCTTGGATTAAGGTTGTATATAATCCCTTCTAAATTAAAATGTGGCGTGGTCATGTTAATAAAAAAAAATGATTTATATTTTAAAAAAGGAGATTTATATTTTAAAAAATTATTTATATTTAAAAATTGGGATTTATAATATAAATATCACATCCTAGTGTATAATAGATTAAACACTAAGAATATGTGTGTTTATCCATACTTTTGATATGGGATATCAGGTCATAGACATGTTTCACTAGTTATGCAAAAGGATGTGTTCAGTAAAAATGATCCCTTTTCCAAATAATGAAATGTTCTATATTCAGTATGGTTGTATAACATAAAGAATTATATTTATTATTACTTCATCATAACTTTAAAATTAAAATATATGAACTCTTATAGATATTTCTAATTTGTCATACTTGGGTGTTAGCTCCTTTTAATTATGTGGACAGTGGGATAATCTCATAAAATAGTCATTGGGGAATATGTTTAACCATAGCTACTATTTAAGATTAATATCTCAATAAAATTATACAAGCGTAAATAATACATGCTAAGGGTAGAAACCCATCAAAGTATTTATCATGATAGGTATGGGTAGGTTATCATAATTTAAATTATGAGTTAGAAGCATGTGTTGTAAAAAAAACATTATAATAAGCTACAGGTTACTGAATGCGAGAGTTAGGGTGAATATACCTATTAGCATATTAAAACATAGGGGCATATTCTAGTGGTTATAGTCCTTGGGTGGAGTATTAAATGAATTAAAAGAATTACTTAAAAATAACTTAGAGAATGCTTTCATACAACCCATAAATGTAAGATAAATAATAGACTAGATTTCTTATGGTTTGGAAAATGAAGTTTTGGATGTTATAGCTATTAAATACAAACATGTGTTTCCACGTATTTATGAATACTTAATTTTTTTTATTTTGAGGCTTAGTAGTTTTTGTTAAAAACACTAAATCATAGTCTATTAATTGCAAAGCATTAGAGTACCTACATGTGGTACATATTATGATGTACAAGTGCTTGTATATAGGGGTTATACCTATAGTTCAATAGATGATTTGAGTAAGTGATTAGTTTTCTTAAGTATCGATAACTATAACCTTTTTTAATAGTCTTCTAAAAACAAAATGAAGTGTTGGAATAAAATATCATAGCTATTTTATGATTTCTCTATTTCTTTGCAATGATTGACTGATTGTTAGTTATATGAGATTTAATATTGTATACTTGTGAGTGGTACATATTATAGGAGTGTTAATATCTATAAATGTTTGTATATATTTATCATATTAACTTGCATCATTATGGGTTCTAATTATTTATATTTCTTTAAATGCTAGTATGTAGTTTAGACTTAGGGTATACCTAGGTGGTATAACCCCATACTTGCTTAATTATTATTATGTATGTGAGTTTTTTTATTTTTGAAATTGTAAGTTTCGGTTATGTTTTATTATGTATTTGGGAATATATGATAGTATGGGATATCATAGAGTACTACAGTATAAATGTATGTTATACTTAGATGTTACATACTATAATTATTATACCCAAACTCGTAACTACATTTGATTGATTATATGTATACGTACATATAGCCTTGACATTTTAATGAATGTTATGATAGTATATCAATGTGTTCTATTGGAGCTTTGTTTTGATTTATTATACTTGGTTTCTTAAATATAAGATGTGTCTCCATGTAGTTATGACCACTTTACCATGATTGATTGCAGAAAACTAGTAGTAATGTCTTAGAATACTAGACTATGGTAATATGGGTTATCATAAAGAGTAGTATGTTTGGAAACTAATTATGGTAGTAAAAATTTGAATTTTAATGTGTATTTACCTAGATGGTATAACTATAGTCATTATTTATAGTATGGGATATAAAATAAAGTAAGATTCATGCATATATTTGATGAAATAAATGTATGCTATAGTTACTCCTATGCTTAGCATGTTACATGATGTGGTTTCTAGTAAGATGTAAATTATATGAATCTTGTGGTTTAATTTTATTTCACAAATCTAATTTTCTAATGCATAATAAGGAGTGAGATGGACTTCACTCGCTTACCAATATTATAATGCTAGATAAAGGTAATATGATTAAGTGATGTGCATGAATTTGACTGATCTATAGATCATTATTATTTATTATTTGTAAAAATTTGGACCAAATTATGTTTATGAATACATTATCATTTCATGAGTATGGTTTACATGTTTGTGTGATATCTTACAATAGAATGTTTTTCTATGATACACTGCATGTTTAGTTTAGAAATCATACAACATGTGGGTACTTGCTTGTCTCTCTATATTTACACATTGTCACTATATACTCATCCATGAAGGGAGGGCATATTGATGTCTCTAAATTCACCATACTTTTTATTAGTGTTTAAATAACACTTATCATTTTATAATTCTAAGAATTTAGAGCATGAGTAGCAGGTTGTGGCAACTTGATGTTACCTATGGTGAAATAGCGGTAGAGATATGTATGAGTGTTCCAAAAAAATTATAATAAGTGATGGTTGAGAGCCATCATGGTCCATTATTTTTGAATTTTAGAGGATCTATGAATTATGATCCAAACACTAAGCGACAAATTAATCTAGATGTATATTTATAATGAATCTCAAGCTAAAATGATCTAGTATAAAAAGGATCAAAGAGAAGGATAAGGAAAAAAAGAAAACAAGTGATTGCCTATCTTAGTCTCAAATATTATGACAAAGCATCAATTAAAACTGATCATGGATTCAAACCAATATATACTAAAAAGTAGCCTAAGCTCATATCTTAATATATACTAGGAAAACTTTGAAGGATAATGTAAAGAACTATAACTAAGACCAGGTTTAATTTAAAAATATAATATTAGAATCAAACAGCATTTTTACATATAAATATAGAGAAAAATAAAGTGAATCAAATCCAAGATCCTTCAACCAATATAGCATATGCACAAATTATAAACCCTATGATTAGAAAATGCAACCTAGAATTTAGAGAAGCTATTCAAATTTAAGACATAAAACTAGCAATTGAGAGAAAAGCTATGTTATCAATTGGCATATCAAATATGGACAATCTTTGTAGAATTATTTTATAATATTAATTTCTCCAAGTGCAAGAAAATTTCTTAAAAAAATCTATCCTTTTACAATGTGGTGATACATGTCTTTTATAGAAAGATAATGCAATACACCAGTCAGTTATAACATACATGCATATAAAAGATAAGGATAGTTGTCCTTCAAAATTTATAGTATACACTTTTTTTTCACAATTATACTAACTTAGGGTAGATATGATAATAGAATATCATATGCCTTAAAAAATAATATTCCTATTCTAATCATTATAAGGTTTTTTACAAAAGGAATATTAATTACTAGGTGGGCCCATTAATGAAGGGTTCCCCTGTTGATATACAGAAGCTTCATTATTTTCTGATGTTGTTCTTTAATGAGGTCCAAGTCCATAGATATCTTCATGAGTTAGAATTATTCTTGATCAACAATCTCATCCAAGTCTCTGTCATCCCTGGCCATCATTTCCTTTATACTTCTTGCCTCTATAATTTTCTCCTTAGCTATGAAGATCATGTCCAAGATTTTTCTATTGTCCCTACTAGATTTTCCTTGGCTCTTTCTCCTAACTAACTACATTACCAAAGTGACCCTGTGTTTTTATTTAGCTTCATCAATGATTCCAAGGGCAATTTTCTTGTTAGGATTTACCAACATAGTTCCTAGGAGCTACTCAATTTTAATGATCAATCATTTATCATCCATCAAAATCCTATTCAAATTTATTCTCCAAGCACTTAGACCTTAGACCTTATCTACTATTATTCCCAATATGGTGTTCAAATGAGCAAAGATAATAGTTTTAAACTTAGGAATCTTGTTTCTAATCAAAATATCAATGAGATCCCTTACCTGGGTCTCTACCTTTTTCCATTCTATTATTAACCCCCTAGCTACTTCATTTTGTTGGCTTAGGGCATCCTATTTAGATTTATTGAACTCAAATAAATAAACATATCAAATAATGAGGCCTTAAACATATCCATCATGGAATCAAGAAATAAAAAGATGGCTTGTGTTTCCATTTTTTCCTTTTCTCTTTCCAAATTTTGGATTCTTTGTTTCAACCCTTGGATCCCAAACTTTGCTTGAGTTGATTGAGCCTCAATCAAGCTCTCAACATCCTCCTCATGGATAAGATCTTCACCAAGTTATTTATCACCTACCAAGTTTAGACCTATAAAAGGCTTAACCTTTTGGAAGGTGAATTCATCAAATCCCACAATGGCCTTCCTTATGGTGACCCTTTCTAATCTAGTTGCTTTTAGATTAAACTGGATGATGGTGGATGACCCTATGAACTTTAAAAGCTTTGGGACATCTACACTTATGTTTCTCAATGCCTCTAGATCATCTATTTTCTTTCTCTATAGTCTTAGAGTGACCAAAATTATTCTTTCTTCCTATTTTTCCATTATATACCTAATCCATGGCTTAATGTCTTCATGTACTTCAATTTTGGTAGCTTTTGTTATGGACCTTGAATGGGGTAGATAAGTGATCTTTTACAATTTTCCATAAATAAACCAGTCAAGGATGACTAGACCATGAATGGGGAATTCATCATTGAATATATTTATCTCATTTATGGGGTGAGAGATGGTTAATCTTGGTTTCTTTGATCCAACAAGGACCAAAGCCAACTCTGCCTTCCTATTTTCTATAGGGGCCAATGGGACTATGTCAAGATCAAGTTCTTTTCCTTTCTCTTCTCTAGGCTCCCCTACTTGGATATGAGTTTCTTCAATTGGTTTCCCTTATTCATCTATGCCATATATCTCTAAAAGATCCTTAAGGGCACCCTAAAGTGTCTCATCTAGTTCCAAAGCAATCATATCTACATGTTCAACTAGGGAATGTGGCCTTTGTGGCAAGGCTGAAGATGAGGGTCCCGCCCCAAGTATCTCTTATAGCTTCTCCTTTCAATTCCCTTGCTCATCTTAACCTTGAGGTTGTGGTTTCACCACTTGAGATTGTTCTTGAGAAGTCTCAAATGGTCTAGGTAGAAATTGATACTAGAGAGGATACATCTACCATACCTCTCTTATTGGTTTATCATCTTTTGTTAATCTATGCTTAATCTTGATGTTATGGCCCCTGATCCTAGCCAACACTTCTTCATAGTTTTTTAACTTAATGTAAATGGTGTCATGAACATTGATCTAATGCATATACTCAAGATTGGGTAGCTTCTTTTCCTTTAAATGATCACTTACCACATTTTAGGGGTCCCACATTACGAGTTCATCAACTTAAAACCCAAATGAGGCCATATGTTTGGACAAGGTTTCTACCTATTTCCAGTCTTTCAACATATTCCTTTTAATAATTAGAGGGAAGGGATGGATAATAACCTTCCTCATATATTTATGAATTCTATCAACTCCATTGATGAGTAGGGATGCAATTTCTTGCTTAGCCAGCTTGCTCAGTACATCATATGTAATCTATATGGTGAGTACATGACTCCTTGAATCTTTATAACTATATAGTCTAGATAGAACCATATATCACCCATTAATTTTACATATTTATTGACTAGTGGGTGCACTTTAGGCATGGAAAAACATGTAATAACTTCCACTATGGTTGGGTAGACACAATCATATATAAATTACATGTGGTTCCTATACTTAAACATGTGAAATTTAGAGTAATGGTAGTAAATGGTGGTTATCCCTTTAGGAGAACAATTTTTAATGCTAAGAAAGCTAATGGTGGTAAAGAGGTCATCTAGAAAATATGACATCATATAGAATTACTTAGTTTTTTTCCTCTTGATAGCAGTGAACTATCAGGTTAAAAAGACACTGATCAAGTCTCTAAATGGATGGGTGAGCTTTTCTTCAACCATCAAATACACATACGGGACATAAATTTTTCTTACATAAATGGTTTAGGGGGCTCTTAATGCTTAGTTTAATATGGTTATGAGCACCTTGATGCCCTCTCTGAACTAGACTATTGGGATCTTACCTTCAAAGTCTCTTAAGATATGGGTTCTTTGGTGCAACTAGGGTCTAAGGATGATGTCCAAGTCATGTTTGGAGGTTCACTCCTTGATTTTGGATTAGTCTACTTGGGTAATTAGGATCTTATAGTATTTTTTGAAGGCTACAAGGGAAATGTAAACTACCCTCATATAATTCCCTTCTCAGATGATCCAATCATTATCAACCCTATAGTTTACAAAAATTAGAGTGATAACATCTATGCAATGAAGTACCTTAGGCTTGGTTGTGACATAATAAATGTTTTTCATCTAGACTACAACCAAGTCATATTACCTCCTACTCACTATGGAAATTCTCTACTCCTCTTTGGTGATGGTTTTTAGCTTCTTCATGATGAAGAAGAGCTTAGACCAATTCTTGATGCTTGAGGAGTTTAGGGCCATAACGTCCAATTCAGTGTCCTTGAATATCCTTCCTTTATTATTTATTGATAGGTATATTTATATCTCTTGATTTAAATATTTCTTGCAAGTTGCAATGGTATCTACTTCTACAAATTGTTCACATTGGATTATAAATTGGTCTTTATGGTAGCTTCTTTTCACTCAAAAACATAATTAACCTTTATTTAGATGAAATTGTTACCAATTGAGTTAAATTGGGTCAATTTTATTTAGGTCTTAGGGTTTTAGATCTTTAATGGAAAAATGCATCCAAATTCTGGCTTATACGTGCCTTAGATTTGATTTAGACCTTTGACTTTATACTTTCATATTTTTGAGCCCACAAGATCTCTTGATTTGTCCTTTCTTACTTGTGTGGTGCTTATGTGGAAATGATTTGGACCTTCCATGGAATTGATCATAAATGCCTTTTGATAACTAGTCATTGGAATTTAAAATGCCTCTTTTATTTCACATCATTGGATGGGGATCTTGAAAGTGACCATGAACTGTTGATCATGATTCAGGAAATTATTTATGATTGGATATTTTTTGTACCAAGCCTCATGGTTGTGCCACTTGGCATGTTCACATGATTTTTTATGCTTTTATCATACATCAATCCTTTATATAATGAGTATTGGTAATGTGGTAAGCTTGTGGGACTTTTAAAAGTCATTAGGACTTTTGCATCATTAGATCATGGAGTGAGATGAAGCTAGGATCGTTAGATTATTTGTCAATTTTTCCTTTAATATTCTTTCACCATGCATCACGCCTATGAGCCTTCAAGACTACATTTAAAAGTCCATGGGTTCTTCATGTCATTGGATCATCCTCTCATAAAGAATCAAGATCCGTTGATCTACAAAGGTTCCCAAGCTTTAAGTAAGCATATTATTAATGTGGGACATAGGATTAAATTCCTTAGGATACAATTTATTTTACAATAAACCTTAGGCTATGAAATTTATGCCTAAGTTTTCTAAATTTATGCAAAGGAGACCATGGTTAAATATTTTAGGCTAAAGTTTATGTTGTGTTTAAATAACATAATTTATAGTTCGAGCTAAAATATTTATGCCAAGCCTATAAAACATGATCAAAGGGGGTCAAAATGATATAATTATCTAATATAAAATAGAGTGTTATTACATTAATAAACATACTAAAACGTTTGGTTAGAAACACTTGGTCTAATTTCTATGTAACAAAGACTCTTTTAAAATAAGACTTAGTATAAGTCTATAATTTAAGGTTCAAGGTATTTGAATAAAATACAATGGGGACCTTAAAGTATATACTTAGACTAAGTTTATATTACATATACTTAAACCATGAGACCATTTAAATATTTTTAGATTGAATATTTCTAGTGATTGAGCATCTTTCAAGGGCTTCAAGTAGTCTACATGGTGATTCACTAGCTTTCTAGTAGCATTTTTGAGTATTTTTTGATCTGGAGTAAAATAATTCATTGGATTAAATTTGACAGTCTTGTGGATGTCAAATAAATACTCATGAACATTGAATGATGGTTATTGAAATGTAAATTTTAAGATAATGAAACTTTTTATTTAATTGACCTTATAGTTGATGGTCGTATGGACATCAAATATGTGCTTGCAGATGTTGAATAATGGTCACACAAGTATCAAATTTAAGCTCATCAAATTCCATTGACCTAATGTGAGAGTGCCACTTGGAGCCTTCACGGGGTTTCCCAAGATCTTAGACTTAATTCATTCCATTGGATGAGGATCCTATGATAAAATGAGAGTCATAGGATCATGATTCGAGAGCTTGTTCATGATTGGATTTTTCTATCAGGAAAGACCTTTTACTTTTAATCCTTAAATGTAGGGGCACTACATGTTGATCTTGTATGCTTTTCATAATCCTTTGACCTTTCAACTGTTCCTCACTCTGTCTGATCAAGTCTTTGCAATGAAGTGAGAACCTTTGGATAAAGGTTAAGGGTGTAGCTCTATCTATGCCTTCACAGTATTGGTTCCTTTTCCTAAGATGAAGTATGGATTGTTATATCTTTTATGATGCATGTTGTTTAAGTATAAGCTTAGGACTTTCTCACTCTATTAGATCAAATGTCATGATAAAGTGAGGACTATCAGATTTGTGAGATGCAAGGAAGTTAATTAAAAACTTAGGACTAAAGTAGAGACTTAGGCTTAGAGTGTTAATACTAATGTCTTGTTTATATTAATAAATACGTTAGGGCCTTAGGTTTCAAACTTTGAGCTAAGATGATAATAAAAAAGAACAAGTTAATCATAAAATTAGACTCAAGGAATAGGAACATAGGGTAAAGTGTTAAGACTAAAGTCCTATTTGTATTAATAAATATAATGGGGCCTTAAGATTAAAATGTTAGCCTAAAGTGTAAATCAAGGGGACTAAGCTAGGAAATATTAAAAGAACCCTAGAAATGAATATTATTTAGGTACACAAGGAACTTAAAAGGGGAAAATAATAAAGGGAACCAAGCATTTTTAGGCTAATTTTTAGTCGTGTTACAAAAAATGACTAAGCTTAAACATGAATTTTATACTTAGGTTCCAAATGGATTTTTAAAAGGTTCCCACCAATTTAGTTCCCACCAATATTCAAATTTAAACTGAGGTTTTTGCTAGGGTTTTAGAAGATGAACTTCTTAGGAAAAGACACCTTAAAACCTATAACTAAAATCCATGGAGACCATTTATTATCAATGTTAGACAAAATCAAAGTAAAACATAACTAAGTAAGCCTAATTTTGATAAAGTGGATGATATTCAAATTATACAAATGATATTAACATGACATATTCTCATTTTCAATTTTTAGGGTCTTTCAAGGGTTCCAATTTTTGAAAAATGGGGGTGTGTTGGCCTCAACAAGTGGTGATTCATGGGGGAAACATAGAAATATGTTAGAACCTATAGATTATGATTTAGATAAATAATTAGGTCATCTACTGCAATTGATCAATATCATTATCCATATCAGATTATGGTTGAAATAAACCTTACAATTGTATAATTAGGGTCAAACATCATGACATATCCATATGGTGTGTGTGCTTTGATTCTGCTTACTATTTACCATGGGCTTCAAGAAACATCTTCCAAGTTTCATGTCCTTAATCACTAACATTGACTTATAACATGTTTTATATGTTCATTAAAAAGCATGCTTTTAGCTCAAGGAAGGCTTGAGCATTGCTCTACTGCCAACCAAACATCCATAGCCCTGATAGAGATGCCTTTGGCTCTATTCAAGGCCTTATTACACTACCATCCAGGCATCAATATCCCTAGTAGAGATTACCAAAATCATCTATGATCATAAATATTTTGATTTTTCATTGTATTATTCTTTTTATATTTTCTTTATATCTTTATGCTTTTTAGCAAGTTTGGGAACTAGAAAAGCCAGGTTTTAGGATTTGGTCAAGTGTTTAATTTTCATAGAATAACCTATGGCCACAACGCTTACACTAGGTAAGGATGTTGATTAAGTGCTAGTGTGTCTATATAAAGATAGTTTAATCTCTCACTCTATAAGTGCAAATATTCTTAAAACTAATTAGAGTTCAAGGCAATGCTTAAGTTCTTCTGAAATGATTGGCTTCTTCCATTATTCTCTACCAATTTCTTCAAATTATAAAATTAGGATTATGTTCCAAAACCACAACCATCATATGTATGGGGTACATACCTACATCTCTAAATTTTAGGAATTTTCAAGAAAATTGTCTAATTTGAAGCTTAAAACTATCCCAAAAGCACTTGTTAGAATCGAAGAACAAGGCAACAAGAAGGAAACACACAATACAAAGTAGGAAAACAAGAAAGTAAAGGAAATAACACACACACACACACACACACACACACACACGTGTGTGTGTGTGTGTGTGTGTGATTATGTAAAAATAAGGGACAACAAGGAAATAACTTGAAATAAACTAACTAGCCTACCTACACTAAATCTAACCATCTTATAGTTTACTCCATAAAGACCTCAAGAAGAGTAGTAGAGAATTAGTGCTTGAGGTACTGTCCATTGGTGGGCATTGTGAACCTTGCTCCATATAGATATTTGAGCTTGAAGGTGTTATTCCCTAGTGTTTCTAAAATCTAATATGGGCCAATCCACAAAGGTGTGAATTTTCCATGTTTGCCTTTAGGTTCAGATTCTTTGTCCCAAAGGAGAATTAGGTCCCCTTGTCTAAACACCTTAATCTTTGATCTCTTATCAAACCATATTTTCACTATGGTTTGATGTCTGATAAAATTAGAAAAGGATTTCTTTCTTACATCGCCCATCTAAATTATGTCCAATAACCTTGTGTTTGATAATTCTTTACCCTCTTCCATATATTTCTACATGAATCTATACATGGGTAACTTAAGAGTGATAGGAAGATTAGATCATAGCCATATACCAATAGAAAGGGTGATGCCTTCAAGGCTTGTTTAATCATGATCCTATCTACCCATAATGCATACTTGAGCAACTTGTGCCAAGTCATGGGTTTGTCTAAAATAAATTTCTTGATTGCTTTCATCAATTTTTTAGTGGTAGAATTAGAAACCCCATTTCTTTATGGATAATGGTTGGATAAAAACTTCAAACAAATACCATTATCATAAGCCCATTAATTCATCTCTATGGATGAAAATTTAGACCCATCATCACACACTAGAGAGACTAGAGTTCTAAATCTAGTACAAATGTTCTCCTCCATGAAGTTGATCACTTCTACCATTCTAAATTGTTAAGTGGATACATCTTCAACCCACCTTATACAGTAATATGTGGTAGTTAGGATGACTTTGTGACCTCTAGTTGAATTTATTTTGATCACTCTTACAAATTCCAACCCCCATTGTGTAAATGGTTTGTCAACCATGACTAGCTGTAGAGGCATTATTGCCTTAGGGTCCTTGGTGTTAAGAACTTGGCAAGAGTGGAATTATCTCACATTATTATGAGAATACTTAAAGATATTTGGAAAATAATAGCTAGCTCTAATAATCTTATGTGTAGTAGTCTTTCTTGATGGGTGTCTATTGACAAAATCCTTAAGGAAGGTACTCATGATTTGAGTAGCTTCCTCTTTTGAAACACACGTAAGGTAGACTCCCTAAACATTTTTCATGTATAAGACTCCATTATTAATCAATTAAAAAGCATATTTGAGCCTTATATCCCTCTTTTTCTTCCATTATCAGTCCTACAAGACAAGTACCATTAATTATAAAATGAATAATAGAATCGTACCACTCACTAGCTTGAAAGTTTTGCTTATCAACTTGCATAATACTTAACTTAGGGCTAGTATTAGTAATAATTTGGATCAGACCTTGGCACCTTACCATTTTTTTAATTTATATTTCTATGTCATATTTTTATAAAACTAACATCCACTTACCTTTATATTCTCTAAGCTCATTTTGACTTAACTTAAGCTTTGTGGGAGGGTTAGGTAAAACAACATGTACCTTATTTATAAGATCATAATGCATATAATTATTTCCTAACTTTACTAATGCATATGTTTACTTATCTATCAATTAATATTTTAACTCAACATTCTTAAAATTAGTGCTCATAAAATATATGGGGTGATCACACCCTCAACTTTATAATTCAACTCAACAACCATGGTATGATCAGAGGCAAATGAATAGATGTAGAAGTCCTTTGCAAAGTCAAGACTTATCAAGACTAGAGCTTGCCTAATAGCCTTATTAATGTCATTTAATTTATTTCTATATTCTTCATTCCATGTGACCTTGGCATCCTTCTTCAACATGTCATTTAATGTCCTGACAATCTTTGCAAATTTAAAAATGAATTTCCTTACAAATTTTATCTTACCAAAGAATGAATTCAGCTCCTTCCTACTATTTAGGGGTTATATTTTGGATATAGCCTCTACCCTTTTAGGATCTATAGAGATCCCATTTTAGGTTTCAACAAGTCCCAATAGTTTACCTTTAGTAACATAGAAAATACTTTTTCTTAGGGTTTAAGGAAATCCCATACCTTCTACATATTTCAAACACTTATTGTAAATGCGTAAAGTGATATTCCATATTTTTGGAAAAAAAATTAGATCATCCATATAAATAATGATGGATTTATTTATCAGGCCCTAAAAGGCATGGTCTATAGCTCTTTAAAAATTATCTCTTGCATTAATTAACCCAAAGGGCATCCTCTTGTAAGCAAAGGTTACCCACTTAGTGGTGAAATTTATCTTCATCCTATTTTCTTTATCAACCAATACCTGGTTATAAATTGAAAATCCATATCATGGCTAACCCTAAAATGATTTGAATAACCTAGTTAAGAGAAGGAAGAGGCTAGTTATCCTTCTCAAATGCTTTATTTAAATTCCTAAAATTAATACAGAGTCTAATGTCACCATTCTTCTTCCTAATTGGAACAAAATTAGCCACCCAAGTAGAATACCTGATGAGGAAGACTATCCTACAATCTATTAGTCTCTTAACCTCTTTAAAGATCATTAGCTCTAAGATAGGGTTTACAAGCCTCTAGTTTTGCTTGAATGGTTTATAGTTTTCCTTGAGATGGATGGTATGAGTGATGACCTTTGGATCAAATATCTTTAAGTCATCATAAGACCATGATATGGCATCCTTATATTTGGTAAGGAACTCTTTAGCTTTTTTATTCTCAATGTTTGTCTAGTATTTTCTAACATTTAATAATTAGGGCTGATATTGGAGACCAAGATCAACATCATTAAAGTCATTTCCATTAACCTTGGGAATCTTAGAAATGTCATCCAATTTATCTTGATCAAAAAATTTCTCTAAATAAATCATCCCCTTAGGGAACTTTTTGTCATTCAAATAAATGACCTTACCATAAAACTTGTCCTTCTTTGATGCATTTTAATTAATCTCATCAATAATATGGGCATCAAATTCTCCAAAATTGGTCATGAAATCTAATATCTATTGCTCATCACTAAAAACTTGAAAATGGTTAGAATTATTACACACTAAGGGATAAGGGATCAAATCAATGCTAAAGTTGGGGGAATCTCGGTTGGGCATGAGGTTGGCTATGGTAGATGTCAACTCATTAGCAACTTGGTTTTCTTCTCTTGGGATGGAGGTAATGCTAAAATCATCAAAGGACTCAATAAAACCCTAAACCTTAAAATTATACCTCTTTAGATAGAAGATATTGCATTGGTATTTTCTTCTTACTTGGTTAACCAATGGTTTTGAATCCCCATAAACTTGCAATTCTTTGACCTTATTCTTTGTAGCAAATTGCAAACCTAGGATAAGGGCTTCATATTTATCAATATTATTAGTAGAAGGGAATTAGAGTCTATAAGAAGCATTCTATTTCTTACTAATGGGGTTAGTAAGGACAATACCTACTCTAAATACAACATTGCACCTAGCACCATCAAAATGAAATTTATATAGTCTAGGAATAAAATGAGCACTCTTGGGATCACATACCTTATCAGTCTCTATGGTGAAAACCCCTAAGTCTGAGTCAATTATTGTGACCCTCTCATTCATATCATTTTACTCTATTATCATGTATTTTATCCATGGTTCTCTCTCAAACCTAATCTAATTAGGAACTCCCTTCCAAGGTAGCCACAAATATGAGTAATATATAGACATGTAACCATTTAGGGCCTTGGTCCATTCCTTGCTTAAAAAGAATCCATCAACATCAAGTATATTAACTACTTAAATATTAATGAATTAATACACTCTAGGATTATAAGTTATTTTCATATGAACATTTAAAAGTTTCCCAATTATCCTAACTCTAGATTTATCTGAGTAACAACCCTACTAGACTTAATGTGAGTTAGGCCAATTTATTTTCATATACTTGTAGGAATGGTGTGGGTAGAAGCACCAAAATGTAGTAATAAATTGTGTAAGTTCTTACCAAACATCTTGATAGTGAGTAAGAAAGGAGGATATTAAACCTTAGCTTTATGTACAATCACATTGGCATGATTAGCCTTGGGGGGCTTGTTGGACTTCTTTGACAAAGATTCTAGTAGGAGGTCCTTTTACTTTGAAATATGTGTAAGATCATGTAATGTAATATTAAAATTTATTTTCTTAATATATTCAATAATGTTATATCTAGTTTTAGAAGAATTGGGAATATCAATGTTAGGTTTAGAAGTACTCCCTTTAGGTGGCTCAGGATTGCTGCTTGAAGAAGTGTCTAGAGGAGTTCCAAAATTGTTTAGAGGAATTGAGGTAGTCAAGGGTTGCCTCTAATCTCTATTCCTCAAGGAATATGTATTATTAAATAACTATTGAAAGGTTTAGATCTGATCAGGTTCATTTTCCTCTTGAAAGGGGAAATAAAAGGTATCCACCATGAAGACTTGATCAGATGACTTAGATACAAAAGTACCTACACCACTTTCCTTGTTAAGGACTAATTCAAATTCATCCAAATCCTCATGGAAAGCCTCAAAGGCTTTTTAAAATTCAATACAATCAATTTTAACATGCTTGGATATGTAATGTACTCTATAATAATCAGGTAATGCAATATCAATAAGGTTAATGTCCATGGTCTTATTTTCAGTAGATGGCTCATTATTCATATTATTATGAAAAATATCATTCTAAAATTTATTATTTGGACTATTATACCTTTAAAAGAGAAGTTCCTACCAGAGCTTTTAGTAGTATTTCCAACTTTTTTTGTAGCTGAAGAAAATTAGTGCTCAACTTTTGGATCAATTTTAGGATAGATTCATTCTCCTTTTTAGGGGTCCTAGAATTATGTACCTAGTTATTTTTAGTAGATGGTATTAAATCCCTTTGATCATTTGTATTGAAGCCATTAGTAGGATGATTTAAGAATCCTAAATTTTGATTAGGAGGAACATGACACATTGGCAACTAATTTAAGTTTGGGATTTGCTTTAAGGTTGTGATATTTTGGTTATTTGGGGGGAATAAGTTTAGCACAAGTAATTATGGGTTGATTTTTGGAACATAATATGCCATTTTACCCTAGGGTTTCATCTAATCATTGATGGTTATTGCCTTATAATAGGTTCCTAGATAATGAATTTATAGCTAGAATGGATCTCTTAAAAAATATAGAAGTCATGGGATCTACTACATCCTTATAGATTTCTAAAGATAAGACATCATTAGGTTGATAGGGTTGTATGGTCCTGCTATACATTTTCTAGAATGTAACATTAAAGGACCTAATAGGCTCACTTGAATCCATTCTAATGGTGGTGAATTGATGGTAAATAACATAAGTACTAACAAACTTACCAAATTTATCTATAAAAACATTGGCGAAACCATCCCAACTAGTGATGTAATTATCGAGCAAGTTCAAGAACCATTCATAGGCAACATACTTAAAGGTAAAGGGGAATAACCTATAATCTACATCCTCATGCAAAACATTTAGTAACCCTAAATCAACTTTAAAAGTCTTAATCTATTATGTAGTAGTTATAATACTGGTTGAACTTAATGTCAACAAATACTTCTCAAGGTTATGTGGGAGATCATGTACTACACCTAGGACATTGATTAAAGATTCTCCCAACCAAGCCATAGATAGATGAAGGTTTAAGGTAAATGTAACTTGAAGGGGTGAAGTTGACAAATATGGATTGTGTTTTTAGGTTTTCCTTTTCTCTTTCCAAATTTTAGATTCTTTGTTTCATCCCTTGGATCGTAGCCTTTGCTTGAGCTGATTGAGCCTCAATTTAGCTCTTAACATCCTCCTCATGGATAAGAGCTTCACCAAGTTGTTGCCCACCTACTAGGGTTAGACATATAAAGGGTTCAACCTCTTATATGGTGAATTCCTTAGCTCCCACCATGGCCTTCCTAATGGTGATCCTTTCCAATCCAACTATCTTTGGATTAAATTGCACATTGGTAGATGACCTTGTGAACTTTAGAGGCTTTAAGACCTCTACACTTATTATGCTTGATGCCCATGGATCATCCATTTTCTTACTCTCTAGTCCTAAAGTGACCAAAATTATTATTTATTCCTATCCCTTCATTATATCCCTAATCCATGGCTTAATTTCATCATGTACTTCAATTTTGGTAGATTTTGTTATGGCCCTTGAATTGGAGAGAGAAGGGATATTTTGCAATTTTTCATGAATAAACCAGTCAAGGATGACTGGTCTATGGATTTCATCACTGAATCAATTTATCTCAATTATAGGGTGAGATATGGTTAATCTTGGTCTCTTTGATCCAATAGGGACCAATGCCAACTCTACCTTCCTCTTTTCTTTAGGGGCCAATGGGAATATGTCAAGAGTAAGTTCTTTTCCTTTCTCTTCTCGAGGCTCCCTTGCTTAGATCTAAGTTTATTCAATTTATTCCCCTTATTCATGTATGTCATATGCCTAAAAAATCTCCTTAATTACACCCTCAAGTGTGTCATCTAGTTCGAAGGAAATTATATCTATATGTTTAATAGGGGATGGTGGGCTTTGTGGAAAGATTAAGGATGGGGATCCCTCCCTAGGTCTCTCTTCTATCTTCTCCTTTACATGTCATTACTCATCTTTCCCTTGAGGTTATGTATACTATACTTGATATTATTCCTATGAAGCCCTAAATTGTCCAAGTAGTAAGTGATATTCTAAAGGATGCATCTACCATGCCTCTCCTGCTTGTTTATCATCTTTTGTTAATCTATGCTCAAGTTTGATTTTGTGACCCCTGATCCTAGCCAACACTTCTTCATAGTTATTTAACTTAATTTAAATGATGTTATGAACACTAATCTAGTGAATATACTCAAGGTTGGGTAGCTTCTTCTCATTTAAATGATCAATTACCATGTTTTTAGGGTCCCATATTTTGAGTTCATCAACATGAAACCCAAATTAGTCCTTATATTTGGACTGGCTTATACCTATTTCAAGTCTTTCAACATGGTCTTTGCAATAATTAGAGGGAATTGATGGACAAGACCCTTCCTCTTCTCCTCATAAATTATATCAACTCCATTGTTGAGTTGGAAAGAGATTTCTTGCTCAGATGACTTGCTCAATACATACATAGGTAATCTATATGGTGAGGATATGACTCAATCAATCTTGATAACTATACATTCTGGATAGAACCATATGTCACCCATAATCTCTACATATTTATTGATTATTGGATGTAATCTAGGCATGGGAAACCCTATAATAACCTCTACTATGGCTAAGTAGACACAATCATAGATAAATTACATGTGCTTCTTATACTTAAAAATGTGTAATTTAGAGTAATGATGGGAAATGGTGGTTCTCTCTTTAGGAGACAAATTTTTAATGCCAAAGAAGCTGATGGAGGAAAGAAGGGCATCTATTAAATATGACATCATATATAATTGTTTGGTTATTTTCATCTTGATAGCAGTGAATTGTTGGATTAAGAAGACACTAATCAAGCCTCCAAATGGAGGGGTGAGCTTCTCTTCAACCATGAAATACACTTAAGAGACCCAAATTTTGTTTACATAGTTGGTTGATGGGCTCTTAATGCTCCATTAATAGGATGATATTCACCTTGATGCCCTCTTTGAACTAAACTATTGGTATATTAACCTCAAATTATCTAAAGACATGGGTTCCTTGGTGTAACCAGGGTCTAAGGATGGTGTCCAGGTCATGCTTAGAGGTCCACTCCTTAATTTTGGATAAGTCTATGTGGGGGATTGAGAGCTTATAATGTTTTTCAAAGGCTACATGGGAAATTTAATATACCCTCTTAGAATTACCTTCTTGAATGATCTAATCATTATCAACCCTATAATCTACAAAAATTGGAGTGATAGCATCTATGTAATGGTGTACATCAAGCTTAGTAGAAACATAATAAAGACTAGTCATCTAGACTATGACCAAGTCATAGTGCCTCATGCTCATCATATAAATTCTTAGCTCCTCCTTGGTGATAGGTTTTATCTTCTCCATAGTGAATAAGAGCTCAAACCAATTCTTGATGCCTAGGTAGTTTAGGGCCACAATGTCTAATTCAGTGTCCTTGAAGATCATTCCTTCATTATTTGTTGATAGGTAGAGTTTTGTCTCCTCTTTCAACTATTGCCTACAAGCTACCATGGTATCTACTTCTACAAATTATTCACACTAGTTTACAAATTAGTTTTTATGGTAGTTATTTTGTGCTAAAAAGCACAATCAATCTTTCTTTGTATTGAGTTGTAACCAATTGAGTTCATTTGGGTCACTTTTATATAGGGTTCAGGGTTTTAGAGCTTTAATGGTAGGATGCATCCAGACTCTAGCTTATAGGTGCCTTGGATTTAATTTAGACCTTTGCCTTTATGCTTTCACATTTTCAAGCTCACAAGATCTATTAATTTGTCCTTTTCTACTTGCATGGCGATTATGTGGCAATGATCGAGACCTTTCATGGAATTTTTCATAAATGACTTTTAAGCACTATCCTTTGACATTTAAAATGCCTTCTTTTATTTTTCACCATTGGATGAGGATCTTATAAGTGACTTTGAACCATGGATCATGATTCAAGTATTTATTTATGATTGGTTCCTTTCTACACCAAGCCTTGTGATTGTGCCACTTATAGTCTTTGTGTGCTTTTATGTGCTATGTATCCTATGTCAATCCTTTGTTGAATGAGTATTAGCCATGTGGAAAGCTTACAAGCCTTTGAAAAGTCATTAGTGATTTCATGCCATTAAATAGTGGAGCATGATGAAGTGCATATCATTGGATCATTTATTAGTTTTGCCTTGAATGTGCTTTCAACACACATCAATCTTATGGGCCTTTGGGACTCCATTGAAAAATCCACAAGGTCTTCATGTCATTGGATCATCCTCTCATGATGAAGCGAGATCTATGGATTTGTAAAGATGTGCAAGCTTTAAGTTAGCATATTATTAAGGTGGGACTTATGCTTAAATTCCTTAGACTAAGGTTTATTTTGAAATAAACCTTAGGCTAAGTAATTTATGCCTAATTTTTTTGAATTTATGCAAAGGAGATCATGATTAAATATTTTAGGCTAAAGCTTACATTGTGTTTAAATAACACAATGTATACTTTGGGCTAAAATATATATGGCAAACCTATAAAACATGATCAAAGGGGTTCAAAATGATATAATGGTCTAATATCAAATAGAGTTTTATTGCATTAATAAACATACTAAAACCTTTTTTTATAAACACTTGGTCTAAGTTCTACATAATAATGAATCTTTTAAAATAATACTTAGTATAGTTTTACATTTTAAGGTTCAAGGTATTTGAACAAAATAAAATGGGGATCTGAAATTATAGGCTTAGACTAAGTTTATTTTACATATACTTAGAACATGAGACCATTTCCATATTTTTAGATTGAACATTTCCAGTGATTGAGCATCTTTTGAGGTCTTCCATTAGTCTGTATGGTGATTCATTAGCTTTCTAACAACATTTTGGAGTATTTTTTGATCTTCAGAATAATAATCAATTGCCTTAAATTTGATGATATCATGGACATCAAAGACATCCTCATGAACATCAAATTATGATAAAAAAACATCAATTTTAAGCTAATGAAAGTTGTAGAGTAAAAAATTACTCTACGTTTCATTTTGATTTTCAGTTGCACACTGCAAAATTTTGTTCCCACATACTTTGATTTGAGATGGCAAAGTTTTGAAATAGAGCGTATGCTCTAATTTCCTTTTGATTCATTTTTCTTTTAAGTGTTGAAATCAGGTAAAAGCTTCCAAGTGTCATTGTATGAGGCACTTTTCATAATTTTAATAAGGCTACGGAATGTACCACATATCTCATAGAAACTCAGTGGAACACGATAAGTGTTAGCATCCACATTTCATATTGGCACCCGCATTTCAAATCTTTTTAGCAGAAGGTTTCAACAAGCTAAGTATCAAGATTAGGCAGAAAGTGCCAAGTGGCAATTGTGAAAGGTTTCAATTTGTTTTTCTAAAAGTGATGGAAGATGCCATGTATCCCATCTAAATCAATAGAAATCCACCATGTGTCAAGATCTGAATCATCCTCATTTTGCTTCATCGATATAGAAAAGACTGTGGTAGGTCTCAGCTTTGGTTTCTAAAGCAAGTGGAAGCCACCAAGTGTCACTATCTATGTAAATATGAAATGAGGCCTAATTGATTCTATAATATAAATAGAGTAAAGTGGAGACTAGCACATGTCACCTTCCATAGGTTTCTCAAAAGGTAGTTAAAAGTAGCAAAGATTGCCACATATCCCCAATTAAGTAAAGCAGAGATTGCCATGTGTCCTTTGTTGAGGCAAGTGGAAATCACCACTTGCTTCCATTTCTTTTAAAAGTTGCTTGGGTGAGAAATGTTATGTGTTATTTTTTGTTTAAGTTGTCAAATTTTCAAAGAATTGGATTGCGATAGGTGTCAAAGGCAGAACAATCCTGAGCAAAGACACAAGAGAGTATAAGTTACGTGAAAAGTGTCGCGTGTCTTCAGTAAGTGTTGTGGAACATGCCAAGTGTCATTATATAGTAATAAGAATGATTTTAAGGAATTGTCCAAGTGTCCTCTTTTGTTTAAAACAAGGGAGCATCCTGCGATCTATTTCAACCAATGAATTGCTGAAAGATAGAGTGTTTTAGAATCTATGAAATATCTTCTGTTAGACACTTTTGTTTTGGTTAGATTTCAGTCAGGCCATTAGATTGGGAATAGATAGATAATCTAGAGGGAATCCAAGGATATAAATAGGGGTACAAAGATACCAAAAATAAATCATCAGATACCAGAGAGAATTTTCTAAGATAATTATTGTCAAGAGTTTAGACTTTCTAGAGTTGTGACTAGGAATATCATTTGCCTTTGTTCTATCTTCTTAAGTTGGAAGGTTTATGTAACTATGCATGTTTCTGTGCATCTTATGTGACTAGAGAATTAATGAGAAGATTGAATCTTGTGCCTTTGTTGATATCTTCTATGTCATTACAAAAGTAGTCTAGGTTGTGTTGTCAAGAGTTTTAGACTTTCTAGAGCTGTGATTAGGAATGTCATTTACCTTTTTTCCATTTTATTGAGTTGGAAAGTTTATATAACTATGTGTGTTTCTATGCCTCTTATGTGACTAGAAAATTCAAATAAGAATATTAATCCCTGTGCTTTTGTTGATATTTTTTGTATCACTGCAAAAGTATTCTATGATGTGAGCCTCTATTTCTATTGTTTCCATCTTTTACATTGATCATGCACTTGTTTTCTCTTAAATGCAATTGAATATTACATATAGTCTCACTGTGCTCAAGATTAAGGTCAAATTACATTCAGGTGCATTACCTTAGTTAGATTTTCTTTCTTGCATTTGTGTTTTTATTAAAATTCCTATCCCTTTTCCCAGTATACACTTGATATAAAGAAGAGACCAGCTTCTTAAAAATTTGGAGGCTGTTTCAAGTTGCAAGTCCCACATCTTGAAACTTCCCATTGTTGGTGTTAAGAGCAAGTGCAATTTTAAAAATCAATAGTTTTTGGCATGCCCAATGGGACACCATCTTGAAGTTTATTTCAAGATCGTATGAACTAGAGAGCTAAAAGGAGTTAGAGTTGTGGATCAGTAATAAGATCTAAATCTTCTATCATCACCAATTACCTCAAAGAATCAAAGTCAAGAAGAAATAACCATTTGGTATATATAATTCTGTTACTCAGAGCTATGGGTCTTATGCCCCTTCATATATTTTTAATCATGATCAGGTTGCTCATGGAATCACATCAAGCAACAAGGATGCATATGGTTATAAGTTTTGCCCTTCATAGGTCTAATATGAACAGCCTCAGCCCTATCATGAGCTATATCAGTCTTATGCCTAGTCTTCCCAATATGTTACATCCCATGCTCAACCTAATCTCATTTCCACCTTCAAACAAGCATTATTGGGATATAAAAAATATGTATTAGAGATTGACAACAGAAGGGAATGTGGCCAATAAATTCCTAATCATGTCATCCATCAAGTAAGAAATGTAATAGATATGATTAAAAGTGAATGGGCTCCCATTGAAAGAGCAAATTGGCAAAGGCTTACATATGAGATGTTAGATGTGAGTGGCTTAATTGCATCTTTGAAAGAGAAGATAAGTATTCATGAGAGGTAGCCTTACCAAGTCTATAAACCTACATATATGCTACCCATGTTTCATATCAGACATACTCAACCCTTACTCATGAGCTAAGTCGAGCCTGTCATGGTTCTTTCCCCAATTGTGTTAAGGAAAGTTCTAAAATAGTAAATTTGGCATTTAAGGCCAATCTTGATAAATAGATTAAATTGGAAAATCTTTAAAAACAACAATCTATGTTGGTAGCAAGGGAATTGGAATCTAAACCCTCACTTCCCTTTCACCTTGCAACCCCGTCTTCCCAAGAGAAAAGTCCTAGACCTAAGGTGATGAGTTGGGAACAAACAATGAAATCATGGAGTAGAAAGAAGGAGAAAGACATTATCTAAGAGTGTGAGATACAAAATGAGGCTAGTCCCTTTCAAGTATCTCCCACCCTTCCTCAAGAATCTTCTTGTTTTTTATGGAAACCTTCATGCACTCCCCATTTATCTGATGATTCCTATGAGCTTCATGAAAGACTCTTTCAAGAAAATCTAGCTAAGCAAATTGAGGAATTAGAGGAAAAAACAAGATTGCTTAGTGAAAGAGAGATAGAGCTTTCAAACCTTAGAAAGGAGCCTACACCAAAAGATACCTCTTACACCAATCCTCAGGTCCTTCAACATGATGACAAGATTCCAAGTGGGAAGAAAGAAAATCATGAACTAGCTGAAAACCTTGAAGAAGATAAAATTGCTAACTCTTTCCAAGAGAAAAGTTCTAGACCTAAGGTCATGAGTTGGAAACAAACAATGGAATCATGGGGCAGAAGGGAAGAAGAGAAAATTTTGCTCAAAACCTTGAAGAAGTCAAGGCTATTCTTACTCATGGTGATAATCAAGCAGAAGATCCTATATTTGAACACATCCCATCTACACCCTTCCTAAAGAGCTACCAAGCTACATATGATATAGACGAAGTGATGGACAAATGGAAAGAAGAGAATCATTCAATTCTAGCTCAAGAATTATCTCCTCTTCTTCATATGTATAACCATCAGTCTTCTTCTTCATCCCTTGTCAAATAAGAAAATATTTTGGAGGAAGCAAGTAAAGAGGAGTATACTCAGTTCATGGCTAGTCAAGAAGATTTCACGAGTGCAGATCAAGAAGAAATGACCATAGGTACACCCTTTGACGAACAAAAGGACAAGTCACAAGCTTTTGCCTCTATCTATGGTGAAAAAGAGATAAATTATGATCATGTTTTGAATGACTTGTTTGAAGTCATTGGAGCAGGTTACACTATTATTCAAGAAGGATGTGAGCTGGCTTCAGGTGGAGAAGGTAGCATTGAGACTCAAATAAATATGTGAAATTCCTATAAAATGTCAAAATTGTTCTTTTAAGAGGTTGGTAAAATTGAAGATGATATTTTTGAATTAATAAAAGAGGATGATCATGAAATGGAACTTGAGCATGAGGTAGAAGGAGATAAGCCAAAAGATGATGTATGTCAAGAGACACAAGGTGAAGAGCCAATAGACATTGATTTCTTGATGAGACATGACAACATAAAGAATTAGCATTCAATAAGTTTTAAATAATAAGAAGAGTATGTATATGTTGGGGACATGTTTGACTCTGATTCATTTGGATGCAGGCAAATTAAGGTGGCAAACAAAAAGAGAAAATCATTAGAGTTTCATACCATTCAATCACTTATTTGGCATCATAAGTTTCTATGTCATAAAGGATACTTTAGAAATCTTCCCTTTGATCTGGGAGGTAGGCAAATATACTTGGTTAATATAGTTAGATAGTTTCCCCTTTCCATATTGCTTTGTTTTCCCATTTTTGTTTTCTCACTTTTCTTTTAAATAAGTGTTCTTTAAACACGTAGTCGATAGCTCAAAATTTTCAAAATTTTCAAAATTTTCAAAAATTTCCAATACATTGAATGTCTCCCAAATCTTTAGAAATCCCTAAGGTACCTTGTGATGCCACTTGCATAACGTGTTTATCTCGATGTTCCATAAATATTGAGTAGGATTTGCTAATAGTTATTTGAGTTTAATGCCATTTTGAGACTTGATAGGTCAATAAATACCTCTTAGAAAGAGTTAAAGCTTACAAATTCTCAAACATTCCTGCATCTACAAGAAAATATCCTGTTATTTGCATTTTTTAGTGCCTAGTAAACTTACTTCAGTGAAAGTGTCTCTATTTTCCAAAAGTTCATACAAGTTATCACATAAAATATATAGAGATGGAGGTGGCACAATCTTCACAACAAGGAGCTGGGATGTATGAATCCCTTGATAAGTTTCTTGCAAGTAAGTCGTATGCTTTAGCTCTTGTGCAACCATTGAAGACCTATCCACAGACCAAAATTATTGAAGTTGGTAAAGCAAGTGACCCAGTGAAGATAAAAGATTATGAAGATGGAGTCATGGACCCAATCCTTCAAAGAGCAAGTAATAAAACTCTTAGAGAAGGGGCACATCAAAGGTGTCTTTAGAGAGCCAGAGTAGGGCAATATGAGACATTTTCCATGAGGATATGGACTTCACAACTAGCACAATTCATTGTCCCAGATGTACATCCATGTCCTGACTTGGTCAAATTATGTGCAGACTTGTTTCATGCACCCTCATGCACCATTCAACAGGGTCCATTTATAGTATAAATCACACCGTAGGCTATTAAGGATATGTTAGCCCTGTATCATGATAGTATAACTACATTTCCCACTATTTCTAAAATGCAAAGAACATGGGCAAAAATCAACACTTAGTTAAGGTTCTTGAGATCTAAATTACAAATGGGCGATGATGACACTACAGTGCCTACACTCCCTGCAACAAGATCCCAATTCGCACAAGCTAGCCAAGATGCACTATCTATGATGGCTTTCATATTTGGCATGAGAGTTGATATGGAAGTTTATGAAAAACAAATTTTTATCATCTTCAGGCTGAAGACCATCGACAAAACTTAGGAGTATAGGCTTGACTTTTCTAAACAAATTGCTTTCTCAATGGTGGAACAACTAGCCCATTTCAAATTGAAAGGGGTTTTCAGGTACTCTTCTTTTTTGTTTCACCTCATGCTATTTTATAAATCTAAACTCCTTGCCCAACATATGTATCTTGATATGTATGACCCAAGTTTTGATCTCCAAAGGACCATTCATGTGTCTGCATGGACACATATTTTGTCAAAGACTAGTGACCCATATGAATTCTAGGAATTATTTGTTACCCATACTTTTGTCACCTTAGCCCCGAACCATCATGAACAGATTGTTTCGAAGTGTTTCAAACCTTACCCAATTCCTTATGATTTCTATTTTGGGTCTCACCATAAAATTATAAGAGTCCATGGTTTTTGTGGGGAACCAATGTTTCTACCTAAGATTCTGACTCTTAGGTTAGCATTCTTAGAGGTCACCAGGCAGGTATCTATAGTTGACAATGAATATGTCTCTGGGAAGAGGAAAAGAAAAATGTATGACCTCTCATGGATGACAACTAGCATGGTTTTGGAAACTAGAGACGTTGAAGTTGTGTTTCTTAGAAAGCTAGCCTTTTTGGGTTTCCTTATAATAGAAGGCAAATGGGTTTATGACCCAAACATTTTCATAGCTTCTTGGATAAGGACTAATAGGATTGAAAATAGAATTACACATGAAGGCCACCCTTTTTGGGAAACTAGGAAAAATCCTAGAGAAGATGCTCCTGGATTTTATGTTGAGTTAATAGACTTACCCCTTCCACAAAATAGACCCTGGGAAACATTCTATGTTAAATAGAGGGATTATAATCCTAAATTCAGAATGGCTTCTAGCTTAAGAAGGACACTAAATAATAAAGATTGGGATGCTGAGAAAATAGAGGCCTATTGGAAATATAGGTAGGAAATTTGTCAAATAACCCATTCTTTCAGGAACGTAGACACAGATGAGAGATGGGAAGAACTATGGGATGAGTGCCATCTCTCCCCTTTATCTAGCCAAGAGACAAGTACTTTTTTGACATTGAGTGTAGAGTAGGAAGCTAGGGTTGGGTCAAGCCAAGAGTCACAAGCCTCAGAGAAAACTACAACTGTAGTATTGTATCAATTTGGCCCCAATCTCTCAGCATCATGGAAAAGTAAAAGAGTGTGGTGCCTTCACCATGACAAGCTTCCCCATCGACATCAGTTATAGATATTCCTAGTTCACCACAAGCATCATTGAAAGGAAAAGAAATGTAGCCAGAAGAAGAGACACCCAATAACCAATAGAGGGTACAATTTTAGTTCGATTCAAAAGAGGATATAGACACCCCACAATGCCAATTACAAAGTACTATAATTTATCCTCAGGTAAGTATTATTCCTCCTTCTCCTTCTCATTCTATTTCTTCTCCTATTGGCATGATGATTTCATCTAGCCAGATGACATCCCCTACCACTTCTGCCATTCCCATTTCTCACTTTGACCCATCTATGCCACCTCAAGATTTAACATTACCTTATTTCTCCCCCTCTATTCCCAAGAAACTTCCCCCTCATATTGCCCATAGCCAATAACTGGCTGTTCAATATGGTTTACCATAGGGACATCCTTTTGTGAGTGGGCACATTGCCTCTCCTTCTACCTTCTAGACCCAAGCAGATGTGGCTATGAAGGCAAGGGAAGCCCAAAGAGAGAAAAAGAAGATTAAGGAAAATAAAGCCTTGGCTACTCCCCATCCGTAGTCACAATTTGACCCCATTTAGTAGTAATTGACAGTGACTCATTTGTCACTAAATGCAATAAATCCAATTGAGCAGATGCATCTAGAGGACTACATGATGAATGTAGTGGCCATCAACATGTCCCTCTTCAGGCCATAAGACAAAATTGAGTTGCTAACTGAATCCACTTCTATAGTTGCTAAAGATTACTTGAAGACATCAAGGAGGCTACAGAAGATGGAAACTAATCTAGCCAAGGAAAAGGCAAATTGTAAAAATTTGACCTCAGAGATCAATAGAAAAGACAATGAAATAGAGAATCTAAATAAATAGTTGTAAGATACTATTTCTCTTCAGACTCACTGGGCAGTTTAGGCCCAAAATGATTATTTAAAAGTAGGGCTCACACAGGTAAAGGATGTGGTGACAATCCTAAGGTGGGAAAAAGTAGCATTGTAAGAAAAATGTAAGGTACACCTCCTACAGGTTACCTAATTACAACAAAATCTGAAGTGAAGAGAATAATATTGTGGCTATACAAGCCCAATTTCAAGCTGAGCAACAGAGAGTAGCACAATTGACATTGGAGTTGGGCAATAGGCTAAGGAATGTTGAAGTGTTAAGTCTAATGAAGGAGATATATGAATCCATGTGGAAGATAATCTATTCAAAGATTATTTAGCTCAGGCCTTCTCTCACCTTCCTGCTAAATACATAGAAATTGTGTGAAAAGGTGGAGAATTTAGTTGTAAACACTCTAGCTATAGTTTTTTTGAGAGTAATGGACTTTGAAACATTGATGCAAAATCTTTATGATGCAATTGATGCAACTTTGTCATTAGCAGGAATCAATGACAGAATGGTCACTACTAAGTGAGTGAATGAGGTTCTCAGTTACAATTCTGTAGCCATTAGTTGCAGAGAGCTACTAGATGTCATGAAAGAAGGAATCAGTGAAATGAAATAACACATTAAGGATCTAGTGAAATTAGGTCTTCCTTCTCTATTTATTGATGACAACACCATGCTGATGGTAGATGAAATTGAACCTTTGTTGTTGGCCAAGTAGATTGATCAAATAGTTTTTCAGGATCTAAGGGATGATTCATTAGTCCCTGAAGTAGAAGCTGTCTTGGTTCCTGTTTCTCAGCTTGAATTCAAATTGAAGGATATGGTTCAAATTTTGTAGAATTTTTCACATAAGGATATTATTAACCTTGATTTAGCCTTCAATAAATTTTAGAATAAATAGGGTTTATTTGATGATGAGTGGTCCACCTACCAAACAACATTGCTGAAGCTAGAATTTTGAAATTTTGATCTAGCAAGAGTTATGGTTTCTTTTTTAGTAGGCTCAAAATTCCTTGGGGTTGACAATAACTGTAGAGTAAAAAATTACTCTATGTTTCATTTTGATTTTTAGTTATGCACTGTAAAATTTTGTTCCCGCATACTTTCATCCGAGATGGCAAAGTTTTGAAACTGAGCGCAGGCTCTAATTTCCTTTTGATTCATTTTTCTTTTAAGTGTTAAACTCAGGTGGAAGCTACCAAGTGTCATCATCTGAGGCACTTTTCATAATTTTAATAAGACTACAAAATGTGCCATGTATCTCATATCAACTCAGCAGAACATGACAAGTGTGAGCATCCATGTTTCATATCGGCACCCACGTTTCAAATCTTTTTAGCAAAAGGTTTCAACAAGCTAAGTATCAAGATCAGGTGGAAAGTGCCAAGTGGTAATCATGGAAGGTTTCAATTTGATTTTCTAAAAGTGACAGAAGATGCCATGTATCCTAGCTAGAGCAAGTGGAAGCCACCATGTGTTGAGATCTGAATCATCTTCATTTTGCTTCATTAATATAGAAAAGACTATGGTAGGTCTCAGGTTTGGTTTCTAAAGTAAGCAGAAGCCGCTAAGTATCACTATCTATGTAAATATGAAATGAGGCCTAATTTCTTCCATAATTTAAATAGAGTAAAGTAGAGACCAACATGTGTCACCTTTTGTGTGTTTCTCAAAAGGTAGTTAAAATTAGTGGAGATCGCCACATATCCCCAGTTAAGTAAAGCGGAGATTGCCACGTGTCCTTTGTTGAGGCAAGCAAAAATCACCACCTATTTCCATATCTTTTAAAAGTTGCTTGGGTGAGAAACGCTATGTGTTTTTTTTTTCTATTTAGGTTGTTAAAGTTTTGAAGAAGCGGATTGTGATAGGTGTCAAAGGTGGAACACTCCTGAGAAAAGACACAAGAGAGTATAAGTTATGTGGAAAGTGCCACGTGTCTTCAGTAAGTGTTGTGGAACACACCAAGTGTCATTATCTGATAATAAGAAGGATTTTAAGGAATTGGCCAAGTTTCCTCTTCCATTTAAAATAAGGGAGCATCCTATGATTTGTTTAAGCCAATGAACTGCCATAAGATAGAGCATTTTATAATCTATGAAAATCTTCTATTAGACACTTCTAGTTTGGTTAGATTTCAGTTGGGCCATTAGATTTGGAATAGATAGATAATCTAGAGGGAATATAAGGCTATAAATAGGGGTATAGAGATACCAAAAAAAATCATCATCAGATAACAGAGATAATTTTCTAAGAGAATTATTGTCAAGAGTTTAGACTTTCTAGAGCTGTGACTAGGAATATCATTTGCCTTTGCTCTATCTTCTTAAGTTGGAAGGTTTATGTAACTGTGCATGTTTCTATGCCTCTTATGTGACTAGAGAATTAATGAGAAGATTGAATCCTATGCCTTTGTTGATATCTTCTATGTCATTGCAAAAGTAGTCTAGGCTGTGTTGTCAAGATTTTTAGACTTTCTAGAGCTGTAATTAGGAATGCCATTTGCCTTTGTTCCATTTTCTTGAGTTGGAAATTTTATATAACTATGCATGTTTCTATGCCTCTTATGTGACTAGAAAATTCAAATAAGAATATTAAACCCTGTGCCTTTGTTGATATTTTCTGTATCACTGCAAAAGCAGGCTATGCTGTGAGCCTTTGTTTCTATTGTTTCCATCTTTTACATTGATCATGCACTTGTTTGGTCTTAAATGTAATTGAATCTTACATATAGTCTCACTGTGCTTAGGATTAAGGTTGAATTACATTCAGGTGCATCACCATATTTATATTTTCTTTCTTGCATTTGTGTTGCTGTTAAAATTCCTATCCCTTTTCCCAGTATACACTTGATATAAAGAAGAGACCAGCTTCTTAAAAATATAGAGTTTGTTTCAAGTCGCAAGTCCCACATCTTGAAACTTCCCATTATTAGTGTTAAGAACAAGTTTAAGTTTAAACATCAACAAAAAATTTTATTTAATGGGCCTTAAAGTCGATGGTCTCATAGACATCAAATACATCCTCATAGATGTCAAATAATGGTTTCACAATCATAAAATTTAAGTTCATCAAATTCCTATGACCTAATGTAAAGTGTCACTTTGCATCTCCATAGGGCCTCCCAGGATCTTGGACTAACTTCACTCCATTGGATGAGGATCTTGTGAGGAAGTGAGAGTTACAAGATCAAGATTTGGGAGCTTACTCATGATGGGATCTATGTCAAGTGGACCCTTTTGATTTTAATCCTCAAATGTATGAGCATTGAATGTTGATCCTACTGGCCTTTTCTAAACCTTTGACCTTTCAAATTTTACTCACTCCATATGATCAAGTCTTTGTGATGAAGTGAGAACCATTAGATGAAGGTTAAAGGCACATCTCTATTGGGGCCTTCATGCTATTGGATCCTTTTTCCATGATAAAGTGTGGATTGTTAGATCTTTAAGATGCATGTTGTTTAAGTCTAATCTCAAGTCTTTCTCACTCTATTAGATCAAATGACTTGATAAATCGAGGATCATTAAATCTACAAGATGCAAGGAAGTTAAGTCAAAACTTGGGACTAAAGTAGAGACTTAGGCTTAGACTGTTAAGACTAAGGTCCTATTTGTATTAATAAATACATTAGGACCTTAAGTTTAAAACTTTAGGTTAAAAAATTAATCAAAATGACCAAGATAATCATAAAATTGGATTTAGGGAATAGGATCTTATGCTAATATGTTAATACTAAGGTCCTATTTTCATTAATAAATATAATGAGTCCTTAGGATTAAAATGTTAGGATAAGGTGTAAATCAAAGGGACCAAGCTAGGAAATATTAAAAGAACCTTGAAAAATGAATATTAGTTAGGCACATAAGGAACTTAAAAGTGGAAAATAATAAAGGAGACCAAGAATTTTTAGGATAAGTTTTAATCATGTTAAAAAACATGACTAAGATTAAACATGACTTTTATACTTAGATTCCAAATAGATTTTTAAAAGGTTCCTACCAATTTAGTTCCTACTAATATTCAAATTTGAACTGAGGGTTTTGCCAAGGTTTTATAACATGAACTTCTTAGGAAAATTTACCATGGGACCTACAAATAAAATCCATGAAGACCATTTATTAGCAATGTTAGACAAAATTAAAGTGAAACATAACTAAGTAAGCTTATTTTTGATAAAGTGGATGATCTTCAAATTCTACAAATGATCTTAACACACCATATTTTCATGTTCAATTTTTAGGGTTTCTCAAGGGTCCTAATTTTCAAAAAATGGGGGTATGCTAGCCTCAATATGGCCATTTATTGATGGGATTAGTGTGGGGTATCATTGTTCCATGGTTGGTGTGGAAAATTTCATGGATGATGCTCTCCCTCCCATAGTAGTACTACTATCGAGATGACACTTGAGATTTCCACAAATACTTTAAGTTCATAAACTATGCTCTTGGGAAGCCATGTATCTTATTTATAAAATGTATTATATTATACTTAGTATTGAAAATTTTCATGAAGAATTGTAATTATTTGTTATTTCACATTAATAGTGATTACTATGTATTTGTATCAGTTGTTGCTGAGTTCTTATGATTACTTTCTATATTTGATTTATGATATGTACTCTCATGATATAGAGATTAGTATTATGTGATTTAGTATGCTTGTTGTTATTATCATCTTGTGTATTTCTTATGGTCTCTATATATTCTCATGGTGTACCTTATATTTAGTATATGTGTTTAATTACAAAAAAAATCATGTAATTCTATGTCTAACCCAATAGGGTTGTAAAATTATTCTTGCAAAACACTAAAGTTATTTTTGAAGTCTAAAGTTATAAAATTTATAAATATAAAAATAAAATATTTAATGGATGTTTCAATTTATTTTAGATATTAGGTTTTCATATTTCCATTTAAAAAGGTTGGTGCTTTGATTTATGTATTAATGGAACTAATGTTTTCATCCTAGTGGTCCTATTTTTTTAGGGCCATTAGACTATTGGTATGAATTTATTACTCATTTATGATTAGTCATTAATTTAATATGTTTTAAATTAGGATAGGTGGCATTAACACATTATTTTAAACCTCTAACCCTTCACAAAATTTCCTAATTCTTTAAGGATCCTAAGCTCTAACAATTCAATAGGTGGCATTTTTTGATGTATGTCTATGTCAAGGACATAATGTGAACAATAGAATAAAATTTATTAGATTATAGTGTAGATCATAGAAAACCTTGGGTATTCACTCAATTTTTATAGAGAGATTACATGGTGACCACATTTTAGTCTGTGAGTAGACCCTATTGTAGGGACAATAAGAATATGTTAGTGACACAATCTACTTGAACGATGTAAATTACCTTGTATTTTCCATATAAGCCCAAGATATTAAAAAAAAAATGGATATAAATAATGATCATTAATGTAAATTGATTCATGTTCAAAATATTTCAAAAGGAGGGAGTAAGGCAGGGTAGAAAAGAAAGTTCCCTTGCAATAATAAAGACCAACAAATCTTTGATTTTTTCTAACAATAATGTAAATGAAACTAAAAAATATGAAATCATAGTGCTTAGATGAATATAATAAGTGTAGTGAGGATTCTAAGGTGAATATAATTCATATATCTAAAAAGGATGCTTTAAAATTCTACCTATAGTAAATTGCCTTAAACACATTCACTAATAGAGCAAGATGAAAACATAGCATACATAATAGACTTCATTAGCCTAGATGAAAGCACAAACTAATGAGATGAATTAAAAATACTAATGCCACATTTTAAACATTTAAATAAATGATATAATATAATATTAACAAAGGTTGAGAAATAGGAACACATGAAAAAAATGAATTAATTGATGAAATTTACTTTCTCTTTGAATTAATTCACAAAATTTTGTCTCTGATTTACAATGAAGGGGAGAACCCCTATATATAGGCCATTAAAATGCCTTAATTAGTTACAAAATGAACCAAGTAACATGAAACCTATCAACATATAAGGTCTTCTATGTCTTAAAGTTAAATAATACTCCCTATTTAAAGTATGGGAATTTTTTACAATGTAATTTGAGGGACCATGGGACATTTTTATTGATTAGAAAGAACCCACTAAGGGTCTCTTTTATTTTGAAAGAGATGGGCTATGATCCTACTAGTATTATCAATGATGAAGCACCTAATACAAAATAAAATGGAGTGTTATTTCAGTTGAGGAAGAAGACATTCTAGGAGGGGATGATGAGGTGGTGGTTCCTAAGGTGGATTTTTATTTTTTAGATTAAACCTTCCCTTTCCATACTTGGGAACATTTCTTGTAGTCACTATCAATCAATCTAAGATCAATGATATACTCCTTTAAAATCATGGCTGTGAGCCTAGCCATTACATCTTACTTACTTAGGAGATGTCCCATAGCTTTGTTGATGGCCTCAAAATTTATTATTATTTAGTTGGTAGAGACTACTAGCTTAACCATATCTTGTTTGAAGGCCACCCCTATGTCCATTGCTTGCTTTTAAAAGTTCACCATGAAGTCCTATAGTTGAGCCCTAAAGGTATCCATAATAATGATGGATCCAACTTTATTATCAAAGTGCATAATTTTTGAATCCTTTAGTAAGGTGATAACTTTGTCACATTATCACGTAAGGGATATCCCCAAGGACCTCATATCTTCAATCCACTAGTTCAAGTTATTTCTCTTCCCAATTACATAGGACTGAGTAATGCTTAAGTTATCTAAGGGAATTAGGTTTAGGTCCTCAAATTTATTTATTATAATCTACCTCATTAGGTTAATTATATTTTTATTGTATCTTCCATATAAAACTTCTATCTTAAGGACTTTATTATATATTTCATCTCACTTTACCTTGTATTAATCTAAGGTATTCAACATATCAAACATTTCTTCCATATCCCATTCCACTCTTATTATGGTCTAGTCTAATAAGGTGGCCTTATGATGTTACTCCATATCATCCATTCTTTTCCTCACTCCCTTAACCAATTTATTAGCCATATCCATAGTTGCTTGGATAACTGAGAAGGGGTCCTCCTTGCATTATTATTATTGGCCTTGCCTAACCTTTTTTGTCTTTGTTAGCTCAAATAAGGTTTCTTATGATTCATATAAGATTGTTTGGTCATGGTGGGTGACCTTATTCTTGGTCACCCTCTTCATTTCCCAAAAATCCTTATCAAATTTTAGTACAACATGGGGAGGGTCCATTATGATCTAGTTTGGGTTCTCCCTAGCAGCTAGCTACATCTACTTAGTCCATCATTTATCTGATCATCCACTTGGGGGATTTGATAAGGGAGGTAATGGTTGAGCTGAATTCACCCCTTGGAAGGTAAATATATAGGAGGTATCATTGGTTGTGACTAATATAAACACAAAGCTAAGGGATGAAGAAGCACTAGTGTTGGTTGAAGACCTAGTGGAGAACAAGGGAACTTGTGGAAGGATGATCACAGGTTTCTTATTAATAAATTATGGGCTAGGTCTGGGCATAGGATTAGGTATGATTAAGGGAAAATTGGCCATCAATGAGACCCTAAAATTGGATGATATGATGAAAGGGGTGATGGTGGGAAATGACATGGTTATTAATTTGGTTATAGGTTTGGTGAGGGTCCTATAAGGTTAGAAGTTGACATGACATAGATTTGGGGGGATTAAATACACTTAGGGGTTATATATCGAAGAAAGAGGGGGGTAATTAAATACATTATTAAACTATAACACTAAATACTTATCTGATATGAGGAAGGGGAGGCAATGTTGATGTTGAAGTTTCCAATGTAGGATCTATTTTATATTCATATTAAAGGTGTAGATTATTTTTTAGTAGTAATTTACACCTAGGACATGCTATTAGATGGGGCTCCTGAGGTGGAAACTTACCCAACTTATTTCCCAATGCTAGTCCCTCCTTTATCTAAATTAGGATATAATGCCTAGATTATTCTATGACTCAGTTATAGGTCAGTTGGCTCTTCTTATTCAACAATGGGAGTATGGATAGGAGATAATTACATTATTACTTAAGTATCCTGGTGCTCATATACTTGAAAAAACCTAGTGTCATCAAGTCTTCCTTTCACCTACATGATCTCAGTAGCATTTAGCCCCTTCTTGACTTCTACATTATTAGTTGTATTGAGATAGAACTGATATCCATCCTCAAGATCATGATGATATGTGATACTAAGATCTTCCTTATGTTTGAAACATTGATCGAATGTTAATTGTGTAGGATCTTATTCCCTATCAATATATTTCCCTAGATTGAAAGTGGACATATGTTTGGTAGAATCTATGATTGAGTGATAAGTTTATATTTTGAATCATCCAATGTTGTATAATTAGGGGTGTACCATCCCATTATTTTTTTCATAGTCAATTTACTCATATGATTAGTTAAAATTCAATCTCCTAATCAACTAGTTGGTTTAGAACTGTTGTGTGCAATATGAATTGGGATGTCCTAATTCCCTCAACTCTTACTACAGTGTAATCTAGGTAGTGTTAAGGGTTTCCTTAATCTCTACTTATAGACTAGGCATAATTTTTAATGGATGGATATGTACATAATTAGGTATAACTACTCATTAATAACCCACATATCCTTCTTGTATCTATAAATTCTAACTTTTGATAAGTCATGGGAGATGGTCCATCTCATTTCTGGGTCCCAATTGGTAAACTAGGGGAAATTGAGAGTGGCACAGATGGAAATAACCAAGTAAGAAATCATATAAAACTAATTTCCTTCATTGGTCATGGTCTTATTGATTTGGGGAACTAAATTATAGGAGATCATATCCCTAAGGGAAGGGGTCATGGAGTTTTTTATAATCATAAAAACCATTAAAACACACTTCTCATAGACATGGCATATGTCTTTTGCTCCATATTTATATGGCCACCCCATTCTCACCCCTTTTATAAATTGGGTGATATGTATTTGATTTATTTTAGACTTGCAAATGAAACTCTTTAGGTTCTCTACCTAGCTTCTTAAAACTTCTCTAATTTTTTTTGAATTGATTTATTGGGTAATAATGTATTAACTATAAATAAATTTAGGCTTAGGTAAGTCATTATAGGCTTAATAGTCCCATCTAACTATATAATATATATTATTGCCCATGTTGATAGACATGATCATGTCATCTACACACCTGGAGTGAATGAAAATTTGGTGGACTAAGTCCACATAGGAGAACACCTCTAGATCATATGCAACTTTGTGTAATCCTACAAACTTAAGTGCTAAGATGTCATAACTTTCCTTTGCAACATTTAGAGCTTCCTCATCACCATTGTCCTATTCTACCATCCTTTTCACATGGTAGAATAAGTTAGTTTAGTGTTTGTCATATGTGTCCAATTAAATTTCATTGAATATTATGTCTCAAAGTATTGTGTTTGTCCTATAAGAATATAGGAATGAAACGTTTTCTATCTTGGTCGATATAGATGTTCCTACTTTGACCATGACCTATAAATTTTGATTGATGAGCCTTTGGATTGCCTAGATATCAAATGAATACACATAATTTATTAGAAAATGATATAGAGTACTTCAGAGTTCTCAATAGATAGTAATGGTAAATTCTAAGCTATGAGAAAATAAGATTTAAACCCTAGATTTTTCTTAGAATTTTGATCCATAAATGGTAAGTATATTTCACTTGGTTTGACATAAAACCTAGGAGGCTATTTATTTTTGTTTTGACAGATTCAAAAATTCACTTTTAGGAGTTGGCCAATCATCACTCTTGGTGTGTCCATGCATCTTATCATCATAGGCTTGACTTTTTCTTAATGTGACTTGGATTTATAATCTCCAAAATGATCCCCCATTAGAATTTAATTTATACCAACACCTAACACTCATGGATAACTATGTGTGCTTTAGGTGTCATCCTTAACATGTGCCTGACACTTGGTATCTTTTCATGTATTCTAACCTTATACTTTGGATATTTGGATATCTAGGTGGGTGGTATGATATTTTAGCATATGGAATCTTCATATTGGCTCACACATCCTTTCAATTTTACCTAGATTGAACCCTTTTGTTTTGTGCCAATATGCTCTTGGGACCCCTGCTAGCTTACTAAGTGGTAGGATTTCATTAGATCACATTATCATGTGGTTTTATTATATGAAACTCTTAGTGGACCTATCCATTATGACATCTTTCCATGTGTTTCCATTATATTGGATTAATTTTTTATAATTATTGTACCTTCCTTTGATCATGACATCACCATGTTGTAAGAGTTCCACATATCACTAGTCTATTGGATTTTTCTTCTAGGTGGCTCCTATGTAGCATCCAATTATTCAAGATTAGGTGATTGAGTGATAAGTGTCACCTCATTATGTAAATGTTGTTAGAATTGAATTTTTCACCTTCATCCCAAGGGCATGAAGGTTGTGATTTTATTTCCAAGTATTTTGATGTGGTTAGAAAAATCCATCATAGGATCTTGAAAGTAATTGGGGCTTTGAAAGGCCATGACTAGGTGGCACATGCTGTGCTCTGATGGGGTTGCTCTCATTCATGGGTTGAAATGCAATGATTGGATGATAAGTGACATGTTATTATTGAGTCACTTGGTCACAATACTTGAGAGAGTAGTGGTATCCTTAATAAATCATTATTGGATGCCAAAGGGCATGCTATTCTAGAGTCACTAGGGTTGCAAACCTTGAAGACTTATCTTTAAGTTAAAAATGCTATGAATGGGTGCCAAGTGGCATACTTTGGTTGGGGTGATAATTTGTGACAATTTTCAAGATTGAAATGTATGCAACTAAGTTCCAAAATTCACATAACCAAGTGACTAATACATGTAATTTTATCACATGTTAATTGAGGTTGTGTTAGCATTAGGTTCCAGCATGAAGGCAAAATATACGAAAGTTAGTGATTTGCATGATAAAGAATAAAAGAGGTAAGTCCAAATTCATAAATCCAAGTATGGAATCTGAATTGGACACCCCTTTATAACTTAAATCAAGGTACATCTTAGTACTGAATGTGATTTTGATATAGCCAAAGCAATACTATAGTTAGAAATCCTCAATTAAGTGATTTTGGTCATTTTTTAGGGACCATACCTTGGTCTATAAATTTTAACCCCTTACAAGAGTAACATTCAAACAAGTTATATCATTATAAATATAATAAATGTAAACATTAATGAGATATTATTAAAAGTTACTCATTAACATTTGTCATATACCAGCATGACTTTTAAGCTTTTAAAACCATACAAAGGGTATTTTATCATATGGAATAAATAACAAGGTATTTCTTGGGATAAATGACACAAAGTTTCATAGGTTCCCCATTTTAGGAAAATAGGGCATGTTAAACTCATAAAATGGTGATATCTATGGGAAACATATTAATATGTTAAAATTCAGATATCTTGGTTTAGAGTGTAATCATTAAGTAATCACCGCTTGACAAATGAAACAAATATCATAATTGATTTTCTATAAATATAAACTTTTCACTTGAAGCATTATATAATCAAAAACCAAAAAATTATTTATACTTATGTGTGTGTGATTTGAGTTAATTAACCTACGTGACTTTGGGTTTTAGAATCAGTAGCTTTGAACTTCATGGTTTTGAACATACATTTCGGCTAAGAATTTTTAGATATACATAATCATGTTTAGTTTTATAGGGAATGGATTAGGCATTAATCTGTTGCTAGCTAGGTATCCATACCCATGATATAAGTAACTTTGGTTCCATTCTAAGCCTTGATGTAATACCATCCAAGCATCTGTATCCCCAGTGGAGTTTACCTAAATAACCATCAAATGAATGCATCTTTTAGTGTCAAGTATGTTTGAAATTGATACAAATGTTTTTGATCTCTTTATTTTAAAAACCCTTAGAGTTTGGGAACCAATTTAATAGATAGGTTTTAATTAATTCTAAAATTTCTAATCAAGAACCATTCACTCTTTACCAATTGAATTCTACTTAAGAATTCTTATGATGTGAAATTAAGTGCTAGTATGTGTATATCTTTATAATTTTGAGACCTTCATCAAGTAAGATGAAAGGTTGTTAACACTATATTATAATTAGATTAAAATCACATATCCCATAGAATGAAAAATTTATCATTAAACTCTCCCATATTTTATAAACTAACATATGACATGGTCTCTTACTTTGGATGACCATCTATTGAAATGTACATGAGATTCAACACCTTAATTCCTCAGATTTGAGAACTTTGCATAAATGCAAGAGAAAGTTGGGACCTTACCTAGAGAAATTATCAATTTAACTAAGATAAATTTTATCCCTCTACATGGTGATTTCACACCCAAAACCAATCATAAGGTGTCATGTGCCAAGTGGTATCAAGATATAAAGAAAGTCATTAAAGGAAATTGAGAAGACTTCAAGGTATTATCAAACGTGATTAAATGTGTAATTAGCTACTAGACATTAGGATGTGGATAACACACCACCCTCTAAACTTATTTAGGAAATCTTCCATTCCCCTATGCACATGTGTAGTAGGAAAGGATCCTTCCACCAACTCTAGATCCAATCACCAAACAAACTTTAAGAATCATGATCATAGTGCTACAAAGGAAACAAAAGATTCACCCACTACCCAAAATGGTGAATTTATTTTAAATCAAGCTTATTCATTATAAAATCCTAGTTCTTCACTTATAAAATGCTTGACACATTTTAGTAACCTCATGCTACTAAAATTTGCCCTCTAAGAACACTTGTATTGCCTAAATATTATAGATTAATGAGAATTAAGTTCACATCCTTTCATTCTTATAATGTTTTATGTGTTATATGTGTTTTTATATCCTTGAATATGGGTAATATTTTCCCCTCTTATTTTTTCCAATCCCAACACCTCCTCATTGAGCTCAGGACTCACTTGTAGGTCATATTCTATGTGTATCTAGGTCTATGTTAATATCATTTGTAGACCATTTATCATCCCTCTCAGTGTTGCACTATGTTCTCATACCTCTATATGAAATACTTATGCATTTAGAGTTTCCTTGATAGAATCTATGTGTAGAGGTCTTATTCTTATAAAAATTTAGTGTGTTTACAGTAGTAGGAGTACTCACTTTATTCTGGGCACATCACCTCTTTTATTTTTATTACTCCCTTACCTTTTCCCTCCCTTTTCCTTCAAAAATCTTAGGTTTATACTAGTGGTAAATTTAATTTTATGCTCTTTAGGCTTGTATTCTAGTCTTAAACAAGGTGCACTTAACATTGAATGAATTTGGACTACTTCAGAGGCTCATCCCAAGGAGCACAAGGGTCCCATACCTTGGGGACATTTACATCACTATGGTCAGACAATATATGCTCTTGTATTTAGATACACAATAACACTTCTATACCCATTGCTATAGACTCTTGTGCCCCATGAAAATATTTTGTGCTCATCACCCCACCACAAAGCACTTCCATATCATATAACATCTATGGGTGTATGTTTAGAATGAAAATAGTTTCTAGCATGCCCAATGGGACTAGGTTAAATAAAATATAAATAATTGGTGTTATATTTGGGTTAAAAGTGTATCAAACACTCAACAAGAGCACCTGGTGACTCTAAACATCTATGGTTTATAAATTTCATTCCCTATTTACATGCCAAGAAAAAAAGATCATCTACAAAAGGCATTGATTCCCATTTCACTAAGCTTATAGCACCATCTAGAATAATAATAGTTAGAGCATCTTTATAACTTGTTAGAAGGAGCATTATAAGATAGTCATCCACCAGAGCATAGTCCATCCCTCCATTTGGAAGGTTATCTATAGTTATACGAAGCCTATTCCCTATCCCATTCATGGATGTACCTTAGAATCAAGTGTTTGTGCCTTTCAATGGAGGTAGTCCATTCATTCTCATGTAATATGATGACATTCTAGTTGTAGCCCTCAAAATTTTGTTCCATTTCATAGGTGAAAATTTAACTTCCCTTATTGAACATATTTAATACATCACAAATATCTACTTGATGCATCATATCACTAAAGATAATGCAATGATTAGGCTATTTTCTTCCTCATTTAAAGGTAAATCCCTCTAATGGTATCAAGGATTCAGACAAAATTCCATCCACAACTGGGATGAACTTGGTGAAGAATTATGCAAGCATTTTGAAGACTGAAGTAACTACTTGTCCTTGATAGAGGAGATCATGATCATAAAGTGAGTGTCACATGAAATAATGGTTGACTTCAACTTCAAATTCTAGAGAGTTTGGGATGGGATCTTTCTTTTGTGTAAGTCATATCATAACACTATATTTTTATAATTCCTAAAAGGTCTTAATGGCTATATATTGGTGATGATTTAGTCCATAAGAGGTGTATTCCTCCCTAATGCCTATGAAGTGGTTGTGCATGTAGATAATTATTCGATCCAAGTAGGAAAGATTGTGCTTAGATCCCCTATGCCTATATTTATAGACCTGGTCCCTAATCAAGTAGCTACATAACCTTTGCTAGCACCTATACCTACTACATTAAGCCCACCTACTTCATCTACCACTTCTCTTAATGAATTGCATGAAGTGAAAATGCTATTATAAAGCTTTTAGAATGATCTAGTTACCCTTAAAAGGTAGTAAGCATAATATTATAGATCCCATTAACCCTTCACTCAATAATACCAATCAAATAGATATTACCAAGGTAGTGTAAAAAACCAAAATCAACTCACTTATAATAAGATGCCCTATACACATAAGGATGATAATGTCAACTCCTCTAAAACCCTTATTCTAGTATAGAACAATCTAGCATAGGATTTTGTGTGGTTATTCCCATGTAATCAACTACATAATCAAGCTACATGAAAAAATGGGATTCTAAACCAAGCATTCATGGTAAAAAAATTTCCCTCCATAGGAGTTAGTGATCAACAAAACTTCACAAGAGGAAGGAATTTCTGCATCAACTCAACCACAAAATGTGTTTGCTTTTATCAATTGGTAGGAAGAGGACATTAACTATGTAAATCAAGATAGTGCACCTTGTAGAGGAAGAACCCCAGTGACTTTCAACACTAGATTTAAAATAAGGGCTATAAAGGAGGCTATACCAACTACAACACCCTTACTTTTAGATCCCCAAGTCACCAACATAGGTGCATAAGCTAGGATACATGCACAACATTTGTATTCATAAGAGGTCACACAAAAATAAGGACCCCCTAGATTAATACACCAATACTAAATTATAACATTCCCTAAAAGCCACAATCAAAAGGGCCTCAGGAACCCTTCAAATTAGTAGAGTAGATGAAGAAGACAAACCTTAATGTAACTATTCAAGATGCACTTATTATTCCATTTCAATGGAATTTGCTTCAAGATGCACTAAAAGGATTTTAGATATGTCAAACTTATTATTCCTATTTTTAAACCCCCCTAAATTATGTTTTCAAATCTATACTTGCTTCCATAGAATTGACCTTGTCATAAAACCTAAAACTATGTTAGGGACCCTATTGATCGATAATATTTTTAGATGCATTTTTATTATGAAATTATAATGATTTGTTGATAAGATTTATTTATGTTTTAATTAGTTTTGAAGATCATGGTGGATAAATTAATAAAATATGCATATATAGTTATAGATATGATTAGTTTTTCTACTTTTCAAAATTAGTGCACTTTTGATAGTTTTAGTTGGTACCTGAACTTCCAATTTTTAGTCATTTCAGTTGATATGATTCATGGTTCATGATAAATAATGGTGATATGGAATATTTTAAGACATTTCATTTGAAATTGATACATTTGAAATATATTCTGAAGATATGAGATGTCATGTATGGTTCAGTTTCATTCAATATTATTGGTCTAAGCAATATTTTCATCGCTATCTCATATCTCTTGAAACCTTGATCCTTTTATGGTTATCTAGCAGATATTCTAAATTTAATTTGTCTTAATTTTTAAATAAATATTCAATATTGATGAATATAATGTTAGGATAAATACACCATTTCTTCATATTTCATCAAACATGCACTTATGAGTTGGCTATTAACCTTAGGTTTATGCATAAATCAAAAATAACAATGTTTTAAAATATTCATTTAAGACTTTTAAAGTTTGAATTTATGTTCAATTTGTTTAATTCTAAAGAGTAATATCATTTCATTAATGGCATGATTCAAAATCAAGATACTAGGTCATATTGGTTTGCATTATGTAAAGTTTGTCATGGGACTAACGTAATACACAAAAGTGTTGAGGAACCTTTTGGTTGATTGAGAACCATTTTCAAGGTGAATTAACTTGGTTAAGTCATCCGATTCATTCAAAAAATTTAAATCTAACTTAAATAATGGACTATAGTTTCAAGGGTCTTTAACCACTATGTTTAGTAAATTGGTAATTGTGAAGTTCATTATGAAACACATAAGTCTTAAGATCCTTCGATGGATGACAAGGAAACTATCCTATTGAGCTAGAGACCACTTAGAAAATTGAACTTTGAGGTGGGCTGAGTTGGAAAATGCATTTAATTATAAGTGTGTGTTTGTGATGCTTTAGGATTGTTCAAGGATTTGGTGGTATATTGGCATTTATGACTAACTAATCTCTTCGAATAATGTAGATTAGTAATTAAAATAATGGGAGGGATAGTCATTGATAAGTTTTATAAAATCAATAAATAATTTATTATTTTTTATAAAGAACATAATAATTAATTTTATCTAATGGAAAAGTGACATGTCTTACATATGGTTATGGTGGAAGGTTGGTGGATATAATTTTTGTTTTTTGGGATTTTGGTCATTACTCATAAGCTCTTTGATGAGAGTGAAGATCTAGATCTTTGGGATCCTATGGATATTTTGGTAGAATAATATTTAAAATGAGATTATAAAGTGATACTATGTATGTTTTTCAAGTTCTGATAAGTTTCTTTGGCAATATTAAAAGTAGTTGTGAAAGATTCAAGTTCAGTGAACAAATAGTTATGTTGAATTTGTATGCATGAGAATGAAAGTTCATAGTTTTTTGTGTGGTTTTTTGTATAATATTAAGATTATAGTGAAAAGGGTATGTGAATCCATATACATGAAAGTTAAAATGGTTTTGAAAAGGAGAAAGATTTATTTAGAAAATTTTAAGTATTTTGATATGCCTACGAAACTCTATTAATTGGTTGCATGCGAACAAACTTCCCTCTTGTGATGTTTATGACTCAGGTTTTATAAAATTAGTATGCATGCACTTGTATAAGAAAAATATAAATATTTATTTAGATTTTATAGAACCCTTGCATGATTGAGTGAATTTTTTTTATCTATAAATATTGATAAAAATTAAATAAGTGTTTACAAGATCTGCATGCAGTAGGATTTCTAGTTTTGGTGCCTTTTATGGATTTATAGGATTTTTATGGTTATGTGAATTGAAAATTTGATGCCTTTCTAAGAAATAAGTAAATAATGGTCTCTGGTTTTGGTTGAATGTCAAAGTACAAGTTTTTGGTTTTGTATTTTTGAATGATTTTTCCAAAAAACTATTTCAAAGAATATTTTATTGTGACATTGTTGTGTGTTCATAGATATCAGTATGAAGAGTCATTTGAATGTTTTAGATAATAAAAATATAAATTTGTCTTTATTTTTGAAATTAGGTATGAAATAGATTGAGAAATTTTCTTACTGTGATTATATGTAATTTATCAAGATTTTGATGATTTTGGATCATAATTGAAATCTAAGATTTTAAGGGTTCTTATTTTATGGCATACATATGGTAACTCTCTAGTGTGCACATATTTCAATGCTCTATTATTTTCATTTGAGTTGAGGTTGATGATAGTTATATGTAGTATTGTTTAAATTAGATGAAGTAAAACTAGGGTTTGTCTCTAAAATATGCATGTATATGATAGTCTACATAGATCACATTTTTAGATAACATATGTTCTAAAAATGATGTTGGTATAACTCAAGAAAGTATTGAGGAGTTTTATTACATGTAGTTTTATTTCATATATGGTTATTTTTTCAAACTATATGTTAAAGTTTTCAATATATATTTGGATGAAGAGGTTAGTTTGTTCATATAATAGATGATATTTTCCAGTATACAGTCGTTTGAGTTTTGATGTGGCACAAGTTAGGGTTTTAATCCTAAACATATGGTATTTAGTTTATTTTGGGTTTTAAAAAAGAAATAAATAGTGATTTTATTTTGAAAATATAAAATGTGTATGGACAATTTATTGCCAAATGTTAGTTTCAGTATAAAATATGTTTGACAATGTTTGGAATTATTGTTATTATGTGAAACTTTGAACTGAATCAGTCAACTATGTTGAAAATGATAATTGCATAAGTATTTATAAATGTATGTGAATACTTTGAATGGATAAAGATTTTATTTTATGTTTAAACTCAATATTGAAGTTTTGAACTTTTATTTAGATTTGGATATTGAGATTAAGGTGCTTTGATACTTTGAAGTTGATATCAAAATATTATTTTTAAATTATGAGGATTAATACAAATTTGTATTTAGATACAATGCATTATGTTCTAATCATAGTATAGTTTTAGTTTCTTTTGTTGAATCATTATAGCCTGTAGTTTTATCTCTTTGGATATTTATTTCTTGAGCTTAGATTTGATTGTTATCTTTTAGATTATTCATTATGTATAGGTGGGACCAACTAGTAGAAAGTAATGATGATAGAGGATGGGAAACAAATTCTAATAGAGGTTTTATTCAATCAAATTCTAAGACAAGTTTTAATAGGGGTGGATTTTGTGCAAGTTATTTTGGACCTAGATTTCATATAGGGATAAAAATGTCCATTCATTTTGATGCCTATGATCTTGAGTATAAATATTATAGAGGTTATAGAGGCTATAGAGGTTATAGGGGTTTCCATGACCATATATTGGGATCACATTCACATTCCCAAATTAGTTCATCATACCATCTAGAACATGATCCTTGACACTTGCCTATCGAACCCCCTAGTTTTAGAGGTGAGCTAATTGATGATCCTTTGCTTGCTAACCAATCTACATAGCTTGAAGTAGAAACTACCCATGCCAAAGATATTAGGAATTTGGTCATTCCTTTAGATGCACCTTCCACTTCTCATGGATACCTTGCTAGAAAATGTAGAAGGTTGAATCTATTAGGTGCCCATAGTGAACCCCTCTTGAGGTCTAAGAGGTTGAATTTGGGGAGTCAAAGTTATTTAGATAGAAGGAAGACCATAGATTTTATACCTTAGACTATTGAAAATAACACTACTAAAAAGAGAACTACTAGTCAAATTGAGCTTGAATCACCAAGGGAAGTTAGATTACTAAAAAAATTAAGCTAGAGGTTGATGACAACATGACTGATTTGGGAACTAGATTGCTACCATTCCCTACAGCTAAAATGAAGTATAATGTTTGTCTTCAAGGTTAAATAAAAAATGTGAATAAAGTATTATCTAACTCGAATGACTATCGATCATCCAAGGGATAATTTTTGTTTAGTGTTAAACTTATAGGGTAGAACTTGATATTTCAAATTAACACTTTGATTTTTAGACTTTGATAAATTTTGGTAAACTTTGTAAAAATAATTTTTTTGGAGTTTGATAAAATTATATATGATTGAGTTAATTAAATATGCATTAGGGTTTAAATATGAATAGAATTTATCAATTTATGACTTATTTATAGTATGATTGATATGTATTCTTTTATATTATCAATTAATATGGGTCGTCACCCATTAAGATTAGTACCCCAAGTCTATTATTTTAAATATCTTGATCAAGTTAAAAAATTTTAAGTCTTAATTAAATGTCTTTAACCAATTTTAGTTATAATTAATTGACTTTGTTAAAATTTAATTACTTACCATTAACTAATAACTAACTAAAGCTAGGTATTCCTTATTTTAAAACTAAGTTGAAGGTATAAGAAGAGATCAATCACTTATTTGAATACAAAATCACAACAGGTATTGAATATTTAAGTATTTTGTAAAGTCAATCATTTATCTCTTTTTGTGTAATTTCTCTAAGATATATAGATTTTACAAATACACCTAATGGTACTTAATTTTATGGTTGAGTAATCACTTATGTAATATAGGTATATCCAATTTTATTTATCATATATTACTAATTATCTGAAGTTTGCTAAGCTTAATATCTTTTGATGATTTCTATTTGCAGTCCTATGCATAATTTTCAAGTATTTAAACTAAATAATGATTATTATTTTGTTATTCTATGATATTTCATTGATCTATTTTGATTACAACGTTGTCATTCAAAGTGTTGTAGAGAAAGGATGTTGGTTTTTTCAATGAAATTTATCTCTTTTTGCTAAGATGACTCTCATTTTTGAGACTCACACATATTTTGTAATTATTTGACTCTAACTTCAATATAAATTGATCTTTTAGATTTATTCTAAATCTAGTTTTTTTTTCTATCTTGATTTTCTTAGATATAGTTCTAATCTTTAGTTACTTTCTAATTTATTTAGTTTAGTTTAGTTTGTTTCTATTCTCTAGTTCTTAGTTTAGTTTTGTAATTTTTTCTATATAAGATAATTATAGATTTTCTCAAGTTATTATTTCCTTTGTTTTTCTATAAGTGGATATCTTTAAAGTATCTAAATCTATATCAATTTCAGTTTGTTATTAATTTAATTTAATATTATATATTTTAAGTTAATCATTTGATATTTGCTTTATAGTTTAAGTACCTTTAGTTTTCTTGTTTTAGATCTAATTTAAATAAGATTTAGATCTATTTTAATTCTTAGATTAATTTTATTTGTTTTTCTAAGATTATAATTATTTCTTAATTAGTTTTCCTTTTAGATTCTATATTATCTTTCAATTTTAGTTGGCTTTGTTTAGAATAATTATCTTAATAAGATTTTCTAGTCTTTTTTATTTTAGATTCGATTTAGTTTGTTTTCCTAGTTTAAATTAATTTTTGTTTTTTCCATAGAGGTTATTTTATTCTTAAAATTATTTTCTTAGTTAATTCTTATTTTTTGTTCATAATATATCATTTTCTTAGTTCACTACATTATTCTAGTTCCTCTCTCCTTCTCTATGATTAGTAGTTTTTGTTTCTTAATTCCTTTTATTAGTAGGTTTGTTTTTAATTTTCTTGTTCTTTTTATTATGTGTTTGACTCTCTCTCTTTCTTTGTCATATCTCTTCTATTTATTATTATCTTTAGATTAACTTGGAGAACATTTCAATTAAGAATAGAAAATATTATTTGAATACATGTCTATATTACATAATCATATTCCTATTCTTCAAGAGATTATCTAACTCATAGGTTTTCTCTATCAAATGGAATAGATTATAGATTATTATTTCAACTGATTCATGATTTGATAAATATATTTTTAATTATTATAATAGTATAATCTATCTTGATAACTTGTTTATTATTTCCTAGAATTTATAATAAAAACAACCTCACATATGTTTCTCTTAATTTCCACTCATTTCTTAATTTGGAAGTAAGTAAAAAAATAGTAAAAGGGGTGTGTAAGGGAATACATGGTAAAAGTATGCACATGATCTAGATGATGATGATGATAAATCAATTTTGGCTTGGAAGGAATAACATGTAGATAAGAAAGACAATATAAAAAGGGATTGTTAGCAAAGTAGTTGAGTGGACTACCTAGTGTGAGCTAGATCCAAGAAGTGTATACTTGTTAGGAGGCTGTCAATACACTATTTATAGAATTTATGTTGATATAGATGAAAATAAAGAATATTTTTATTAAATAATATAGAACTAAATGAATGCAAGAATAAGGTAAATTATCATTCAAATAAAATGACTAATATATCAAAAATGGGTCAATACTCATGCTAAGATAGTTGGGGTTAGGTTTAAGAAATCCAAGGAGGTTATATGAATAAGAAGGAACAAAAAAGTATGGTTTGGTGGAGGTAAAGAGACTATAAATAATTTTATATTATTTTTTCCATAGTGATCATTAGTGGTTAGGTGAACTATTGGTGATTGGCCTGACCATCGACAGTTGGGTAACTATCAATGGTTGAGGTGATCATTAGTAGTTGGGTTAACCTTTGGTGGTTACCTATGAAATCCTCAAAATGTTCAAAAAATTAATGGTAGATTGGGTAATTGGTCAAGTAGAGGTATGTTATGGATCTAAAGGATGGAGAATAAGATAAATATAGGTATGGATAAGGTATAGAGGTTAAAAATGAAATATGTCAAAGAAAACAAGAATGAGATACTTATAACTTGATGGTGGAAGGTTGAAGCAATTTGACTAGAGTGATAGTACTTTGACCTTCAAAAGTGATTCTGATAGAGGTTTGGGTCTCCACTGATGTTAATTATTTGTTGAAGGGATGATATATACTTGTATGTAAGATATCTTAGATGTGGATTACTAGATTTCTCCCTCCCTTTATCTTCCTACTTCTCTCCTTTTATAGGATGAAGTTAATAAATATGCAAGAGGAAGATTCTAGTTGTGATGGAGGGTAAAGTTGCCATTTATGATGCTTTAAAGATTTTTAGCATTGCATAAGGAAATTTTATAAATGCATCCATGTTTATCTCATACAGATGGTAATACTTTTAAAGTAGGCTTGGAGGACCTGACCATCAATGGTCAGGGTAACCATTGGTAGTTAGGCTAACCATTGACAGTCAAGGTTTTAGAGGAAAATAAGCTAAAAGGGGGTGGATTAAAAAAATAATTTAAAATATATAGGTTAAGGGGTTCAAGTTAGTAAATTAATAAATGGGCTAAGTCAACTAGGTTGTCAACTAGCTTCAGGGTTGGGTAAGAGTTCAAGGCATTTTAACATCTAAAACTATGTAGTTTTTGAGTATCTACAACATATTTAGCATCTTATATGAACCTTTATAACCCTCATAATTTTATGGGTACAATTCTAATTTAATATTAATGATAGGAGAAAAGGTTGATTCATTGATAGTATAATTTCCATCATAAACAAATTTGGTGACTCCACTAGGGAAATCATTTAAAAATATATATTATTTTAAGTTTTGTTTTCTTCTTACTAATGGAGATTAGAGGATCTACTTCACTAGTTACATAAAAATACAGATCAATATGAGCTCACTAAAGGTGAAGATGAATAAGAAGCTTAGCAATAGCTTTAAATAGCTATAACACCATATATTTCTACTAATCCAATCAATATTAAAGATCATTTTGATAAGCTACACTCTCTTAAAGGATTGAATATATCAAAATTTTCTAATGCTACTAGAGAATCTTGAGAAGATCACTTAAAAGCCTCTAGACTAGTTTGTGTTACTCTTGGGATAACTAGTGAAAATATTTGTTTAATATTTTTTCCCAAACATTAGAAGGAAAAGCTTATCAAGCATTTGTTAGTCTATATATTAAAGTTATTGATAATTGGAGATATGTAAAAGACTTTTTAGATTTTTATTTTGATAAGGTCAAGGAAGATTTTGATTTAGTTAATGATATTTTAAACATTTCTTTGGATCTTAGTGAGACCATGTATCATTTCATTTTTAGATTTACCAAGCTATGTCAAAAGATTCTAGGTGATCTTAGACCTTCAAAAATGTTTTCTAGACTTTACCTTTGCAATGCTTTATCTTTGAGATATAGAATGGATTTAGAGGATAAATATATTACTCAATATGATGAAACTATAAGAAGTTGTATCGAATATGAAAATAAACTTAAATTTATATGTTTCAAGGTAGGTATACTATAGGCTTAAATTTAGATAATTCAGATATATAAAAATTAATATAAATTTTACACAATGAGATGGTCGTTACTAAAATGAAGCTAAATGATAAACCTTATACTTCATATAAAGTCATAAAAGATGATGCTATTACATATTATTACAATTTTTATGAACTTGATCATAATCCTAAAACTGTTATGTACTTAAGGATTTGATATATTAATGTATATGGGTTGATGGAGATGTTGACATGTGGCACACATCCCCTTAGTTATATGGGTAAAATATATTAATATAATAGAGTAACTTATAGAATTAGTACATTGGATAATGGTCAGCATACATTGGGATTAGGAGGTTACCCATCCATGGGTTAGATAGATGTATATATATAGGAGATGGTTATTATGGTAAAGATATCAAGTAAGTATTGAGTCTTATATTGTAAGAGGATATTGGAGGTTGTCCCCTCGAAGAGACATTGTGGAGTTAGTCCTTCCTAAATTAGTATTATATGGTGTTTCCCTACCTTAAAGGTATTTTTGTATATATTGAATATTTGAATTATATCAATATCATATCAAGTGGTATCAGAGCTTCGATTTGGGTAATTTGTGTGGAGTGAAACCCTAGTTTTTTGAATCATTAATAACTTTTTATTATTTTTGAATTTTTCCACAATTTTTTACTGGATATGGATAATATTTAAAATAGGTCATAGTTAAAAAATAGAGATTTTTTGATTAGTTTTGAGGGTTTTATTGCTATTTTAGGTTTTATAATAATTTATATATATCTTCCAAAATATAGGTAATTTTTATTAAAATTTTTTACTAGAGATATAAGAAGATATAATAGAAGCACAATCAAAATTTTAGAATTTTTTGAGTTGTTTTGAGTGATTTGTTGCAATTTTAAGAAGAGGAAAAAAATAATGATGATAAAGAAGAAGAAGAAGAAGAAGAAGAAGAAGAAGAAGAAGAAGAAGAAGAAGAAGAAGAAGAAGAATAAAAGGGTTCATATACTTTGGCTCTAAATAAAAAATACTATGGCACATGGAATTAATGGGTAAATCACTATGACTATGTATGGAATAATACTTATTATGATCATGAACAAAATAAGAGGAGCAAAATGGAATTTAGAAATAATATTGGAGAGCTATCACCTACCAAGATCACATATGGATGGCTAGATGATCGAGATTGGAGACAAGTGTGCAATGATTTGAATCACACTCATTATTTGGTTTCTTCCTATGTTTCAGGGATGAAACATGTCAAGGAGGGAAGTAATTCTATGTACCTAAGGATTTGATATATTAATGTATATGGGTTGATGGAGATGCTAACATGTGGCACACATCCCATTATTTATTTATATGGGTAGAATATATTAGGATAATGGAGTAACTTATGGAGTTAGTACATTAGGTAATGGTCAGCCTACATTAGGATTAGGTTACCCATCCATGGGTTAGATAGATGTCTATATATAGGAGATGATTATCATGGTAAAGATATAAAGTAAGCATTGAGTCTTCTATTGTAAGAGGATATTGGAGGTTGTCCCCTCAAAGAGATATTGTGGAGTTATTCCTTCCTAAATGAGTATTATATGGTGTTTCCCTACCTTAAGGGTATTTTTGCATATATTGGATATTTGAATTATATCAAGATCATATAAAAAAAATGTCAAGTTATTAGTAAATTTAAAAATTATCTTCTTCAAAGAAAAAATGAGATTAATTAAGAATTAGCTTATAACATAAATACTTCTGATGATTCTTTGGAAAATGAGAATATTTATGCTATAAATACTAGGAATAAAGATTATAATCCTCCACAAAATAATAAAATGTCAAATGATAAATTTAATTCAGATGACAAAGGTAAATCAGCTCAAAATAATGCTAATAATTCTAATGATAATGCTTTCCAAAACAATACTTTAATAACTAGATATAATAATACTCAGTATCATAATTATAAATCAAAAAAATTAGTCAAACAGATGCTAAAACTTATGATATAATTGATGAGTTATCAACAATTAAATCTATATTTTCTCTATTGTAGGATATTAGTCTTCTAGGATAGTTAGATAAGATTAATTAAGTAGTTAAAATCCAAGGTCTGATGTAAGTATGCAAGAGAAAAATAGTTTTGAACATATTTATGCTCAACATTTTGAACCCCTTACTGATTATGTACCTCCCTTCTATGCCACAGTTAAGATTGTAAATAAAGTAATTCATAATTATATTTTAAACACATGTGATTCAAAAAATATCATACTTAAATTCATTGTGGATCATTTGGATTTATTTTATGAATCAGACAATAAGAAACTTACTTGTTTTAATCCTAGACAAACCAATAGTTATGGTAAGTTTCCTGACATGGTTATTAAAATTATGTAGGATGAACGTATTAGATGTATGACTAATATTCAAGTCTTGGATATTACTAATAATTATGTAATGTTATTGGGAATGGATTGGTCTAAATCCATAAGAGATTTCATTAGAAAATATATAACTTGGGTTCCTATTAATAATAAGATTGCATTTATTAAGAGAAGATTTTTTTGGTACCCTAATTGAATGACCTTCTTCATATTACATTTATTACATTGAAACTAGTAGTGGAACTTATGAATTTTTTAATATATATGAGACAAAAAATAAACATAAAATATTTAAAAGAAACATTTTATGGTCTCTCTAATTTGATGGGGCTTGCCCTCAACAAGGTAGTGGTGCTTGAATTTGTCTCATACCTCCTGTTACTAAAATATTTAATCATGCTTTCAAATTGTCTTTTGAAAACACTAATAATATAACAAAATTTGAAGCATTATATTCAAGATTAGGAAAAACTATAGAATTAAATGTTAAACATTTATAATTTTTAAAGATTTATAACTAGTAGTAAAAAAAGTTTATAACATTTATAAGACCAATCAAACTCATTTGCATCATTATACACATAAAATTTGGTCATTACTTGATCATTTTGAAGATTTCAATATCACACATATTCTTAGGGAATTCAATATAAGAGCTGATATGTTTGTAGTTTATGCTTCTAATCCAACTTTGAGTGAAATTGAGCACACTATTGATTTTATTTTAGTTGAACTTTTCCATTGTAAGATTCTTGATTTGAATGATAGTTGGCCTATGTCTAACTATGATTAACATGTAGATTAATTTCTTAAAGGAAATTAATTTGATCATGATAACAATGTGCTTAATTATGGAGATTATTTACATCTAGATACTAAAAAATTGCATGTTGGTTTGGTAAGCTTAGAATTTATGTTTTCACCCAATGATCAACCAAAAATATCTAGAATAGAAGAGCCATCAAGAAGAATCATGGGTGAAACCACTCCCATAAATTTAGGAATTGAAGAAGATCCTAAGTATGTTTATTAAGGAATTCAGGTGACTGAAAATGAAAAGGTTAAGTTCATTAAATTATTTAAAGAGTTTTTTTCCATCTTTGCATGTCATACAAGGACCTTAAAGGTTATGATACTAGTATTATTAGGCATGACAATCCTATTAATCCTGCTACCAAACCTGTTAGGCAAAAAATATGAAGAATCAACCCTTTATTAGAGGACACCATTAACAAAGAGCTGGACACAATGATTGATGTTACTATCATTTTTTCTATAACATATTAAGAATGGGTAGATAATATAGTTCCAATCAAAAAGAAAAATGTTGATAGTAGACTTTGTGTTGACTTTAGAGATTTAAATAAAGCAAGTATAAAAGATAATTTTCCTTTACCTAGCATAGATCATATTTTAAAATAGGTTGGAGGATTTGAAATGATATCTTTATTAGATGGATTTTTAAGTTCTAATCAGATCTTTGTAAATCTTGATGATAAACATAAAACTAATTTTACGAATTGTAGAGGTACTTTTGCTTATAATTGGATGCATTTTGGTTTAATGAATACAATATCTAATTTTCAAAGGGCTATACATGTCACTTTTGATGATTTAATAGGAATTGTTATTCAAGTTTATTTGGATGATATCATCATTCATTATAAAAAGAGAAAGAAGCATTTAGACCATCTTCTTGAAGTATTCATAAGATGTACAAACTTTGGTATTTATTTAAATCTAAAGAAGTCTATTTTTGATGTGATTGAAGGTAAGTTATTAGGACACATAATCTCTAAAGAAGGTATTTCTATTGACCCCAAATATGTAAAAGCTATAAAGATACTACATCCTCCCAAGGATCAATAAAGTTTAAGATCTTTCTTTGGTAAGATTAATTTTGTTAGAAAATTCATTTGTGATTTTGATAAAAAATCTAGTCCTTTACAATTACTTCTTAATAAATATAAAATATATCTTTAGGATGAAAATACTAAGTTAGCTTTTAATTCTATCAAAAATGTAATTGTAAGTGCTCTTGTCCATGCTAATCTTGATTTGAAAAAATCATTTATTCTCTATGTTAGTGTTACTAAAAATTATATAGGAGTTTTTATAACTCAATAATTTAACAATAATGAAGAAAAACCTATTAGTTATATGAGCCAAGTCTTACAAGATATAGAAACTAGGTACCCCTTTAGTGAGAAATTCATTTTATCACTTGTTTCCTCTTTGATTAAATTTCAATATTTACTAATGGAAAACAAGGTTTTTATGGGATATAATGTACCTATTTTTTCATGTATTTTAAAATAGCCAAATATTCAAGGAAGTCTTACTATGTGGATCTTATGCATTCAATAATTTGTTCTTAAATTTAAAACTTATAAAACTATAAAAGGTAATGAATTAGAAAATAAATTATCTAAAAATATTACCTCAGATATTAATGTCCTAATTTTATTAGTTGATAAAAATTTAAATGCAAAACCACACTTAAAAACTATGAAATCTATTGACTTTTCTTAAAAATTTAAGTTTTGTCATGAAAAGAACAAATGGGATTATTTATTGGCTGAAGATGACTGGTATCATGACTTATTTTATTATTTTCAAAATCATTCTTTTCCTAATAACTTAAATAAAAAATAAAGATGTTTCTTAAGGCTAAAAACATTAAATTTTTATTTATTACAAAATTTTCTTTTTCATCAAAATCATGATGGAGTATTGTTAAGATGTCTTACGCATAATCAAATTCAAAAGGTTCATAGAGGCTTCCATGAAGGAAACTATGGTAGACACTATGCTACAAAAATAATATCTTATGATATTTTGAGGGTTGGTTATTATTGGCCTATTTTATTTCAAGATGCTTATAATTTAGTCCATTATTGTGTGCCTTGTCAACTATTTTTTAGAAGAGATAAACTACCTGTAATGCCTTTAAATCCATTTTTTCTTGAATTTTTTTATAAAATAGGGAAATAAATTTATTTAAAATATTCATCCACCTTCATCTATAGGTCATATATATATATATATATATATATATATATATATATATATATATATATTGATAGCCACAAAATATTTCACCAAATGGCCTGAGGCTAAAGCACTTAAAAATTCAGTAACAAGTGATGTGATTTATTTTCTACAAAATTATATTTTCTCTAGATTCAGAGTTGCGTATGAGATTATTTTAAATAATGGATCTCAATTAATTTCAAATGAGTTCTTAGAATTTATAGTAAAATATTATACTATTTTTAGTTATTTATCTAAGTACTATCCACAAGGAAATGGACAATCTAAGTCCACTAATAAAAATATGATTTTTATTATGAAAAAAATAGTTTGTGATAACAAAATAAATTGGAATCTTAAGATTTTTGAAGCCTTATGGGATGATAGGATTATTATTAAGATATAAATTGGTTATTAAAATTTTATGTTAACATATGGGTTTGAATCTACTTTACCAATAGAACTTTAGATTTATTCAACCAAGACTACTTTACAATATATAGCTAAAAATAAAAATTTAATTGAACAGAGGTTGGATGATTTGGTAGCTCTTGATGAATCCAATACAATAGTATTACAAAAATTATAGAAGGATAAGTAAAAGTTAATTAATTTTTTCAATAAAAAAGTTTCTACTAAAAAGTTTAATGTTGGTGACTTAGTGTTATATTGGGATAAAGCTCATGAGGACCCTAGAAAATATCATAAGTTTGATACATTATGGCTTGGACCTTACAAAATTATCACAGTTATTAGAAATAATGCTTTTCATCTTAAATATATTTAAAAAAATTGGCTATGTTACTTAGTAAAAAACCATCCCTTGAAATTATATCATGATTAGTTATATGTTTATTGCTCTTTTGCTTTGTTTTCTATTTTCTTTTTGGTTTTTTTTCTTTCCTTTGTTTCATTATTTTGTTTTATTATTCTAGTTTGTCTTGTGTATTGTTTTTCTTTGTTTTTCTTTGTTTTCAAAATGATCAATGAAATATTGTGGAATGAGGAATATCACATTATGAAGGAAGAGTGCAAATAATTTATGAAAGTGTTGTATCATTCCTTTTCATAGATTACTCTTACAAATTCTTTTTTTCATAATAGATGAGTAATATGGATGACTTATATTTGGTTGAATAAGTATTAATTAATTTTTAGATTTTGTGCGTAAGGTATTTGTAATTGATTGTACATTAATCCCAAACTTCCTTGTTATTCATTTCCTTTTCTTTATGCCATGATAGTTGAACAATCCATCCCTTACTTGAATTTATTATTTAAGGGGTTCATGCTTAGATAATTGAGAATGATTTTTTTGGATTACACTCTCAAGGCAAAAATTTGTTTTATAATATGCAATTTATTGCTACTCAAATTTATTTTACAAAATTGACTAGCAAGGTCACTAGTGTTATGCATATTTTCTACACAGCCCTAATTTTTTTTTTCAAATATATGCTTGTTGCCATAGAGATGACCCTATCATAAAACCTAAAATTATGTCAGGGACAGTATTGATTGATAATATTTTTAGAAGCATTTTTTATTATAAAATTGTAATGATTTGTTGATAAGTTATATTTATGTTGTAAGTGGTTTCGAAGAGCATGGTGGATAAATAAATAAAATATGAATATATAGTTATATATATGATTAGTTGTTATGTTATTTAGATTTAGTGTAATTTTGATAATTTTAGTTGGTACATGGACTTCTAATTTTTAGTCATTTTAGTTGATTTATGATGTTATTTTGATCTTCATTAGTTGATTTGATTCATGGTTCATGATAAATAATGGTGATATGGCATCTTTCAAGACATTGTATTTGAAATTGATACATTTAAAAGATATTCTGAAGATATGAGTTCTCATGTATGGTTTACTTTCATTCACTATTGTTGGTCTAAGCCATATTTTCATTACTATCTCATATCTCTTGCAACCTTGATCTTTTTATGGTTATCTATCATATAGTATAAATCTCAGTTGTCTTAATGTTTTAATAAGTATTCAAGTTTGATGAAGATAATGTTAAGACATATACACCATTTCTTCATATTTCATCAATCATGGAATTATGAGTTGGCTATTAACCTTAAGCTTATGCATAAATAAAAAATAACATTTTTTTAAAATATTCAGTTGAGACTTTTAAAGTTTGAATTTAAATTCAATTTTCTTAAGTCTAAATAGGGATGTCATTTCATTAATGGCATGATTCAAAATGAAGATACTAAGTCATAGTGGTTTGCATTATGTAAAGTTTGTCAAGGGACTAGCCTAATACACAAAACTGTCAAGGACCCTTTTGGTTGATCGAGAATTATTTTCAAGGTGAATTAAAATAATTAAGACATTTTATTCATTCATAAAATGTAACTCTAACTTATTTAATGGACTATAGTTTCAAGGGTCTTTGACCACTATGCTTGTTAAATTGGCAATTGTGAAGTTCATTATGAAACACATAAGTCTTAAGATCCTTTGATGGATGACAAGGAAAATATTCAATTGAAGTGGAGAACACTTAAGAAATTGAAATTTGAGGCAGGTGAGTTGGCAAATGCATTTAATTTTGAGTGTGTGTTTGTGATGCTTCAATATTGTTTGAGGATTTGGCATTATATTGGCATTTCTAACTAACTAATCTCCTCAAATGATGTGGTTTAGTAAAGAAAATAGTGTGATGGATAATCATTTATAAGTTTGATTAAATCAATAAATAATTTAGTTTTTTTCTAAAGTACAAAATAATTAATCTGAGCCGATGTAAAAGTGACATGCCTTATAGACGGTTACGATAGAAGGTCGATGGATATAAGTTTTTTTCTAGGATTTTGGTCATTCCTCACAAACTCTTCGATGGGAGTGAAAATATGGATCTTTGGGATCCTATGGAGATTTTTGTAAATTGATAGTCAATGATATTTTGGAAAGATATATCAGGTATGTTTTTTAAGTATTGGTCAATTTCTTTGTTAATATTTGAGGTAGTTATGAAAGATTCAAGTTTAGTGAATAAATAGTTATGTTAAATCTATATGTATGAGAATGAAAGTTCATATTTTCTTGTGTGATTTTATGTATAAAATGAATATTATAGTGAAAATGGTATGTGACTCTATTTTCATGCAAGTTAAAATGGTTTTGAAAAGGAAAAATATTTATTTGGAAAGTTTTGAGTATTTTGATATGCCTGTGAAACACTATTAGTTAGTTGCATGTGAACATACTTCCCTCTTGTGTTGTTTATGACTTGGGTTTTATAAAAAAATTATGCATGAAGTCATATAAGGAACATATAAATATTTATTTAAAGTTTTCATAACCCTTGCATGATTGAGTGAATTTTTGTTATTTACAAATTTAGAGAAAATTTAGGTAAGAGTTTCTGAGATTTGCATGTAGTAGGGTTTCTAGTTTTTGAAAGTTTTGAGGATATTATTTTGATATAAATTAATGATATGGTTTTTTACATGGAAAATTTGATGCCTTTCTCAGAAATAAGTAAATGATAGTCTCTAGTTTTGGTTGAATGTCAAAGTACAAGGTGTTGGTTTTGTAATTTTGAATGATTCTTTCAGAAAACTATTTCAAAGAATATTTTGTTTTGACATTGACGTGTGTTCATAAATCTCATTATGAGGAGTCACTTTCATGTTTTAGATAATAAAAAAGATAAAATTTTATTTCTTTTTAAAATTGGGTATGAAATAGATTGAGAAATGTCTTAACCTACTTATATGCAATATGTCAAGATTTCAATGATTTTGGATCATGATTGAAATCTAAGATCTGAAGGGTTAATATTTTATGGCATACATATGGTTACTCTCCAGTGTGAAAATATTTTAATGCTCTATTTATTTCATTTGAGTTAAGGTTGATGATAGTTATATGTAATAGTGTTTAGATTGAATGAAGTACGACCAAGATTTGTCTCTAAAATATGCATGTATATGATAGTCTACCTAAATCATATTTTTAGTTAACATATGTTATGAAAATTATGTCGATATAGACCCAAAAATTATTGAGTTTCAGTACATATGGTTTTATTGAATATATGGTTATTTTTGCAAACTATATGTTAAATTTGTCAAAATATAGTTGGATGAAGAGGTCAATTTGTTTATATAACAGATGATAGGCTCTAGTATATAGTTGTTTGATTTTTGATGTGGCAAAAGTTAGGGTTTTCATATTAAACATATGGTATTTAGTTTTATTTTAGGTTTTAAAAAAGAAATAAATAGTGGTTTTATTGTGAAAATATAAATTGTGTATACCTGGAAAATTTATTACCAAACATTAGTTTTAGTATAATATGTGTTTGGCAATGTTGGGAATTGTTATTATTATGTGAAAATATAAATTAAATCTGTTGATTATGATGAAAATGTAAATGGTATAATTATGTATAAATATGTGTGGACACTTTGAATGGATACAAAACTAATTTTTTAAAGAAAATGAGATTTTATTTAAAGTTTAAACTCAGTATTGAATTTTTGAACTTTTCTTTAGATTTGGATATTAAGATTAAGGTTCTTTGATACTTTGAAGTTGATACCAGGATCTTATTTTTAAATTATGAGGATCAATAAAAATTTGCATTCAGATATAGTGTAGTGTGATTTAGTCATAGTGCAGTTTCATATTTTTTTGTTAAATCATTATAGTTTGTAGTTTTATCTCTTTGGATACTTATTTCTTGAGCTTAGATTTTATTGTTATATTTCAAGTTGTTCATTATGTATAGGTGGGACCAATGATTAGGAATTAATGATGATAGAGGATGGGGATAAAATTCTAATATAGGTGTTAGTCAATCAAATTGTATTAGACATTTTAATAGGGGTGGATTTCATGCAGGTTGTTTTAGATGTATATTTCATAGAGGGACAAGAATGTCCATTCTTTTTGATACCTATGATCTTGAGTTTTTGAATTCTGAGTAATTTGCCTATTCATCTAGCCAATAAGGGCTATATAGGTTATAGGGGTTTCCATGGTCATATATTTGGAATCCATGCATATTACCAAAGTAGTTCACCAAACCATATAATACATGATCCTCAACACTTTCCTATCTACCCCCCTCATTTTAGAGGTGAGCCAATTGATGATCCTTTGCCTGATAACCAATCTACATAACTTGAAGTAGAAACTATGCACACCAAAGATCTTAGAAATTTGGTCATTCCTTCAGATGAACCTTCCCCTTCTCATGGAGACCTTGCTAGAAAATGTATAAAGTTGAATCTATTAGGTGCCCATAGTGAACCCCTCTTGAGGTCTGAGAGGTTAAATTTGGAGGATTAAGGTTATTCTAGCAAAAGGAAGACCATGAATTTTCTGCCTCAGACTACTAAAAATATCACTATTGAAAAGAGGACTACTAGTCAAATAAAGCCTAAAGCACTAAGGGAAGTCAGATTATTGAAAAGAATTAAGCTAGAAGTTGATGACAACATGACTGATTCAAGAACTATATTGCTACCATTCCTTGTAGCTAAAATGTATTACAATGTTTGTCTTCAAGGTCAAGACAAACATATGAATGACGTATTGTCTAACTCAGATGATTATTGGTCATCCAAAGGATAATTTATGTTTAGTGTTGAAATTACATGGTGAAAATTGATATCTCATTTTAACACTTTGATTTTTAGACATTGATAAATTTTGGTAAATTTGGTAAATACAATAATTTTGGAGTTTGATATAATTATATATGTTTAAGTTAATTAAATATGTGTTATGGTTTAAATATGAATAGAGTTTATCAAATTTTGACTTATTTATTTTATGATTGATATGTATTATATTATAATATAAATTAATATGGGTCCTCACCCATTAAGATTAGTACCTAGGTATATTATTTTAAATATCTTAATCAAATTAAAAAAATTCAAGTCTTAATTAAATTTATCCTTAACCAATTTTAGTTATAATTAATTAACTTTGTTAAAATTCAATTAGTTAACATTAACTAATAACTAACTCAAGTTAGTTAGAACTTATTTTAAAACTAAGTTTAATTTATAAGAAGAGATCAAGCACTAATTTGAAGACAAAAGCAAAATAGGTATTGAAGAATTAATTATTTTTTGAATTCAAACATTTCTCTTCTTTATATACAACTTCTTTGAGATAGTACAACTTTTGCAGATAGACCCAAAGTTGTTATTGATGCCTCTATGAGTAACACAGATATCCTTAGTGTCCAAGAACACTTCTCACTTTATAATTCTATTAATTTAGGGCATGAGTATGAGGTTGTGTAAACTTGATGTTACCTATGGTGAAATAGTGGCAAAGCAATGTTTAACTATCCACACAAATTTATAAAAATTGATGGTTGTGAGCCATCATGGTTCAATCTATAAATTTCAAGTATATTTTTTGATGCTTAGTTAATTATTATCAAAAATTAATCTAGATGGATATTTATAATGAATTTTAAATTAAAATGATCTAGTGTAAGAAAAAGAGCAAAGAGAAGGGTAAGGTAGAAAAGAAAACAAGTGATTTCCTATCTTAGTGTCAAATATTATGACAAATCATCAATTGAAATTTATTATTAATTCAAACTAGGATATAATTCAAAATATCCTAATCTTAGATTTCATTATATACCACGAAAACTTTGAAGGATAATGTAAAGAATCACAAGTAAGAACTAGGTTTAGTTTCAAAGATTTACTACTATAATCAAATAGCATTTACACATCTAAATACATATCAAAATGAAATGAATCAAATCCAATATCCTTCAACTAATATAACATATGCACAAATTAGAAACACCGTGATTTAAAAATACAACCCAAAAGTTAAGGATTCTATTCAAGTTTAAAACATAAAACCAACAATTAAGAGAAAAACTATGTTCACAATTGACATATCAAATATGGGAAATCTTTTTAGAAATCCTTGATTATATTAATTAATTTAAGTATACAAAATTTCCTCAAAATTATATCTCCATTATAAGATGGTGATTCATGCCTTTTATAGAAAAATAAGTCAGTACACTAGTTTGTTACACCATACAGGTGTATAAAAGATAAGGACAGCTTCATTTCCTTAGAAAGTTATAGCATACATTTATATTTTAAAATTAGACTAACCTAGGGGAAATATGATAACAAACTAGAATATGCCTTATAAAAAAATATTCTCTATTTTTAAATATTAAAATGTTTTTACAAAAGCAATATTAAATACTAGGTGGGCTCATTTCTTTGGGACTCCCTTGTTGATCCTAAAATAGTTCTATAGCCTTTCGATGTTGATCCTTGATCAGATCCAAGTCTAGAATAGGATTCAATAAGCAAACATCCTCATGATCAATTAAGTATTTGAAGTCTCTATCATCTCTAGCCATAGCTTCCTTGATACTCCTGGCAATTATAATCTTTTCTTCAGCTGTCAAGATAATGTCATAGATTTTTCTATTATCCCTATCTGACTGACCTTAGTTCTTGCTTGAGTTCATTACCAAAGTGACCTTGTGTTTATATTTATCCTCATCAATATTCCAAGGGCTGAGGTCTTGGTAGGCTTGGACAACATAGTGCTAAGTAGTTACATGATTTGGGTAATCAACTCTTCATCATCCCTAAGGAGTTTATCCAAACCTATTGACCAAGTACCTAGACTCTGTATTTTATCCACCACTATCCCCAATTCAACATTCAAGTGGCCTAGGCTAAAATATTTAAATTTTGGAAGATTACTCCCATTCAATATTCTGATGAGATCCCTTAACTTGGTCTCTACCCCTTTCCATTCTACTATCATTCCTTTGACCACTTCACTTTTTTGGATTAATGCATCTTGCCTCATCTTTATGGACTGTAAGGAATTGAACATAACAAAAAATTATGATTCAAACATGTCCAAAACAACAATAGGCACAAATAGAATGGCATGTGTCTCTAGGTTCTCCTTTAATTTTTGAAATTATAGATCCTCTGCTTCATTCCTTAGATCTCAACCTTGGCGTGAGCAGACTGAACATCAATTAATCTCTCAACATCCTCCTCATGGATAGGATGTTCTCCTAGATGTTTCCCTTGAATTAGGTTTAGACCTATAAATGGTTCAACATTTTGGAAGGTGAAATCTTTAGTTCCTATTATTGCTTTGCTTTTGGTGACCCCTTTTAGTCCAGTTATCTCTGGATTGAATTAGATAGTGGTGACTAGATTTATATATTTTGGAAGCTCTATAGCCTTGATTCTTGTGTTATTGGATGCTCCTAAAGCATATACTCTCTTGCTCATTATCCTTGTAGTGACCACTATCCTCCTTTCTTCTTCTTATCTCATCAAAGCCTTGATCCATGGGTTGATTTCATCATGCAACTCTATGTCACCAGCCTTTTGCAATGCCCATGAGTGGGAGAGAGAGGGGATATTCTATAATTTTCCATAGATGAACCAATAAAGGATGATCAGTCCATGTATGGAAAATTCTTCATTGAATAGATTGACCTCACTAGTGGGGTGAGTGAGGGTCAATCTTGGCTTTTTTCTTGGTCCAACAAGAACCAATGCCAACTCTACCTTCCTCTTCTCTTGGGGTGCCACTAGGACTATGTCAAGAGAGATCTCTTTTTCTTTCTCCTCCTTAGGCTCCCCTACTTGAACTTATGTCTCTTTAATCTATTCTTCTTCCTTATCAATGTCATATGCCTTAGCAAGATATTTGAGGCCCCATTTAACTATTTAACTTGGCTCCAAGGCACTCATGTCTAAATACTTGACTAGAGATAGAGGCCTTTGGGGTAGTGTTAAGGATGAGGGTCCCTCTCCAGGTCTCTCTTCTAGCTTCTCTTTACCATTTCCTTGCTCAATTTGTCTTTGGTACGGTGTCTTCTCCACCTGAGACTATTATTGAGGTAATATAAAAGATGAGAAAAATAAATAATATTGGAGAGGATGCATTTTACACACCACTCATATTGGTTTATCATCACTTGCTAACCTATGATCTAGCTCAATGTTGTACCCTTTGAGCCTGGCCAATACTTCTTCATAGTTCTTTTCCTTTATGTAAATGGTGTCATAAACACCTAGTTGATGCACATATACTACATTAGGGAGTTACTTAACCTTTAAATAATCACCCACTATATTCTTTGGATCCCACATTTTGAGTTCATTAAATTAGAACCCAAATGAGTCCTTATATTTGGACATGGTCTCAACTTGTTTCCAATATTGCATCATGATCCTTCTAATGATTATAGGAAAGGGGTGGAGAAGACCTTTCCTCTTTTCCTTAAAGACTCTATCAACTCCATTGATGAGTTTGGAGGTAATTTATTGTCCTACTAACTTACTAAGAACATACATAGGCAATCTATAGGGTTGGGAAAAGATTCCCTCATTTCAAATTATTATACAATCTAGATAAAACCAAATATTCCCCTTCATCTCTACATATTTATTGATCAATTGGTGCACCCTAGGCATGGGATAACCTATTATGGCCTCCATGAGAGTAGGATATACATAGTCATAAATGAATTGAACTTGGTTCCTATATTTGAAGATGTGAAATTTTTAATAGTGGTGGGATATAGTGGTTTTGCCCTAAGGAGACCAATTTCTAATGCCTAAGAAGCTGATGGAGGCAAGTAGGGTATCTAGCAAGTATGGAACCATATAAAATTAATTAGTTGTCTTCCTTTTGATAATGGTGAATTTATTGGCTAGGAAGACACTGATCAATTCTCCAATTAAAGGGGTGAGATTCTCTTCCACTATGAAATATACACAGGGGACCTAGGTCTTGTTTACATATATGGTTGATGGGGCTCCTGATGCTCTATTTAATAGGGTCATGATTACCATGATCCCTTCTCTAAACTATAATATTGGGATCTTACCCTCAAAGTCTCTAAATACATGGTTCCTTTGGTGTAACCATGGTTTGAGGATAGTATCTAGGTCATGCTTGTTTGTCCACTCTCTAGTTTTGGATAAGTCTACATGGGGTATTGGGAGCTTATAGTACTTTTTGAAGTCCAAATGGGAAATGTAGGCTACCTTCTTAGAATTACTTTATAGATGATCCAATCATCATCTATCCTATAGTCTATAAAAATTAGAGCAAACACATCAATACAATGAAGTACCTCTAGTTTTACAACATAATGAGGGTCAACCATCTAAACAATGACCAGGTCATAATGCTTCTTGATAACCATGGCAATTCTTTACTCTTCTTTGATGATGTATTTTAATTCATTTATGGTGAAAAAATGTTTAGACCAATTCTCATTTCCATTATTTAGGGATACAATGTCTAATTTAGTATCCTTGAAGATTTTTCCCTTACTATCTATGGATAGATAGAGTTTTATCTCCTCTTTTAATTATTACCTATGAGTTATCATGGATTTTACTTCTACAAATTATTCACACCAAATTACAATTGACACCTATGAAATATCTTTTGTGATAAAAAATGCAATGAATCTTCTCTTAGATTAAATTGTAACCAATTGAATTCAATTAGGGTCTCTTTTATGCAGGGTTTATGGTTTTGGAGCTTTTAATGGTAGGATGTATCTGGACATTAGCTTATACATGCTTGAGATTTGACTTGGACCTTTGCCTTTATACTTTTACATTTTTGAGCACACAAGATCTCTTATTTTGTCATTTTCTTCTTGCATGGTGCTTATATGGCATTGATCTAGACCATTCACAACATTTAAAAATGAGCCCCTTTTATCTCACACTATTGGATATAGATCTTGTGGGTGATCAAGAACCATTGGTCTTGATTTGGGTCCTTTATTTTGATTGGCTCTTTTTAGGACCAAGCCTCATGGTCATGCCATTTTGTGTCTTCACATGCCTTTGTAAAGTCTTTAGTGTTTTCACATCATTAGATCATGGAGTGTGATGAAGTGTGAACCATTGGACCATCTGTTAGTTCTACCTTGAATGTGCTTTCACCACACATTGAGATTATAGGCTCTTGGGACTCAATTGAAAATTTTATGAGGTCATCACATTGTTGGATCATCCTCACATGATGAAGTGATATCTTTTGATTTACAAAGATGCCCAAGATTCAAGTCAACACTTTATTAAGATAGGGACTTAGGCTTATAATTTTTAGGCTAAGGTTTATTTCATGTTTATTAAACATGAAATAAACTTTAGGCTAAAAGGTTTATGCCTTAATTTCTTATTTTCGTACAAAGGAGACCACAACTAAATATTTTTAGGCTAAAGTTTATGTTGTGTTAAATAAACATAATGTATACTTTGAGCTAAAATATTTATGTCAAGCTTATAGAACATGATCAAAGGGGTCAAAATGATCTAATGTAAAATAGAGTCTTATTTCATTAGTAAAGACACTAAAAACTTTGGTACGAATCATTTGTTCTAAGTTCTACATCATAAGGACTTTTTAAAATAAGACTTAGTACAAGTCTATAGTTTAAGGTTCACAGTATTTGAATGAAATGTAAGAAGGACTTTAAGGTATAGACTTAGACTAAGTTTATTTATGCCTTAATTTAGACCATAAAATCTTTTTAATATTTGTAGATTGGATATTTCTAGTGTTTGAGCATCCTCTAAGGGCTCCCATTAGTTTTCATGGTAATTTATGAGCTTCCTAGAAACATTTTGGAGTCTATGTTAGTCTTGAACAAAATAATTCATTATCCTAAATTTAATTGTCTTGTGAACATCAAATACATCATCATGGATGTGGAATGATGGTCATGTGAATGTTAATTTTAAGTTAATAAAGACTTTAAATTAATAATCTTTAAAGTTTAAGGTCGTACGGGCATCAAATACATCCTCATAGATGTCAAATGACAATCATGTGAATGTCAATTTTAAGCTCATCAAATTATTGTGACCCAATGCATGAGTTTCACTTGGCACCTTCGTGGGGATTCCTAGAATCTTGGACTTAATTTGCTCCATGGGATTGAGGTCTTGTGAGTAAGAGAGAGCCATAGTATCATGATCCCAAAGCTTACTCATGATTGGTTATTTTCATCATGTGGGACCCATTTACTTTTAATCCTTGAATGTAATGGTGTTTCTTGTCGATCTTATGCACCTTCTATAATCCTTTGACCTTTTATTTATGCCTTGCTTTATTTTATTAAGTCTTCATGATGAAGTGAGAAATGTTGGATATAGGCTAAGGGTGAAACTTTGTCATGACCTCATGCCATTGGATCCCTTTCCTTTGATGAATCATGGATCATTAGATATTTTAAGATGCATGTTGTTTAAGTTAAATTTTGGGTCTTTCTCACTCTATTGGATCAAATGCCATGATAAAGTGAGGGTCATTAGATCTAAGAGAAGTAAGAATGTTAAGTTAGGATCCATGGTGAATAGAATACTTAGGCTAAAATGTTAGTGATAAGGTCTCATTCATATTAATAAACATGACAAGGCTTTCAGCTAAACTTATGAATCAAAGGGGCCAAGTTAGGAAATATTAAAAAGGGACCCAAAAGAATGAATATTAGACCTAGTCACAAATATAAAGAACTTAAAGGGGGATATTACAAAAGGGACCCCAACATATTTTAGGCTAAGCTTTAGTAGTGTTACAAAACATGATTAAGCTTTAAACATGAAATTTGTGCTTAAGTCCAAAATGGATTTTTAAAAGGTTCCCACCAATATAGTTCCCAAAAATATTCAAATTTAAACTAAGGGTTTACCAGGGTTTTGGAACATGAATTTATTAAGAAGAACACCATAGAACCTGCAACTAAAAGCCATGAAGACCATTTATCAGCAATGCTAGAAAATATTAATCTAAAACATAATAAGTAAGATTGTGTTTGATAAAGTGTATGATATTAAAATTATATAAATGATCTTAACATGCCATATTTTCATGTTTAATCTTCAAGGTTTATCAAGGGTCTCAATTTTCAAAAATGATGGGGTATGTTGACCTAAAAAATGGTGTCTCATGGGAGAAAGATAGAAATATGTTAGAACCTAAAGAATCTAATTTAGAAAAATAATTAGGTCATCTAATCCACTTGATCAATATCATTATACAGATTATATTATGGTTTAGATAAACCTTAAACTTATAAAATTAGGGTCAAACATCAAGACACAATCACACTATGTGTGTGCTTTGATTCCAGTTACTATTTGACATGAGATTCAAGAAACAAATTCTATCTTTTAAGTCCTTAATCATTAGCATTGAATTGGATCATGTTTAGATATCCATCAATAACCATGATTTTTACTTAGGGAAGGCTTGGGCATTACTCTAATACTAGCTAGGCATCCATAGCCCTGACAGAGATGCCTTTGGTTCCACTCAATGGTTTGTTCCACTATTAGCCAGGAATCCATAGCCCTAGTGGATATTACAAAAATCACCTATGCTTACAAAGATTTTAATTTTTCATTGAATCCTTATTTTTCTATTTCCTTTACACCTTTATGCTTTCAGTAAGGTTGGGAACTAGGGTAGGTGCATTTTAAGATTTAGTCAAGTGTTTGATGTTTAGATAATCACCTATGGTTGTAACCTTTATCCTAGGTAAGGGTGTTGATTAAGTGCTAGTGTAGCTTTACCATGATAGCTTGAACTCTCATCCTACAAGTGAAAATCTTCTTAAAACTAATTTTAGGTTAAGACAATGTCTAAATTTATTATAAAATATTTTGATTATTCTATTGGTCTTTACCAGTTTCTTCACATTACAACATTAAGATTACATTCCAAAATCATGTTCAACATATGTATGAGTTAGACACCTACATTTTTCAACTTTGGTAATTTTAAAGAAAATTTCCTAACTTTAAGCTCAGTATTGTCCAAGAGGACTTATTTTGAAACAAGGAACTAAGAAACAAGAAACAAAAAAAGCAAAAATAGGGAAATAGAAATAAAAAAATATACACAAGATTATATAAAACCAAGGGATAGGAAGGAAAGAACTTGAAAAAAACTAACCAACGTATATACTAAGATTAATCATCTTAAATTTTACTCTATAAGAACCTTAGGAAAATCAATAGAGAAGTAGTGCTTGAGGTAATATCCATTGGTGGGCAATGTGAACTCTAGTCCATGTAGATCTTTTAGATTAAAGGTGTTGTTCCCTAGTGTTTTTAAAATTTGGTATGGTTCAATCCATAAAGGTGTGAATTTACCATGTTTTCCCTTAGGTTCAAATGTTTTATCCCAAAGGAGAACTATGTCCCCTTATCGGAATAACTTAATCTTTGATCTTTTATCAAACAATCTTTTTACTATGGTTTAATGCATGCTAAAATTAGAAAAGGTTTTCTCCTTTGCATCTTCCATTTGAATTATGTCTAGCAATCTTGAGTTTTCTAATTCTTGACATTCTTCCATATATTCCTACATGAATCTATATGTGGGAAACTTAAGAGTGATTGGAAAGATTGGTTCCTAGACATACACCAATATAAAAGGTGATGCCTTCAAGGCTTATTTAATCTTGATCCTATCTACCCATAATGCATACTTGAGCAACTTGTTCCAAGTCCTGGATTTGTCTTTAACATATTTCTTGATTCCTTTCATCAAATTTATATTGGTAGAGTTATAAAATCCAATCCCTTAGGGATAGTGGTTGGATGAAAATTTTAGACAAACACCATTATCATAGGCCCATTTAGTCATCTTTATGGATGAAAATGCAGACCCATTGTCACACACTAGAGAGACTAGAGTTCTAAATCTATTTCAAATGTTTTATCTAATAAATTGATCACTTCCTTCATCTTGCATTATTTAGAAGCTATAGCTTCAACCCACTTTGTATAATAATCTATGGTAGTCAAGATGAATTTGTGACCTTTAGATGAATTTGGGTTGATCACTCCTAAAAATTCCAAGCCCCATTATATAAATGGTTTGTCAACGATGATTGGTTGTAGAGGAATTGCTACATTAGGCTCCTTAGTGCTAAAAATTTGGCAAGAGTGGCATTCTCTCACATGCTTATGAGCATCCTTAAAGATAGTTGGCCAATAGTAGCCACCTTTGAGAATCTTATGTGTAGTAGTCTTCCCTGATGGGTATTTATTACCAAATTTCTTATGGAAGGTACTCATTATTTGCGTATCTTCATCTCTTGAGACACACCTGAGGTATATACACTCAAAGGTTTTCATGTATAAGACCCTATTCTTGATCAAATAATGAGAGGATTTGAGCCTCAAATCCCTCTTTTTCTCCCTTATCATCCTATAGGATAGGTACCATTAATTATAAAATGAATAATTGAATAATACCATTCACTAACTTAAAAATATTTCTAATCCACTTGCATAATACTTAACCTAGGTCTGCTATTAGTAGTCATTTGGATCTGACCTTAGCACTTTACTAGTTTTTTTATTTTCATTTCTATGTCATACTCCTACAAAACTAACATCCAATTACCTCTGTGTTCTCTGAGCTCATTCTATATTAACATAAGCTTTGTGGTAGGGTTGGGTAGAATAGCATGCACCTTATTTATAAAGATATAATGTCTAAATTTCCTCACTACCTTTACTAATGCATATGCCTGATTATCAATCAATGAAAAGTTCAACTTGACATTCTTAAAGTTATTTCTCATAAAATCTATTGGGTGATCATACCCATCAATTTTTTGAGTCAATATAGTAGCCATGGTATGATCAGAGGAAAATGAATAGAGGTATAAGTCTTTTAAAAAGTAAGGACTTGTTAGGACTGGAGCCTAGCTAATGGCCTCCTTAATGTCATTGAATTCCTTTCTAGATTCTTCATTTCATGAGACCTTGGAATCCTTATATAGCATGTCATTTAATGGCTTAATAATCTTTTCAAATCTAAAAATTAATCTCATTACAAAGTTTATCTTACCAAAGAATGATTTTAGCTATTTCTTATTGTTTGGGAGCTCTATTTTGGATATAACTTTTATAGAGGTCCCATCCTTGGTTATAACATGTTATAATAGCTTACCTTCAGTAACATATTAAATAATTTTCTTAGGGTTTAATTAAATCCCATAATTTTTGCATCTTTCAAACACTTTTTTCAAATGCATGAAGTGATTTTCCTATTTTTAGTAAAAATTGTTAGATCATCCATATAAATTATGATGTATTTACCTATCAGACCTTGGAAGGCATGGTTTGTGACCCTATAAAATGTAGTTCATACATTTATTAGCCTAAATGGAATTCTCTTATATGAAAAGGTCCCCTACTTGGTGGTGAAATTTGTCTTCATCTTGTCTTCTTTATCAATCAACACCTGGTTATAACCTAAAAATCCATCAAGAAAAGACATCATGGTTAAACCTAAAATAACTTGTATAACCTCATCAAGAGAAGGAAGAGGATATTTATCCTTTTTAGATGCTTTTTTTAAATTCCTAAAGTCAATAGAGATTCAAATCTCACCATTCTTATTCCTGACTGGCACCAAATTATCCACCCAAGTAGAATGCCTGATGGGGGAAAATATCCTAGCATCTAGTAGTCTCTTAACCTCCTTAAAGATCATTGGTTCTAAGATAGGGTTTACAGGCCTCTATTTCTACCTCAATGGTTTACAATTTTATTTAAGAGGGATGGTGTTAGTGATGACCCTTGGATTAAAGATCTTTAAGTCATCATAAGACCATGCTATGACATACTTGTAATGGGTAAGGAACTCTTTGTCCTTCTCAAATTTTGTGCAAGATTTTCCAACATTTACTAACTAGGGCTGATATTGGAGACCAAGATAAACAACATTATATTCCTTTCCACTTACCTTGGGAATATTTTAAACCTCATCTAGTTTGTCCTAATCAAGTAGTCTCTCTAAATCAATCATCCCTTTAGGGATATTTTTGTCATTTAACTAAATGATTTTACCATCAAACTTATCCTCCTTAGATGCATTTTCATTAGTCTCATCAACAATATGAGCATCAAATGCTCCATAATGGGCCATGAAATCCAATATCTATTTATCATCACTAAAATCTTGAAAATGGTTAACATTATCAAGTACTGAAGGACAAGGGATCAACTCAATTCTAAAATTAGGGGAATCTTGTTTGGGCATGAGGTTGCCTACAATAGATGTCAATTCATCATCATCTTGGTTTTCTTCTCTTGGGATAAAAGTGATGATAAAATCATCAAAGGACTCAATCAAATCCCAAACCATAAACTTATACCTCTTAAGGTATGAGATCTTGCATTGGTATTCAATTCTTACTTAGTTGACCACTAGTTCTGAGTCCCCATAAACTAGTAGTTATTTGACCTTATTCTTTATATAAAATTGTAAACCTAGGATAAGGGCTTCATATTCAGCAATATTTTTAGTTCAATGGAATTGGGTTCTATAGGAATCATTGTATTTATTACCAATAGGGTTAATAAGGACAATGCCTACTCCAATTCTAGTGTTACACCTAGCACCATCAAAATGAAATTTCCATAGTCGAAGAACAACATGAGAACTCTTGGGTTCACATACCTTATCATTATCTAGGGTGAAACCCCTAAGTCTAAGTCAATTATGTTAACCCTCTCATTCATATCATTGTACTCTATTATCATGTGTTTCATCCTTAGTTCTCTTTCAACGCTAATTTGATTAGGAACTCCCTTCTAATTTAGCCACAAATGTGAGAAATCTATGGACATGTAACCATTTAGGGCCTTGGTCCTATCCCTACTTAATAATATTCCATAAACATCAGGTATATCAACAACATGAATATAAATGAATTGTTACACTCTAGGCTTAGAAGTTAACTATATGTGAACATTTAACAACTCCCCGATTACCTTAACTCTAGATTTATTTGATTGAGTTATGATTCTATCAAACTTAATAGGGGTTAGTCCAAGTTGGTTTCATATACTTATTGGCATGATGTTGGTAGATGCACTAGAATCCAAAAACTAATCATGCAAATTATTACCAAAAATCTTGACAATGAGTAGGAAAGGGGGAGATTGAGTTTTGCCTTTGTGCATAGTCACATTGGCATGGTCAGCCATGGGTGGCTTGTTGGAATTCTTGGAGAGAGATTATAGTAAGAGGTCCCTTTGATATATAATCTACGTAAGTTCATGTATAGTTATGTTAACCTTTATTTTATTTATATCCTCAACTATATTATATCTAATTTTATTATAAGAACTAGGAATATCAACATTGGGTTTAGAATTACTCCCTTTATGTGGCTCTAGATTGTTATTTAAAGAGGTATCTGGAGGAGTTCCAAAGTTATTTAGAGGCATTGAGGTAGTTAAGGGCTGCCTCTGCTCTCTATTCCTCAAGGGATTTGTCTTATTCAAGAAATATTGAAAGGCTTCAATCTCCTCAAGGACCTCATTAGGTTCATTCTCTTCTTGAAAAGGGAAATCAAAAGTATCCACCATGAAGAATTTATTAGTTGACTTGGATCCAGAAGTACTTACACCATTATTTTCATTAGGGACTACTTCAAATGTATCTAATTCTTCTAAAAAAGCCTCAAAATGTTTGTAAAACTCAATGTAGTCAATTTCCTCATGCTTGGATGTGTAACGTACTCTACAATAATTAGTTAATACAATATCAATAAGGTTAATGTCCATGGTCTTCTTTTAAAAAGATGAATAATTATTCCTGTTATTATAAAAACTATCATTTTAAAATCTATTATTTGGCCTATTATACATTTGAAATGATAAGTTCCTACTAGAGCTTTCAGTAATATTTTTGACTTGTTTTTGCAATTGGAAAAAATTAGTGCTCAACTTTTAGACCATTTTTAGGATAGATTCATTCTCATTTTTAGGAGTCTTAGAATTATGTACTTGGATATTATTAGTAGATGGTATTAAATCCCTTTGATCATTTGTATTGAATTCATTAGTAGGATGATTTAACAATCCTAAGTTTTGATTGGGAGCAACATGACTCAAGGGTAGTTGATTTAAGTTTGGGATTTGGTTTAAGGCTAGGACATTTTGGTTGTTGTTTGGAAAGATGTTCCGAATGGGCATATGTGGGTTAATGATTGGAATATAATAAGACATTTATCACTGGGTCTGCATTTGATCATTGATGGTCACTACCTCAAAATAAGCCCTGGAGAATGAAGTTAAAGCTAGCATGGATCTCTTAAAAAATATAGAGGTCATGGTATATACTACATCCTTATAGATTTATAGATCTAAAACATCATCAAGCTTATAGGGTTCTATGGTCCTTCTATAAATTTTCTAAAATCAAGCATTAATGGACCTTATAGGCTCACTTTCAACTCTTCTAATGGTGGTGAATTGATAGTAAATAACACAAGGACTGACAATCTTACCAAATTGATCTATAAAAACATCAGTAAAACCATTTCAACTAGTGATGTAATTTTTAGGCAAGTTCAAGAATCATTCAAAAGTAACATCCTTAAAGGTAAATGGAAATAACATATAATCCACATCCTCATTCACAACATTTAACAACCTTAAGGCAGATTTAAAATATTTTATGTGCTCTTCAGTAGTTACTATACTTGTTGGACTAAATGTAGGCAAATACTTCTTAAGGTTACATGGGAGATCATGTACCACACCTGACACATTGATCAAAGACTCTCCTAAACAATCCATACCTAGACAAAGGTCGAAGGCAAAGGCACCTTGAAGAGGTGAAATTAGAAAAGATTTATATTTCCTCTGTCTACCTTTATCATGCCTAGCCTTTATATGAACCTCAAGTTCAAGGAAAGGTACCCTTTTCTTTGATTGTGATCTGGTTCAAATCTTTCACAATTCTAACTTGAAGGTTGAAGATCCTATTTGAAATATAATGTATCAGGATAATCAAGTATTGAACCCATACATTAAGCTCATTTTGTGAATATTTCATAAAGAATAATAAATAACATTGATCTTTGCCTAAAATAGCTCAAATATGTATCCAATTATGATAATATGATCTATCTTTATTTTTTTTAGCTCAAATGAACTTAGATCTATGAAAGATATGTCAATATTTAATCAAAACAAGCTATCCAAACCTCAAATACTATGGATTTTCAAATTTCAAGTTAAATTTACCAAAAACAAGCATCAAATCTTAAATAACCTTGATCTTTGTCTAAAAGATGATAAATATACATTACAAACCACAAAGATAAATGATATTTACACTTCTAAGTAAGGAATTACTCAAAAGTGCAAAGATACCATCAATCTTATATCAAAATACATTAAGACTAACAAGGATTCAAGGAATCCACAAATATGTCCCTCCTTATAGCACCAACGAGGACTTGTTGATGTCTCTATGTGTACCATAGATTTCCTTAGTGTTCAATAACTCTTCTGATTTTAGAATTTTAGGAATTTAGGGCATGAGTAGCAGGTTGTGGCAACTTTATGTTACCTATGGTGAAATAATGGCAAATCAATGTTTAACTATCCACACAAATTTATAAAAATTGATGGTTGGAAGCCATTATGGTCCAATCTATAAATTACAATTATCTTTGTTGATGCTTAGTGAATTACAATCCAAACTTAACCTACAAATTAATCTAGATGGATATTTATAATGAAGTTTAACCTAAAATGATCTGGTGTAAAAAAAGGATCAAAGAGAAGGGTAAGGTAGAAAATAAAATGAGTGATTGCCTATAGTAGTCTCAAATATTATGAAAAAGAGTCAATTTCAACTGAGTATGCATTCAAACTAAGATATAATTCCAAATAGCCTAAGCTCATATTTCACTATATACCAAGCAAACTTTGAAGGATAATGTAAAGAATCACAAGTAAGAACTAGGTTTACTTTTAAATTTTTAATAATATAATCAAATAGCATTTGCACATCTGGATAGAGATCAAAATTAAGTGAAGAAAATCCAAGATCCTTTAACTAGTCTAGCATATCCACAAATTAGAAACCTTGTGATTAGAAAATTCAACCTAGAATTTAAAGAAACTATTCAAGTTTAAGACATAAAACTAGTAATTGAGAGAAAAATATGTTATAAATTGTCATATCAAATATGGAAATATTTGAAAAACTCCTTCATTATATTAGTTGATCCAATTATATAAAATTTACTCAAAATTTTATCTCCTTTATAAGATGGTGATACATGCCTTTTATAGAAAGATAAGGTAGTACACTGATCAGTTACAACATACAAGTGTATAAAAGATAAGGACAACTATCCTTAGAAATTTATATAATACACTTATATTATACAATTATACTAACTTAGGGGAAATATTCTAACAAACTAGCATATGCCTTACAAAATAATATTCTTTGTTTTTAAATATTATAATGTTCTTACAAAATTAATATTAACTACTGCATAGGCCCATTGCTTTGGGACTCCCCTATTGATCTTGCATCAATTCCATAGCATTATGATGTTGATCCTTGATCATATCCAAGTATATAATAGGCTTCAAAAATTATACATCCTCATGATCAGCTAAATCATTAAAGTCTCTATCATCTCTGTCCAGAGCTTCGTTTATACTCCTAGCCTTTTTAATCTTTTCTTCAATTATGAGGATCATGTCAAAGATTCTACTATTATACCTATTGGACTTTTCTTGGCTCTTGCTCTTAACTAAATACATTACCAAAATTACCCCATGTTTATATTCAACGTCATCAATGATTCCAAGGGATGAGGTCTTGGTAGGGTTGGCCAACATAGTTCTAATTAGTTGCTTGATCTGGGCAATCAACTCTTCATTGTCCCTAAAGAATCTATTGAAGCCTACTGACCAAGTACTTAAACTCTATATTTTATCCACCACTATCCCAAATTTAACATTCAAGTGTCCTAGGCTAATATCTTTGAATTTGGGAAGCTTGTTCCCAATACATATGCTGATGAGATCCCTTAAGTTGATCTCTACACCTTTTCATTCTACTATCATTCCTTTGGCCACTTCACTTTGTTGGATCAATGCATCTTGCCTCATATTTATGGACTATAGGGAATTGAACATATTAAAAAATGAGGATTTAAACATGTTGAAACTAACATCAACCAGATATAGAATGGCTTGTCTCTAGTTTCTCCTTTTCTTTTTCCAAATTCTAGATCCTCTACTTCATTCCTCAGATCTCGGCTTTGGCCTAAGTAGACTGAGTATCAATTAGGCTCTCAACATCCTCTTTATGGATGGGATGTTCTCATAGATATTTCCATTCACTTGGGGTTATACGTAAAAATGGTTTAACCTTTTGGAAGGTGAACTCTTCAATTCCTATTATTGTTTTCCTTGTGGTGACCCTTTTTAGTCTAATTGTCTCTATATTGAATTGGATAGTGGTGATCGGATCTATATATGTTGGAGGCTCTAAAACCTTGAATCTTATGATACTATATGTTCCCAAAGAATATACTCTCTTGTTTTTTATACCTACAATGGCCACTATCCTCCTTTGAACCCTTATGTCACTAGCATTTATCAGTGTCCATGAGTGGGAGAGAGGGAATATTCTATAATTTTACATAAATGAACAAATTAGGGATGATTTGTCCATATATGGATAATTATTCACTAAATATATTGACCTCACTATTGCGGTGAGTGAGGGTCAATCTTGGCTTCTTCCTTGGTCCAACAAGGACCAATACCAACTCTGCCTTCCTCTTCTCCTAGGGTGATACTAGGACTATGTCAACAGTGACCTCTTTTCCTTTTTCCTCCTCAAGATCCCCATTATGGAATTGTATCTCTTCAATCTATTTTTATTATTTATCACTACCATATGCCTCAATAAGATCTCAGAGGGTACCTTCAATTATTTCACTTGGCTTTGGGGCAATCATTTCCAAATAATAAATGAGAGATGGAGGCCTTTGGGGTAGTGCTAAGGATGAGGGTCCATCTCCAAGTCTCTCTTATAGATTATTTTTACCATGTCCTTCCTGAATTTATCTCTGGGGTAGTGGATGATCCACTTGAGGTTGTTCTTAAGGTGGTCTAGAAGATAAGGGCATTGAATGATATTGGAGAGGTTGCATCTATCATACCTCTCCTACTAGTTTATCATCACTTGCTAACCTATGCTCCAACTTAATATTGTACCCTTTGAGCCTACCCATCACTTATTCATATTTATTTTCCTTGATGTAAATGGTGTCATGGACACCCATCTGATGCACATATAATGGATTTGGGAGCTACTTCACATTAAGTGATCACCCACTATATTCTTGGGATCCCATATTTTGAGTTTAAATTAGAAACCAAATGAGTCCATATATTTGGACATGGTCTCAACCTATTTTTAATATTTCAGGACTATCCTCTCAATGATTAGAGGAAAGGGATGGAGAAGACCTTTCCTATTTTCCTTATAAACCCCATTAACTCCATTGATGATTTTGGAGGTAATTTCTTATTATACTAGCTTACTAGAAACATACACAAGTAATCTGTGGGGTTGGGACAAGATTCCCTCAATTAAAATTACTATGAAATTTTGATAAACCCAAATATCCCGCATATATCTACATATTTCTTGATCAATGGATGCACCTTAGGCATGGTATAACCTATGATGGACTCCACTAGAGAAAGATATACATAGTAACATATGAATTTCAAGTGGTTCTTATATTTTAAGATGTCCAATTTTGAATAGTAGTGGGATATAGTGGTTTTACCCTTAGGAGACCAATTTATAATGCCTCAAAAGCTAATGGAGGCAAGTAGTGCATATATTAAGTAGACATCATATAAAAATTCTTGGCTATCTTCCTTTTGATAGCAGTGAATTACTTAGCTAAGAAGACACTGATCAAGTCTCTAATTAGAGGGGTGAGCTTATCTTCCACCATGAAATATACATAGGGTACCTAGGTCTTGTTTACATATGTGGTTTAGGGGATCTTGATTCTCTACATAACAGGGTCATGATTACCTTGATCCCTTCCCTAAACTAGACTATTGGGATCTTACCCTCAAAGTCTCTGAAGACATGGTTCCCTTATTGTAACCATGGTTTGAGGATAGTATCTAGGTCATGCTTGCTGGTCCACTCCCTAATTTTAGATAAGTCTACATGGGGTATTGGGAACTTATAGTATTTTTTAATGGACAAAGGGGAAATATAGGATACCTTTTTAGAATTTCTTTCATAGATGATCCAATCATTGTCTATCCTACAATCTATGAAAAATGGAGAAAACACATCAATATAATGAAGTACCTCTATTTTCATAGCATCATAATAAAGCCCAACCACCTGAATAGTGACCAGGTCATAATGCTTCCTACTAACTATGCAAATTCTTTAGTCATCCTTGGTGATGGGTTTGATCTTCTCTATGGTGAATAAGAGTTCAAACCAATTCTTTTTTCCAAATTTTAAGGCTATAACATCCAATTTGATATCCTTGAATATTATTCCCTCATTGTCTATGGATAAATATAGCTATTTCTCCTCCAACTATTTCTTGTGAGTTTTCATGGCTTCTACTTCTACAAATTGTTCACACTAGATTGCAATTGATCTCTGTGAAATTTCTTTTATGCTAAAAAATGCAATTAAGCTTCTCTCAAATTTAATTGTAGACAAATTTATTCAATTAGGGTATATTTTATGCAAGGTTTAGGGTTTTGGAGCATTAATGGTAGTATGTATCTACACTTTACCTTATGTGTATGGGATTTGATTTGGACTTTTGCCTTTATACGTTTGCATTTTCAAACACACAAGATATCTTATTTTATCCTTTTTGGCTTGTGTGGTGCTTATGTGTCATCGATCTGGATCTTTTATGGCATTTTTCATAAATGCCTTTGAGCATTAGTTGTTGGAATTTAAAAATGCTACCTTTTATCTCACACCATTGGATCAAGATCCTATGGGTGACCATGAACCATTGAAACTGATTTGGGTTCTCATTTGTGATTAGGTTTTTTCTATAACAAGCTTCATGGTCATGCCATTTGGTTTTTTTACCTACCATTGAAAATTCTTTAGTAATTTTGTACCATTAGATCATGGAGTGCATCATCTATCAGTTCTACCTTAAATGTGCTTTCACCATGTATCAATCCCATGGGCTCTAAGGACTCCATGAAAAGTCTATAGGGTATTCAAATCATCGGATCATCTTCCCATGATGAAGTGCAAGACATTGATAGACAAAGATGCCCAAACTTCATGTAAACACTTTATTAAGATAGGGACTTAGGCTTAGACTACTTAAGCTAATATTTATTTTTTGTTTGTTTAGCATAAATTAAACTTTAGGCTAAAGGATTTATGCCTAATTTTTTTGGATTCATACAAAGGAGACCATGACTAAATATTTTTAGGCCAAAGTTTATGCTATGTTAAATAAACATAGTGTATACTTTGGGATAAAATATTTATGTCAAGATTATAGAACATGCTTGAAGGGGTCAAAATGATCTAATGCCAAATATAGTCTTATTACATTAGTAAAGACACTAAAATATTTGGTTAGAATCATTTAGTCTAAGTTCTATGTGACAATTTTTTTTAAAAATGAGACTTAGTATAAGTCTATATTTTAAGGTTCATGGTATTTATATGAAATGTAATAAGGACATTAAGGTATAGACTTAGAATAAGTTTATTTTTTGAATTTATACCATAAAATATTTTCAATATTTGTAAATTGGATATTTCTAGTGTTTGGGCTCCTTTGAGGGCTTCCATTAGTCTACATGGTAATTTACAATCTTATTAGCAACATTTTGGAGTCTAAGTTAGTCTTGAGTAAAATAATTCATTATCTTAAATTTGATGGTCTTATGGATGTAAAATACATCCTCATGGATGCCAAATTATGGTGACCTAAATTTCAATTTTATTTTTTTGAAGCTTTTAATTTAATGGGATTAAAGTTAACATCCTCACGAACATCAAATGATTGTTGTGCAAATGTCAATTTTAAGCTCATCAAATTATTATGACATAATGGAATAATGTCACTTGGCACCTCCATGAGGCTTCCTAGGATCTTGGACTTAATTCACTCCATTGGATCAAGGTTATATAATTAAGTGAGATCCATAAGATCACGATTTAGGAGCTTTCTCATGATTGGTTATTTTCTTCAAGTGGGACCCATATTATTTTAATCCTCAAATGTAAGGGTGCCGCATGTCGATCCTGTAGGCCTTTTGTAATCCTTTAACCTTTTAACTATTCCTCATTCCATCTAATAAAGTCTTTGTAATGAAGTGAGAACCATTAGATGTAGTCTAAGGGTGAGTTTAATTAGGGATTTCATGACATTAAATCCTTTTCCCATGATGAATCATGGATTGTTAGATCTTTTAAGATGCATCTTGTTTAAGTTAAAGCTCAACTCATTTTTATTCCATAGGATCAAATGTAGTGATAAAGCGAGGGTCATCAAATATACGAGAAGTAATAAAGTTAAGTTAGGATCTATGGTGAATAAAAGACTTAGGCTACAATTTTAGTGCTAAGGTCTCATTGATATTAATAAAAATGACAGGGCCTAAGGCTAAGATTATGAATAGAAGGGGCCAAGTTAGGAAATATAAAAAAGGGACCTTGTAAAATAAATATTATACCTAGTGTGAAATAAAAAGAACTTAAAAGGGGAAATAACAAAGGAGACCTAGGCATATTTTAGGGTAAGCTTTAGTAGTGTTATAAAACATGATTAATATTTAAACATGAAGTTTGGGCTTAAGTCCAAAATGTATTTTTAGAAGGTTCCCACTAATATAGTTCTTTCCAATATTCAAATTTGAACTAAGGGTTTGCCAAGGTTTTAGAACGTGAATTTATTAGGAAGAACACCATGGAAACTATAACTAAAAGCCATGAAGACCATTTATTATCAATGCTAGATAATATTAAAGTAAAATATAATAAGTAAACTTCCCTTTGATAAAGTGGATGATCTTTAAATTCTAAAAATGATCCTAACATGCCATATTTTAATGTTTAATCTTTAGGGTTTCTCAAGGGTCCTAATTTTCAAAAATGGGGGAGTGTGTTAGCCTCAACAAGTACTTTATCTGATGATTAAGTAATTTCTTATGAAACAGAGGTATATCCAATTTTATTTATCATCTATTACTAACTATATGAAGTTTTTAAATCTTAATATCTTTTGATGATTTTTATTTTTAGTTCTATGCATAGATTTTAAGTATTCAACCTAAATAATTATGATCATTTCGCTATTTCATTACATTTCATTGATCTATTTAGATTTCAAAGTTGTCATTTAAAATTTTGTATAGAAAGGATGTTGGTTCTCTCAATGAAATTTATCTCTTTCTACTAAGGTGACTCTCCTTTTTTAGACTCACACATATTTTATAATTATTTGACTCTAACTTCAATATAAATAGATCTTTCAAATTTCTTGTAAATCTAGTTTTTGTTTCTATCTTGATTTTCTTAGATATAGTTCTTATCTTTAGTTATTTTATATTTTAATTACTTTAGTTCAGTTTGTTTATCTTCTCTAGTTCTTAGTTTAGTTTTGTTATTTTCTTTATCCTAGATAATTATACATTTTCTCAAGTTATTATTTCTTTTGTTTTAGAATAGGTTGATATCCTTAAAGTATCTAAATATATAACCATTTCAATTTATTATTAGTTTACTATAATATTATATCTATTAAGTTAATCATTTGATATTCACTTTGAAGTTTAAGTACCTTTAGTTTTCTTGTTTTAGATCTAATTTAAATAAGCGTTAGATTTGTTTTAATTCTTAAATTAATTTCCTCTATTTTTCTAAGCTTATAGTTGTTTCTTAATTATTTTTCCTTTTAGATTCTATAATTTCTTTAAATTCTAGTTGGCTTTGTCTAAAATAATTATCTTAATTGGATTTCCTAGTCTTGTTTACTTTATATTGAGTTTAGTTTGTTTTCCTAGTTTAAATTATTTTTTGTTATTTTCCTCAGAGGTTCTTTTATTCTTAGAAGTATTTTCATAGTTGATTCTTATGTTTTATCTTTTTTTTTGTTTAGAATAGATGCTTTTCTTAGTTTTTTGACTTATTCTAATTCCTCTCTCTTTCTTTAGGATTAGTAGTTTGTCTTTCTTAATTATTTTTTTTAGTAGGTCTATTTTTAATTTTATTGCTCTTTTACTTACGTGTTTATCTCTTTCTCTTTCTTTGATCTATCTCTTCTATTTATGATTCTCTTTAGAGTTAACTTTGAGAACATTTTAATTAAGAAGTAAAGATATTATCTAAATACATATATATTATAAAATTGGATTTTTATTCTTCAAGAGACTATCTAACTCATAGGTTTTCTCTATCAAATAGAATAGATTATAGATTATTTTCTCAACCAATTCATGAAAAGATAAATGGATTTTTGATTATTATAATATAATAAGTTGTGTTGATAAGTTATTGATTATTTCCCAAAATTTATAATAAAAATCCCCTCGCAACTTTAATATCTTCGATGAACCTTTAGAACCCCCATGATTAGACGAGTATGATTCTAATTTGACCTTAATGATAGGTGAAATGGTTGATTCATTAAAATTTCAATTTCAATCATCAAAAAATTTGGTGACTTTGCTGGAGAAATAGTTTAGAAATCTAACTTTTTTAAGTTTTGTTTTCTTATTACTAATAGTTATCAGAGGTCAAAAACCTCCTATTATTCAACCTTTAATAGATTTAGAAGATCATCAAGTTAAATTTTCTTTCAATCTAATGCATTAAACTTGGTATAATCATCCTAAGGATCATCATGTTATTAAAGTCATAAATTAAGAAGATGAGATTGTTGAATTTGAATTTGATTGGTATTCAAATATTAAACATGAGACTCAAAATGATGTTTTGAACTTGAATAGGAGAAATTGAGAAGATAGAGATGGAGTATTAGCTAATAATCCTAGGTCTAGAACTCATTTTCTTTTTGATTCATTTCCATTTGATTATTTTATTGTGCTTTCTAAAACTGCTTTGACAAATCTGCAATTAAGTCAAGAAAAACAAGTTCAAGATAATCACTCTTTTTAGGTAGAATTTGTTAAAGCTTCTAATGAGAGACTAGTTAGTGAGGAATTAATCATAAGGAAATTAGTTACTAGGAAATCAACTAGCAAGAAATTATCTAGCATGAGAATAACCAATACGATAATGAAGATTAGAGGATCTACTTCATAGGATACAAAATAATAGAGAGTAGGAAGAGCTCAATGAATGTAAATATGAAGAATAATCTCAGTAAGATCATCAATTAGATATAACACCATAGATTTTTTCTAATCTAATCAATGTCAAAAATTATCCTAGCAAGCTACCTTCTCTTAAGGGATTGAATATACCAAAAAAATTTAGTTCTATTGGAGAATCTTGAGAAGATCACTTAGAATCCTTTAGACTAGTTTATGTTACTATTGGTATAACTAGTGAAAATATTTGTTTTAGATTCTTTACCCAAACATTAGAACAAAAAGTTTATCCAGTATTTATTAGTTTGCCTACTAAAGTTATTGATAATTAGAGAGATGTAGATGACTGGTTAGAGTTGTTTTTTGGTAATACCACGGATGATTTTGATTTAGCTAATGATCTTTCAAAAATTCTTTGGATCCTAGTGAGACCATGTATCATTTCATTTCTATATTTACTAAGCTGCATCAAAAGATCCTAGGTGATCTTAGACCTTAAAAAAAATTGTAAAAACTTTATCTTTGTAATGCTTTACCTTTGAAATAAAAAATGGACTTAAAAGATAAAAATATTACTAAATATGATGAAACCATAAGATTTTGTATTAAATATGAAAATACACTTAAACATATAGGTTTCAAGGATATGTCTACTACATGCTTAAATTTAGATAATGAAGAGATATTGCAAATAATACAAAGTTTAGGCAATAAGCTAGTCATTGTTAAAAGACAACTAAATGATAAACCTTCTACTTCATATAAAGTCATGAAAGATGATGATATTGCTTACTATTTCAATGTTTGTGAAATTGATCATAATCTTGAAACATGTCAAGCTATTATTAAATTCAAAAAGTTTATTCTTTAAGGAAAAGATGAAATAACTAAAGATTTAACTTATAACATAAATACTCTTGATTATCCTTCATAAAATGAGAATATTTATGCTTTAAATACTAGGAATAAAGATTATAATCCTCCATAAAATAATAAAATTATGAATGATAAATCTAATTTAGATGATAAAGGTAAATCAACTCAAAATAATGTTAATAATTTTAATGATAATGTTGCCCAGAACAATCCTTTTGTAACTAGCTATAATAATACTCAATATCATTATTATAATAAAAAAATTAGGCAAACTGATGTTAAAAATTATAATATAATTGATGACTTGTCAATAAGTAAAGCTATATTTTCTCTATTGTAGGCTACTAGTCTTCTAGGACAATTAGATAAGATTAATTAAACATTTAAAAATCCAAGGGCTGATGTAAGTATGCAAGAGAAAAATAGTTTTGAACATATTTATGCTTGACATTTTGACCCCTTGATGATTATATACCTCCCTTCTATGTCATAGTTAAGATTCAAAATAAAATAATTTATAATTATATTTTAGACATATGTGCTTCAAAGAATATCATGCCTAAATGCATTGTAGATCAATTAGGTATATCTTTTGAAGTAGACAGTAGGAAACTTACTCTTTTTGAGGCTAGAGAAACTAGGAGTTGTGGTAAGTTTTGTGAGAATTATTAAAATTATGTAGAATGAATGTATTAGATGTATAATTAATATTCAAGTCTTAGGTATTCCTAGTAATTATGCAATTTTATTAGGAGGGGATTGATCTAACACCACTAGAGGTTTCTTTGGAAAAGATATAATTTGGGTTTCTATTGATAATTAGATTAAATTTATTAAAATAGAAGGTATTTTGGTACCCCAATTGAATCAACTTCTTCATCTAACATTTTTTACATTGAAATTGGTAGTGGAACTTATGAATTGCTGAATGTAGATGATCCAAAAAATCAACATGAAGAAATATTTAAAAGAAACATTTTATGGTATCTCTACTTTGATGGGGCTTGATCTCAATAAGGTAGTTGTGCTGGAATTTGTCTCATATCTCCTGTTGGTAGAATATTTCATTATACTTTCAATTTGTTTTTTGAAAACACTAATAATATATCATAATTTGAAGCATTATGTTTAGGAATAGAAAAAGCCATGAAATTTAATGTTAAACATTTAAAAGTATTTGGAGAATCAGAGCTAGGAGTAAGACAAGTTTGAAAGATTTATAAGACCAATCAAACTCATTTACATCATTATACATAGAATGTTTGGTCATTATTTGAGCATTTTGAAGCTTTCAATATCACACATATTCTTAGGGAATTCAATGTAAGAGGTGATAAGCTTATATTTTATGCTTCTAATCCAACTTTGAGTGAAATTGATCCCACTATTAATGTTCCTTTAGTTGTACTTTTCTATCTTAAGATTATTAATTTTAATGATAGTTGACCTATGTTTAACTATGATGAACATATAGATTCATTTTTTAAAGTTAATTACTTTGATCATGACAACTATGTACTTAATTTTAGAGATTATTTATGGCTAAGTACTAAAAAATTGTCTATTGGTTTAGTAAGCTTAGAATCTATGTTTTCACCTAAAGATTAACCAAAAATATATAGAATAGAAGAGTTATGAAGAAGAATCATAGGTGAAATCACTCCCATAAATTTAGGCACTGAAGAAGATCCTAATTATGTTTATTTAGTAATTTAGGTGATTAAAAATGAAAAGGTCAAGCTCATTAAATTATTGAAATAGTTTATTGGCATCTTTACATGGTGATACAAGGACCTTAAAGGATATGATACTAGTATTATTAAGCATGACATTCCTATTAAGCGTGATATCAAATCTTCTAGGCAAAAAATATGAAGAATCAACTCTTTATTAGAGAACACCATTAACAAAGAGCGGGACAAAATGATTGATGCTGGTGTTATTTTTCCTATAACATATTGAGAATGGGTAGCTAATAGAGTTTTGATTAAAAATAAAAATTGTGATAGTAGACTTTCTGTTGAATTTAGATATTTAATTAAAGCAATTATAAAAGATAATTTTCCTCTACCTATCATAGATCATATTTTAAAATGAGTTGCATGATCTGAAATGATTTTTTTATTAGATGGATTTTTAATTTATAATTAGATCTTTATAAATCTTGATGATAGACATAAAACTACTTTTAAAACTTATAAAGGTATTTTTTATTATAATCAAATGCCTTTTGGTTTGATTAATGTGAGAGCTACTTTTAAAATGGATATGCATGTTTATTTTTATCATTTAATAGGAATTCTTATTCAATTTTATTTGGATGATCTCATCATTCATTCTAAAAAGAGAAAGAAGCATTTAGACCATCTTCGTGAAGTATTCATAAGATGTAGAAAGTTTGGAATTTATTTAAATCAAAAGAAGTATGTTTGTGGTGTGACTAAAGGTATGTTATTAGGACATATAATCTCTAAATAAGGTATTTTTATTAACCCTGAACATGTAAAAGCTATAAAGAAACTACCTCCTCCTAAGGATCAATCAAGTTTAAGATCTTTCTTTAGTAAGATTAATTTTGTTAGAAAATTCATTTCTAATTTTTCTAAATAATATAATCCTTTATTATATTACTTCTTAAAGAAGATAAAATACATATTTAGGATGAAAATACTGAGTTAGCTTTCAATTCTATCAAAAATGTAATTACAAGTGATCCTATCCTTGCTAAGCTTGATTTGAGAAAAGCATTTATTCTCTATGTTAATGCTACTAAAAAGGATATAGGAGCTATTATAACTTAGGAATTTGAAAATAATGAAGATAAACCTATCATTTATATGAGCCAAGTCTTAAAAGATATAGAAACTAGGTACCCCCTTATTGAGAAATTCATTTTCTCACTTATTTCCTCTTTGATTAAATTTTAATATTTAATAATGTGAAACAAGGTTTTCATGTAATATAATCTACCTATTTTTTCATATATTTTAGAACAACCAAATATTCAAGGAAGGCTTACTAGTGGATCTTATGCATTCAAAAATTTGATCTTGAATTTGAAATTTTTGAAAATATTAAAGGTAACAAACTGGCAAATCACATAAGTAAAAATGTTGCCTTAGATATTAATGTCCTATTTTTATTAGTTAAAGAAAATTTAAATGTAAAAACACACTTTAAAACTATGAAAGTTGTTGAATTTTCAAAAAAAATTAAGTTTGGTCATGAAATGAATGGATGAGATTGTTTATTGGCTGAACTTGACTGGTATCATGACTTAGTTTATTATTTTTAAAATTAGTCTTGTCTTAATAACTTAAATAAAAAAGAAAGAAATTATTTAAGGCTAAAAGCATTAAATTTTTATTTATTAGAAAATTTTCTATTTTTATTAAAATCATGATGGAGTATTGTTAAGATGTCTTATGCATAATCAAACTCAAAAGGTTCTTAGGGACTGCCATGAAGGAAACTATGGTGGGCACTATGCTACAAGAATAACAACTTATAAGATTTTGAGGGCTGGTTATTATTAGCCTACTTTATTTCAATATGTTTATAAGTTAGTCCATTCTTGTATGCCTTATCAACTATTTGTTGGAAGAGATAAACTACCTGTAATGCCTTTAAATTTTATTATTCTTGAAAAAACCTTTAAAATATGGGGAATTAACTTTATTTCAGATATTCATCTGCCTTCACCTATTGGTCATAAATATATTTTGACAACCACATACTATTTCACCAAGTGGTCTAGGGCCAAAGCACTTAAAAGTTCAATAACATGTGAGGTAATTTCTTTTCTAGAAAATCACATTTTTTATTATTTCTAATTATTCGTCTAAGTGATATCCACAAGGAAATGGATAAGCTGAGTCCACTAATAAAAATCTAGTTTTCATTATGAAAAAATTAGTTTTTGATAACAAAATAAATTGGCATCTTAAAATTTTTGAAAGCTTATGGGCTAATAGGACTATTGTTAAGGTAGTGACTGGTTATTCACCTTTTATGTTAGCATATGAGTTTAAAGCTACTTTACCAATATGATTTTATATTTATTCAGCCAAAAATACTTTACAATATATAGCTAAAGATACAAATTTAGTTAAATGGAGCTTGCATGATTTGGTAACTCTTGATGAATCTAAGGCAATAATATTATAGAAATTAGAGAAGGCTAAGCAAAAGTTATTGAAATTTTTAGATAAAAAGGTTTATAATAAAAATTTTAATGTTGGTGATTTAGTTTTATATTAGGACAAAGCTCATGAGAACCCTAGAAAACATCATAAGTTTGATACATTATGGCTTGGACCTTACATAATTTCCATAGTTCCTAGAAATAATGCTTTTCATTTTAAAGATCTTGAAGGAAATTGGCTATGTTACTTATTAAATAGCCATCACTTGAAATTATTTCATGATTAGTTATCTATTTGTTGTTATTTTTCTTTGTTTTCTATTTTCTTTCTGGTTTATTTTTCCTTTTTTTATTTCATTATTTTTTTTGATATTTTATTTTGTCTTGTGTTTTGTTTTGCTTTGTTTTCAAAATGATCAATGAAATATTGTGGAATGAGGAATATCACATTATGAAGGAAGAGTTTAAAAAAATTATGAAAGTGTTGTATCATTCATTTTCAGAAATTACTCTTTCAAATTTAGTTTTTCTTAATATATAAATAATATGGATGACTTATATTTGGTTGTATAAGTATTACTTGATTTTCAGATGTTGTGCTTAAGGTATTTGTAATTGATTTTACATCTAGCCCAAACTTCCTTGTTATTCATTTCCCTTTCTTCATGCCACACTAGCCTAATAGTCCATCCCTTACTTGAATTCATTATTTAAGAGGTTTTCACTTAGCTACTTGAGAAATTATTTTATTGGATCACACTCTCAAGGCAAAAATATATTTTATAAAAAGAAATTTATTGATACTCAAATTTATTTCACAAAATTGACTAGTAAGGTCACTAGTGTTATGACTATTTTGTACACCTTCCTAATTTTTTTTCAAATATATACTTGTTACCATAGAGATGACCCTATCATAAAACCTAAAAATGTGTTGGGGACCCTATTGATTAATAGTATTTCTAGTTTGCATTTTTTTATTATGAAATTGTAATGATTTTTAGATAAGTTTTATTTATGTTTTAAGTGGTTTCGAAGAGCATGGTGGATAAATGAATAAAATATGCATATACAGTTATAGATATGATTAGTTGTTCTGCTATTTAGATTTAATGAACTTTTGATAGTTTTATTTGGCACATGAACTTTTATTTTTCATTCATTTCAATTGATTTGTGATGTTGTTTTTTATCTTCATTAGTTGATTTGATTCATGGTTCATGATAAATAATGGTGAGATGACATCTTGCAAGACATTGTCTTTGGAATTGATACATTTGAAATATATTTTGATGATATGAGATCTCATGTATGGTTTAGTTTCATTCACTATTGTTGGTCTAATAAATATTTGCATTGATATCTTATATCTCTTACAACTTTGATCCTTTTATGGTTATCTAGCAGATATTCTAAATCTCAGTTGTCTTAATGTTTTAATAAATATTAAAGATTGATGAATATAATTTCATGAAATATACACCATTCATTCATATTTTATTAGGCATGAACTCATTAGTTGTATTTTAATCTTAGGCTTATATATAAAACAAAAACAACAATGTTTTAAAATATTCATTTGAGACTTTTAAAGTTTGCATTTATATTTAATTTAATATATTTAGCAAAGAGATTGAGAAATGGAATTAACCAACATACAAAACAATAAATGAGAAGCCTATTAAATAGATAAAAATATCTACCTAAAAAAGTAATGGGTGGGAGAAACCATAAGCATCGTGTAGCATAAAATATCTAAGCCCATGAAACCTACCGACCTAAGTGGTTAAAACCATTATAACCATAAGCATATGAAATATACCTTATAAAATAGCCTAATGTAACACAATAATATGATAATACCTTCCTTTAATTACTAAACTAGAAACAAGACCATTTTTGTCCCTAAATTTTATGAACTTATCTGAACCAAGTGGTTTGGTCATTATATCAGTTAGTTACTCTATAATGGGGTAGTAGAAGAGACTGTTATCTTTATTTGTAAAAAAAATTTAGATGTAATGATTGTGAACCTAAATGTGTTTGGTCTTGTAATGGAATAATGGATTCTTCACCATATTTATAACACTCTAGTTGTCACAAAAAATTAGAGTAGGCTTTGATGACTCAAACTGAAGATCCTCCAAGATTTTATTTATCCACATAGTTTCACAACTTGCACTGACCACAACTTTATAATATAATTATATTGAAGATAATTCCATTGTAGTTTTTATTTTGCTCTACCATTCAAAAAATCCTAAATAAAGAGTGAAAACATAGCTTATTGTATATTTTCTTAAATCTATTGATCCTGCCCAATCAGAGTCAAATTATCATGAAAGCTCAAAATCTACAAACTTCTTATATAGTATGCCAAAGTAAAGAGTACCTTTGACATATCTTAATACCCATTTTTTATCTAACTTATGTACTTACTATGGTTTACAAATGAAGTAAGATATAAAACTCACTACAAAACAAATACCCAGTCTAGTGGTAGTGAGGTAAATGAAACTACCCACTAGCTATCAATACACTATTTCATTGACCAAAGGTGATTGATTGTCGATTGAAATTTTAGCTCCAAATTCCATAGGTGTGTGATTTGGATTAAAATACATCATTATAAACCTTTCCAACAATGATTTGGAATACTTAATATGTGACATAAACACAACATAATCACCTTGTAAAAACTCAACACCCAAATATTATTTTAGTAGTCCTAAGTCCATCAATGCAAAAGTACATAATTAGACTTCATCTATTGAATGAGACTATAACTAATCCCAGTGATGGATATATCATCAATATATACAATGAGAATTATGATATCATCACCAGACACCTTTACATATAGAATTGGTTTAGAGTTACACCTTTTGAAACCAAACTCCCTAAGGTATGTATCTATCTTTATATACCAAGCTCGAGGAGCCTATTTAAGCCCATACAAAGACTTGATCAACATGAAAACATGATTTTTCTTAAAAAGAAACTAAAAACCCTATTGTTAAACCATGTAGACTTTCTCCTCTAGATCTCCATTCAAGAAAGCACTCTTAAAATCCATTTGGTGCACCTACCATCCAAACTGAGTAGCAATAGTAAAAATCAAATGAAAATTTACCATCTTTGTATTTGGAGAAAAAGTATCCTAATAATCAACCCCTTCCTCTTATGCATAACCTTTTTCATCAATTCTAGATTTGTGTTTATTCAAGGAACCATCTTTACATTTTCCTTTTAAATCCATTTACAACTAATGGATATTTTCCCTAGTGGTAGCTCCATGAGATCTCAAGTCTTATTTTTCATCAAGTAATCATATTTCAATTGCATGGTTGATTCTGACTCATGTTTTCCTTTAGCCTCTAAAAATGAATTAGGATCAAAAACATGTGAAATAGTAGTTTTTAGAGCAAAATTGTTATGCTCACCTCTATTAACAAACTACTTTCTTGATCTCAATATTCTTCCTTCCACACCCTATGGTAAGTCTCCCTCCTTTAGTGCTCTCCCATAGTGGTAGAATGCCACTTTGGATTATTTGGTTTTTCTATTGGAACCTCACAATAACCTACATCAATTCCCTCCCTAGAATGTGATTCCACTGATGAACTAGAATATTTCTCAAATTTCACACCATAACTTATAATAGAATCATTAAAATAACATAATGACTCAAAATCTAAAACTATACCATTTTTTGTGAAGTATGACATTTGTTCATTTACTATGACATCTCTATTTACCAAAACTTTGTTAGTAGAAACATCAAGTAACTTGTAGGCCTTTGACTACTCAATGTACCCAACAAACATGTATGTTTTGATTTTTGCATCCAATTTACTTCTCTTTTGACTAGGAATAATTGTAAGAGCTACACAACTAAAAAATTACAAAGCACTTACATCTAGAGTTTGAATTGACCAAGCCTCCTCTAGATTCATATTCTCTAATTCTTTTATAGGACTTCTATTGTGGATGTACACCACTATATTCACTAATTCTACCTAATATCTATATGGGATATTTTTTATTTGGACCATATAGTGAGCCATGTCCATCACCATCCTATTTCACCTTTCCACAACTTCATTTTGATATAGAGTGTAAGGGGTAGTATACTATTTATGTATGCCTTTAGTGGCACAAAATGCTTTGAACTATTTTGAGATGAACTCACCCCCATTATCCATTTTTAGAGAATTCACTAACCTTCTCAACTATTTTTAAACCATATATTTCCATGTAGGGAAGTTAGAAAAATAAAAAAATTCTTCACTAGAATTTATACCCACTTTTTCCTAGATAAATCATCGACCAACAATAGAAAATAATGGGCTCGAGAAGGGGTAGGTATCTACATTAGACCATGAAAATATGAATATACCAGATCCAATACTCCCTTAGATCCTAAAGCTTTATCAACATAAAATGAATGTCTAACTTGCTTCACCAACTGACATCTAGTACATACATGATGACTATCCTAAATATAAGGAATCCTCTTAACCATCTTAGTCTTGCTTAAGTTGTCAAATACTAGAAATTAAAATGCCCATACCTTTCATGCTAGAGTGAAATTATGTTATCAACCACTACAAGTGCACTTTTCTTTGGTATTTTTGGATCTACAAACTTATACAATCCTTTTTCAGCAATCCCAATAACAATAATCTTCTTATCTCTATTAGTGACTAAACATTGTTGTCCTTAAAAATTTACAACAAAATTAGAGTTTATAGTGATCTCACCAATGGAAAGCAATTTTTTTTTCATGTCTAGCACATTCCTAACATTCTTAAATATATACCAGATAGTACAATAAAATTTGATCTAAACATTACCATATCCTTTCATAAAATGAGTCTTACCATCTCCCAAAGATAAAAATTCATTACTATTGTCATTTTAAATAAAATCCACATACCAGTCCTTATGGCATGTATAATGGTGAGATACCCCTAAATCAAAGTACCAAGCTCGATCCATCATATAATTACCACTAAAATTCATGAAATCAAAATTAGGAGATGATTCATTTCCTTTACCTTCAGCTACATTCACATGATGAGCTTTCTTTCTAGGGTTATCCATATCCTATTATCTTTTTTTGCAATCTTTCTTAAGGTGGCCAAATTACTTATAGTAAAAACATTTCCTCTTGGATCTCTTATTAGAACCACTTACTTATGAAGTCTCTATTAGATAAGTAGTAATTTTACCAAACTATTTACCCTTTCCCTTGATGAAGAATGCACTCTCTATAGAATTAGATGTAGACAACACTATCTACTTCTACCATCTTTCCTTCTATAATAGTAATGTGGACAAATTTTCAAAGTCTAAAGTTTACGTGTTAATAATCATGTTCAAAGATTATACAAATGATTCAAATGAAGGTGGAAGATTATACATAACTAGAGTAATCAAATATTTTTCATCAATATGATTCTACATAGCCTTCAACTGATCACTAATATCCTTGATCTATAATAAAAACTTAGAAATGGAGCCACCTTCTTGCGTTTTAGTAGAAAACAATAAATTATTCAAATATAATACGCTACTAGCTTTAGAAGCTTGGTATTTATAAGTAAGACTAGTCCATAAAACTGATGCAATGGTCGCATTTCTAACCTCTAAGATTAGATTATCTACTACTGGTAGTTTTAACAACATCAGAGCTTCCCAATGATGTTTATCATAATCATCATAACTAGTGGTATTTATTTGTTCTTTACTAAGCACTATTTGATCAAGGTTTTGATATTCGCATAGCATCAAAACCTTGTGACTCCACAAACTAAAATATTTGCCTATCAATTTTTGTGAATCTAACAAGAGGTGTTGTAAACTAGCCATTTTGACTTAGTTTTAAAAAAAATGCAAATACCAAAAAAAAATATAATGACTTTACACAAAATTCTTCCTACCCATTGATTCAAATCACAAACTAGTCAATACCTAGAGTTTTTAGCAAAAAACACCACACCATTTGGAAATTTTTTTATTTTCTATCTTTAAAAACACCAAAAAATAAACAAAAACAAGTAAATTAGGAGATATAAAATTCCAATTTAAAAAATTCCATCTCCATCAACATCCAGATCAAAAACCCATAAAATGATGAAAATTTCACCTTCTAGTACTTTTCTAAGATAATTATTCACAGTAGGTACACAATTACCCTTATAAGCTAAATTTTTCAATTATTTCAATTAAAAAATTAAAATTGATTGAAATAATTAAAATTTAGATTAAAATGTTCATTAAAAAAATTAGCCAATCAAAAAATTGGCCTACTTATAAAACTTTAGATCTAGATTTTGGGAGAAATACTCAACCAAATTGAATTCCATCAGTTCCTATCATCTCCTCTCAAAAAATATAAAACTTTAGAGCACTCACACACCAAAAATAGTGCCTAAATGAAAATATGGTATCTTCCCCAAACTATACAAAAATGACCAACCAAAAAACTTCAAATGTAGTTTCTAAACAAAATACTCAGTAAAATTTAATTCCATCTGATCCAGCATATGAATTCTAAGCTAGAGAATTTTATAGAAACAAGAATCATAAAAAATAGTGATCAAATGATTTTTTGGGATTTTCCTCCAAGTTAAATGGATAGTCATAGGAAAAAATAAATAAATTTATTCCTCTCATGGCTCTCCACTAGGTGCTTCATGCTCATCCCTAACAAGATCATCCTCTCTTGATTCACAAGCTTGCTCCCAAGCTTCTTAAATCATAAGCTCTGATTACCTTATTAGATTCAACAAAGAGATTGAGAAATGGAATTAACCAACATATAAAACAATACATGAGAGGCCTATTAAATAGGAAAAAAGATCCACCTAAGAAAATAAAGGGTGGGAGTAACCGTAACCATCAGGTAGCATAAAATAGCTAAGCCCATCAAACCTACCTACTTAAGTGGTTAAACCTAATATAACCATAAGCATATGAAATATACATTAGAAAATAGCCTAAGGTAACACAATAATATGCTAATATAATTTTCTTAAGTCTAAAGAGGGATATCATTACATGATTCAAAATGAAGATACTAGGTCATAGTGGTTTGCATTATGTAAAGTTTGTCATTGGACTAGCCTAAGACACAAAAGTGTCGAGGACCCTTTTGGTTGATTAAGAACCATTTTCAAGGTGAATTAACTTGGTTAAGGCATTTTATTCATTCATAAAATATAACTCTCACTTAATGAATGAACTATATTTTCAAGGGTCTTTGACAACTATGATTAGTAAATTGGTAATTATGAAGTTCATTATGAAATGCATAAGTCTTAAGACCCTTCGATGGATGACAAGGAAAATATTTGATTGAGCTAGAGACCACTTTGAAAATTGAACTTTTAGGCAAGTGAGTTGAAAAAATGTATTTAAGTCTAAGTGTGTGTTTTTGATGCTTTTGGACTATTTAAGGATTTGGTGGTATATTAGCATTTATGACTAACTAATCTCCTTGAATAGCGTATCTTAGTAAAGAAAATAGTATGAGGGATAGTCATTGATAAGTTTGATCAAATATATAAATAATTTAGAAGTTTTAATAAAATGCATAAAAATTAATCTGAGCTAATGGAAAAGTGACACATCTTACAAATGGTTATGGTAGAAGGTTGGTGGATGTATGTTTTATTTTTCTAGGATTTTGTTCATTCCTCACAAGCTAGGTGGGAATGAAGCTCTAGATATTTGGGATCCTATGAGGATTTTGGTAAATTGATACTCAGTGAGATTTTAGAAAGTGATACCAGGTATGTTTTGCATGTTTTGATCATTTTCTCTATCAAAATTCAAAGTAGTTTTGAAAGATTCAAGTTTAGTGAACATATAGTTATGTTGAATATGTATGCATGATAATGAAAGTTTGTAATTTTTTGTGTGATTTTTTGTATAAGATGAATATTATAGTAAGAATGGTATGTGACTCCATATGCATGCTAATTAAAATAGTTTTAAAAAGGAGAAAGATTTATTTGGAAAGTTTTGAGTATTTTGGTATGCCTACAAAACTCTATTAGTTAGTTACATTCGAACAAACTTCCCTCTTGTGTTTTTTATGACTCAAGTTTTCTAAAATTTGTATGCATGTAGTCACATAAGGAAAATATAAATATTTATTTAGAGTTTGCATAACCCTTGCATGATTAAGCAAATATTTTTTATTCATAAATCTAGAGAAAATTTATATAAGAGTTTTTGAGATCTGCATATAATAGGGTTTTTGGTTTTTGAAAGTTTCAAGGATATTATTTTTCTATACATGAATGTTATGGTTATATGCATAGAAAATTTGATGCCTTTATGATAAATAAGTAAATGATGGTCTCTGGTTTTGGTTGAATATCAAAGTATAAGGCATTGGTTTTGTATTTTTGAATGATTCTTTCAAAAAAATGTTTCAAAGAATATTTTTTTATGACATTGGTGTGTGTTTGTCAATATCAGTATGAAGAGTCACTTGCATGTTTTAGATAATAAAAAGATAATTTTTTCCTTATTTTTGAAATTTGGTATGAAATAAATTGAGATATTTCTTAGCCTGTTTATATGCAATATGTCAATATATTGATGATTTTGGATCATGGTTGAAATCTGAGATTTTAAGGGTTCTTATTTTATGGCATACATATGGTAACTCTCTAGTGTGTAGATATTTTAATGCTCTATTATTTTCATTTGAGTTGAGGTTGATGATAATTATATGTAGTATTGTTTAGATTGGATGAAGTATGTCTAGGGTTCATCTCTAACAAATGCATGTATATGAGAGTCTACATAAATCACATTTTTAGTTAACATATGTTCTGAAAATGATGTTGGTATAGACCCATAAAGTATTGAGGAGTTTCATTACATATGGTTTTGTTGCATATATGGTTATTTTTGTAAACTATATGTTAAATTTGTCAAAATTTATTGAGATGAAGAGCTCATTTTGTTCATATAGCAGATGATAGGCTTCAATATATAGTTTTTTGAGTTTTGATGTGGCACATGTTAGGGTTATCATCCTAAAAATATGTTATTTAGTTTTATTTTTGGTTTTGAAAAATCAATAAATAGTGGTTTTATTGTCAAAATATAAAATGTGTATACATGGAAAATTTATTACCAAACATCAATTTTAGTAATAAATGTGTTTGGCAATGTTGGGAATTATTGTTATTATGTGAAAATATGAACTGAATTAGTTGGTTATGTTGAAAATTATAATGGAATAAGTATGTATAAATGTATGTGGATACTTTGAATGGATACATAACTGATTTTTTTAAAGAAAATGAGATTTTATTTAAGGTTTAATGTCAATATTAAATTTTTGAACTTTTCTTTAGATTTAGATATTGACATTAAGGTTCTTTGATACTTTGAAGTTGATATCAAAATATTATTTTTAAACTATTAGGATCAATACAAATTTGGATTTAGATACAATGCAATGTGTTTTAGTGATAGTGTAGTTTCAACTTAATTTATTGAATCATTATAGTTTGTAGATTTATCTCTTTGGATACTTGTTTCTCAAGCTTAGATTTGATTTTTATATTTTATATTTTTCATTAGGTCTGGGTGGGACTAGCCAGTAGGAAGTAATGATGATAGAGGATGGAGACAAAATTCTAATAGAGGTGTTAGTCAGTCAAATTTTAAAAAAGGTTTTAATAGGGTTGTATTTTGTGCAGGTCATTTTGGACCTATATTTCATAGAGGGACAAGAATGTCCATTTATTTTGATGCCTATGATCCTAAGTTTTGGAATATTTTGAGTAATCTACCTTTACCCATCGAATAGGGGTTATATAGGTTATAGGGGTTTCCATGGCCATATATTTGGATCCCATGTAGATTCCCAAAGTAGTTCATCACACAATATATAACATGATCCTTGACACTTGCCTATTCAGCCCCCTAATTTTGGAGGTGAGCCAATTGATGATCCTTTGCCTACTAACCAGTTTATAGAGCTTGAAGTAGAAACTTCCCATGCCAAAGATCTTAGGAATTGGTCCATTCCTTTAGATGCACCTTCCCCTTGTCAAGGAGACCTTGTTGTAAAATATAGAAGGTTTAATCCATCAGGTGCCCATAGTGAACCCTTCTTGAGGTCTGAGAGGTTGAATTTGGGGAGTCAAGGTTATTTTGGCATAAGGAACCATGGATTTTTTGCCTCAGACTATTGAAAATAACACTACTAAAAATAATACTACTATTCAAACTAACCCTGAAGCACCAAGGGAAGTTAGATTGCAAAAAAAAATTAAGTTAGAGGTTGATGACAACATGACTAATTTGGGAACTAGATTTATTCCATTCCCTACAACTAAAATGGAGTACAATGTTTATGTTCAATGTCAAGACAAACATATGATTGAAGTATTGTCTAATTTGGATGACTATTGGTCATCCAAAGGATAATTTCTATTTAAGGTATAAATTACATGGAATAACTTGATATTTTAGTTTAACACTTTGTTTTTTAGACTTTAATAATTTTTTTGTAAATTTGGTAAATACAACAATTTTTGAGTTTGATATAATTGTATATGCTTATGTTAATTAATTATGTGTTATGGTTTAAATCTGAGCAAAATTTATTAATTTATAACTTATTTATTTTATGATTGATATGTATTCTATTATATTATCAATTAATATGGGTCCCCACCCATTAATATTAGTAACCCTAGATCTATTATTTTAAATATCTTGATTAAATTAAGACTTTTTAAGTTTTAATTAAATTTGTCCTTAACCAGTTTTAGTTATAATTAATTGACTTTGTTAAAATTCAATTAATTAACATTCAATAATAACTAACTCAAGTTAGTTATAACTTATTTTACAACTAAATTGAATGTATAAGAAGATATCAAGCACTCATTTGAAGATAAAATCACAATAGGTTTTGAAGACCTAAGAATCTTTTGAATTCAATCATTTATCTCTTCTTTCTATGTAACTTCTTTGAGATAGTATAACTTTTATAAATAGATCTAATGGTACTTTATCTAACAATTGAGTAATCTCTTATGTAACATAAGTATATCCAATTTTATTTATCATCTATTACTAATTATCTGAAGTTTTTTAAGCTTAATATCTTTTGGTGATTACTATTTGTAGTCATGAGCATAGATTTCAAGTATTCAACCTGAATAATGATGATCATTTCACTATTCCATAAAATTTCATTGATTTATTTTGATTTCAAAGTTGTCATTCAAAGTTTTATAGAAAAATATGTTGGTTTTCTCAATGAAATTTATCTCTTTCAGCTGAGATTACTCTCCTTTTTGAGACTTGCACATCTTTTTTAATTATTTGACTCTAACTTCAATATAAATAGATCTTTCAAAAAATTTCCAAATATGGTTTTTTTTTCTATCTTAAGTTTCTTAGATATATTTCTGATCTTTAGTTATTTTCCATTTTAATTAGTTTAGTTTAGTTTGTTTCTCTTCTCTAGTTCTTAGTCTAGTTTTGTTCTTTTCTTTATCTTAGATAATTATAGATTTTCTCAAGTTAGTATTTCCTTCGTTTTGTTATAGGTTGATATCTTTAAAGTATCTAAATCTATATCCATTTTAGTTTTTTATTAGTTTAATATAATATTATATCTTTTAAGTTAATCATTTGTTATTTACTTTATAGTCTAAGTACCTTTAGTTTTCTTATTTTAGATCTAATTTAAATAAGATTTAGATTTGTTTTAATTCTTAGATTAATTTCCTTTTTTTATAAGCTTATAGTTATTTCTTAATTATTTTTCCTTTTAGATTCTATATTATCTTTCAGTTCTAGTTGGCTTTGTTTAGAATAATTATCTTAATTAGATTTTCTAGTCTTGTTTACTTTAGATTGAGTTTAGTTTGTTTTCCTAGTTTAAATTAATTTTTATTATTTTCCTTAAAGGTTATTTTATTCTTAGAAAAAAAAATATTAGTTAATTCTTACGTTTTGTCTTCTATTTTGTTTAGAATAGATCATTTTATTAGTTTGCTACCTTATTCTAGTTCCTCTCTCTTTCTCTAGGATTAGTAGTTTATCTTTCTTAATTCCTTTTCTTAGTAGGTTTATTATTAATTTTATTGCTCTTTTGATTATGTGTTTGTCTCTCTCTCTTTATTTGATCTATCTCTTTTATTTTTGATTCTCTTTAGAGTTAACTGTGAGAACATTTCAAGTAAGAAACAAAGATCTTATCTAAATACATAAATATTACAAAATCAGATTTCTATTCTTCAAGAGACTAAATCATAGGTTTTCTCTATCAGATATAATAGATTATACTTTCTTATCTAAGCTAATTCATGATTCGATAAATGGATTTATGATTTTTATAATGGAATAAGTTGTCTTGATAACTTGTTTATTATTTCTTAAAATTTATAATATAACCCCCTCACATATTTAGGATCTTAGATGAACCTTTAGAACCCCCACAATTAAATTGGTATGATTCTAATTTGACTTTCAGGATAGGAAAAATGATTGATTCATTGATGATACAATTTCCATCATCAACAAAACCCTTCAAATTCCATCTACTACCTGTAAAAGCCTATGTCATCCTAAATTAGAAGAAACATGGGTACACAATAGTAATAATCCAACCTCATTCTACATCTCTCCGATCATCAACCAACATCTGGTACATAATTTGATAATTGAATCTGATGCAAGCATCTCGGTAATACCAAAAAAGATTGTAGATACATTTGGAATTATGTATTCCCCTATGTCAAAAGTAGTGGTCCATCTCAATAGAATGATATTCACAGTTGTAGGGGTTATCAAAGATTTGAATCTCACACTACATGCATGCCCAAGCCTCCACATTGTGCAATATATCATAGTTATTAAGAACCAAATATAGGACCAAAGTGACCATAAGGGTATATCCTATCTTCAAAATTCATGTCGAACCATACTCTCCCACCCCAATTCAGAAAAAATAAATAATGTTTGACTAAGAAGAGGATTCAATTCTCCATGAAGTTACAACACCATTAGAGGAGATCCCAAATAACTTATTGGATGAATGGGTGTGTAAACATTTTAAGTATGACCCATATGATAATGTATAGATAGGGATAAGAACATATTACATTATGGAAGATAATCCCATACTGTTGGCGCTCATAAAGGCATGAAAAAGCCTTGAAGGTATGTGGAAATTATACTTTGATGGATCTCATAGTAAGAATGGTACAAGATTTGGTGTCATGTTGGTGTCACCCTAAAAGGAAAAAGATTTCTATGCCTTTATATTATAGTTCACTTGCATGAACAATGTTGTTGAGTATGAGGCATTAACACATGGCCTTCATCATATGTAGAAGAAAGTAATCAAGGCAAAAAAAGAACTAAGAGATAGTGAGTTGGTTGTCAACCAAGTTAGAGCATAGAATATGACTAAGAATGGATTGATGAAAGCCTATAAATATAGTGTGGGATATGATAGAAGGATTTGATGCATTCAACATCATTTCCATACCAAAAATGCATAATGTTGATGTAGATAGGCTTGTAATTATAGGCACATAGTATGAAATCCCAAAAAATATAATGAAAGGGTCTAAATAATTCATCAAACTCATGGTTAGACCAGTAGTTCTTGATAACATGGAGAATTGGCAAATTTTTAAAAGTGATGAGTGGATCATAAATTTCCTATAAGATGAGGCAATGTTTTGTACTCTAAACTATGTGTAGCTATGAACTTAATATGGAGACCAAGTCATCTAATTAAATGGGAATAAACTACTAAAAGGGTTAGTCACCCTAGAAATCATATTTAATTTTGATGACCAATTTAAAGGAGAGAGGCATAATATAATAACCAAGGAAGATATCTATGTATTTATAATTATTTTAGAATAAAAGACTCTAAAATTTGTTAAGGTATGCTCCCCACTAGAAATTAAGAGTTTTATTCAACTCAGTAGGGTACATGATGACATATTTGCATGGAGTTATAAGGATCTTAGAGGTTTTGACCTAGGATTAACACAACACATAATTGAGCTCTATCTTGATGCATAACCTATGCACCAAAATTAGAGGTCCATCAATCCAAATCTGGAACCATTGATGTACAAGGAGCTATCCAAGCTCATTTAGGCTGGTATAATACTTTTGAAAAAACACTATTCATGGGTTGCCAAATTGGTACCAATATAGAAAATGAATGGGGAGATACATATTTGTGTGGAGTTTAGGGACCTAAATAAGGATTCTCTCAAGGACCACTACCCTCTCCCACAAATGGAGAAAATATTTCAAATAGTCATAGGCACAAAAAGATTTTCATTGCTAGATGGTTACTCATGCTACAACTAGATCCTTGTGTAGGAGTCTAACCATTATAAAATTATGTTCACCACTAATTTGGGTACCTTTGCATAATATCACATGTCATTTAGGTTGATAAACATAGGTATGATATTCTAAAGAGTCATGGATATGTCATTCAAAGATCTCATCAATAAGGTCATCTTGGTTTACCTTGATGATATAAATGTTTTTCTAAGTGCACAAAAGATCATTTGGATCATCTATAGTAGGTATTTCAAAGATGTAGGGAGTTTATAATATCTATAAACCCTAAAAAATGCATTTTTGTGGTGCATTAATGTGTCCCCTTGGTCACATTATTTCAAAGGAAGGATTTGAAATCAACCCAGAATAAGTCAAGGCCATATTGTCTCTTCCTCTTCCAAGCCACAAGAAAATTCTCCAGAGCTTCCTAGAGAGAATCAACTTTGTGAGAATGTTCATGCCTAGTTTCTCCATCCTAGACAAACCCCTCACTATGCTGTTAAATAAATTTTTTGCATTTAGTTAGAAGTATGAGGGAAAGGAAATGTTTGAGGCCATCAAGTGAACCATTATGTAGGTCCCCACCTTGATCAACCTAGATTACAACAAGGATTTTATCTTTTATACATTTGATGGATTCAAAGTTATCTCAACCATTCTTATGAAACAGAACAAGATTCAACTAGAAAAACCAATTGCCTTATTTAGCTAGGTATTAAAGGATTATGATTTATGATATAGATTCATAGAGAAGCATACTCTTGTAGTTATGATAGTGTTTAATAAATTCATACATATGATATCCAACAAAAAGATCCAACTCATGGTGACACATGCAAGAATCAAAGAGTTTTTGCTCAACAAAGACATCAATGAGAAAAGGGATAGATAGATCACAAAGGTAATAGAATATGATGTAGACATCTAGGTCACCAAGCTAGTATGAAGAAAGGGACTCTATGAGCAACTGGCTGAGGTCACGAAATTAGAGAATGACATAGTATTATCATTGTATGATGGAGAGCACACAATATTAGAAGCCGTGATCGACTAGGGAAAAGATATGAGATCCTTCCTTCTACATAAAATATACCCTCCTAGCCTAAATAAAGCTAAGTATAGACAATTTATATTGTATTTCATTCCCTATGTGTTCATAGAATGTGCACTATTCTAAAAAGATCTCAATGGAATCCTCTTAAGGTGTGTAAAACTAGATAAAGTGAATAAAATTATTCAAGAGTTCCTTGAAGGTCTTATAGGAGGCCATTATTCACCAAAGACCACTATCATGAAGATCATGAAAGCTAACTATTATTAGCTAAATCTATTCAAAGATACACATGTATACATGCAAGATTTCAAAAAATGTGCCTTTTTCATAGGAAAACAAAATTTATTAACCTTACCATTGTACCCAATCCAAGATTATCAACCTTTTCTACAATCGGGCCTATACTTCATAGGCATGTTTAACCCTCCATCAAGTGATGGGCACAAATGGATTCTCACAACCAAATATTATTTCACATGGTGGATAGAGGTAGTTACACTCAAGGAGGCTAATGAGACATCCATCCTCAATTTTTATAAAGGCATCATAACAATATTTGGAGTCCCCACCACCATTATCTCTAATAGTATATTAGATTTCCTTAGAAGTAAGATCAATAAATGGGCCATCAAGTAGAATATTTACCTGAGCACTTCATCTAACTATTATATTCAAGGTGATGTTTAGTTAAGTCAACAAATAGGAACCTGATTCACATCATAAAAAGGACCTTGGAGGATATCTAATGAGATTGGCATACTAAGCTCAAAACTACCTTTGGGATGATTGAAGCATGCCTAAGAAAGTATTAGGAAATTCACCTTCTATTTTATTCTATATAAGGGAATCCATATTACCAACATCACTTGACTTTTATTCATTAGAATTCATGTATTAGTTAGAGATACTCAAGAATGATCCCCTCATAGTGATATTAACCAAGCTAATGGAGCTAGAAGAAACTAGAGCACAAGATGCATGCACCATGGAACTCTGACAAGTGTAAACCAAGAGGGTATTTGAAAAGAGAGCCAATGATAGGATTTTATAAGAGGGATACCTAGTGATAAAATGTTATTTATATAGATCAAAAGATGAAAGGCACACTAATTTTGATGTAATATGGATCATTCTATATACCATAGCTAGTTATAGGCCATCCAATAACTTCTAACTTACCAAAATGAATGGAGAAGAGTTACTCATCCCAATTAATGGGATTTATCTCAAGCACTATCTACATTGATCTTTGTATAAATTGAAAATAAGTAGATTAGATGCTTTTATTCCTCTAAGTGCTTGTGCACATTTTCCTCTTAGTTTAGGTATTTTACTCTAAGCACCTTTGGCATAGTAATTGTTTTTCTAGGCGAGTCTCAATTCATCCAAAAGTTAGAGCACATGTAACACATGGGGGGAGGATTAAAAAATTCTAAAGATTCTCTACCTAATGGATCACTCAAAGGCTATTAGGTTCATGATTAGCAGGCAAACAACCCACAAAGGTCACTAAAAGCGTTGACTTTCTAAGTCACCCTAGTTAGTGCAATGCTTATAGAGAACTAGCTCACCTACATGGTCCCAGGTAATTGAAAAATAAGGTGCATAGGTACTTTCATCTCCACCCAAGCCTAAGATAGAGAAATAGGTATGTGTGATAATACAGTGATGACTTGAACTTGCATAAAGCTCTCAATACACATACCACATGTAGGATTATATGATGCACAAGACCAAGAGGTATAAGGGTTAAATAAAAGGGACCCTTATATTCCATATGGTTAAGGGTAAAGCACAATTAATAACTTTGAATTATGAAAAGTGTTCCTAGAATCTCTAATCTTCATGCATGAACTTATTTTCATCCTAGTGATTAACCAATGCAATTACATGACCATGTATAGTATTTTACATTTATTTCCTTAACGTTCATAGAGTTCAATCCTCCTTTAACCACTAATACATGGCTATGAAATGCTCATTTAGCAAAATGAAGTTCTCAATTTGCTCAAGAAAAATTCCAATCCTCCACATGGTGATCCAACACCCAAAACCAATCATGAGGCACCACATGACAAGTGGTAATAGGATATAAATAAAGTCATCATAGGTAGTGGAGAGGACCTTGAGATATTATTAGAAGTGATTAAATGCATAATTAGATACCAGATATTAGGGTGTAGATAACATGCCACCCTCTGATCTTATCTAAGAAATATTCCATTCCCCCATGCACACATATATCCAGAAAGGATCCTACCACCAACTCTAGACACAATCACCAAATAGACTTCAAGAAGCATGACCATGGTACCATAAAGGAACTTAAACTTGTACCCACAACCCCAAGTGGTATATTTATTGTAAACCAGGATTGTTCATTATAAGAGCCCAGTTCTTCACTTGTGAAAGGGTCAAATTTTATCAACCTCACACTACTAAAATTTTCCCTCCAAGAGAACTTGTATTATCTTAATCTTATAAATTAATGAGAATTAAGTTTACCTCATTTCATTCTTTTGATGTTCTATGTGTTATTTATGTTTATTGATCTTATACTTTAGGTAATCATTTCCCCTCTCATCATTTTCTATTCCTAGTACCTCCTCATTACTTGTAGGTCATATTCTATGCACATCTAGGTCTATTTTAATACTACTTGTGGAGTTTTTGTCATCCCTCTTAGTGTTTCATTATGTTCTTACACCTCTATATGAAATACTTATGCATTTAGAGTGTCCTTGATGTAATTTATGTGGATATGCCTTGTTCTCAAAAAAATTTAGTGTGTTTATAGTGGTAGGAGTGTTCACTCTATTCTTTTCACATTGCCTCTTTCATTTTTAGCACTCTCTTACCTTCTCCTTCCCTTTTCCCTAAAAGATCTTAGGTTTAGACTAGTGGAATATTTACTTTTATAATATTTAGTCCTGCACTCTAGTCTTAAACTAAGTTCACTTAGAATAAAATAAATCCATCCTACTCCATAGGATCATCCCAAGGAGTGTAAGGGTGTTATGCCTTGGGGATTTTCCCATCATTACAATGAGACAATTGATGATCTTATGTATAGTTGAGTGATAACACTTCCACACCTAGTAATATAGAATATTTTATCCTATGTAAGTCTTTCATGCTCAAAACCCTAGCACAAATCACTTTCATGTTGTAGAACATCCAGAGATGCATGTTTTAAATGATAATAGTACCATTCAAAAAGTAGTAGATGATGTCTTTATACCATTCCTCCCTCAAAACCTAGTCTGCATCCACCTACAAAACATCAATTTGAGTATCAATCTTGGTGATTTATTGCATTAAAACTTGGTGTCATACCATCTTAGATAAATTGATATCTATGTCATATTCCTGGAGCTTAGTAATCTATTGTCCTTATCTTTATATTAACTCATTCTAGTTGATCATAATCTTAATAGTAGGGTCAAGTACAATGGCATGAGTTTTATTTTGGAGGATGTAATGTTTGAAATTATTTACATATTTTTCAAAGTCATATGCTTTATTTTTCAAGAGTGGGTACCTTAATTATGCATCCTTTAATTTTATACTCATGAAGGTGACTAGATGTTCTTTACCATCTATTTTTATGTTAAGGAAGAAAAAAATGTGTTATTAGAAGTGAGGTAATAAAGGTAGAAATATTTAATAAATTCCAAGTTAATCAATATGGGTGCTTATACTATAGCTTATTTAATGTCTTATAAATATATTTTAGCCTTGGATATATATTCAATCTTTACATCCTTTCTCGACATGGCATTTAGAGGTCTAACAATTTCAGCCAAACCTAAAATGAATTTATGCACAAAGTTAATTTTTCTAAAAAATGACTTTAATTCCATTTTCCTATTATGAAAATCTACTTTTAAAATAACATTAATCCTATCAAGTTAAATATCCATACCATCCTTCATGATTACATGTCCTAAGATATTACCTTTAGTTATGTAAAATATACTCTTCTTAGGGTTTAGAGAGATACCAAAGGTTTTGAATTTCTCTAGAACTTGTTGAAGGTGTGTCATGTGGTCCCTCCTATTTTTAAAGAAGATGGTTAAGTCATCCATGTAAATAATGATGAACTTATCAATCAATCTTTAGAATTCATGTTTTATGGAACTTTGAAAGGTATCCCCAACATATATGAGCCCAAAAGGAATTTTTATATATGCTAACATTCCCCACTTAGTTGTGATGGCCATTTTTTGTTCTATATTCTTTGTTAACTAGCACCTAGTTTTAACTAGAGAAACCATCCAAAAAATACATCATATGAGAGCCACTAACCATTTTAATTACCTCATCTAATGAGGTCAATGGGTAATTATCCTTTTTTGAATATTAGTTGAGATTCTAGAAATCTATGCAGAGTTTGATTTCACTATTTTTCTTTCTGACTAGGACCAAGTTGGCTACCCATGTAGAGTGTTTGATTGGGAGAAGAATCCTCACATGCAATAATTTTTTTACTTATTTATAGATGAGAGGATATATCACTATATTGATTAGTATTTGACGTTTTTGAAAGTTTTTAAATGTTTCCTTTAAATGGATCATATGATTGATAACCTAAGTGCCAAAGACTTTGAGGTCTTTGTATGACCATGTGATGATGTCCTTGAATCTAGACAATATCTCAATGGCCTCAGCCAGTTCTTCTTTGGTATAAAAAATCATGATATTAATGTGTTGGGGATTACAATGAACCTAAATTAATTTACTTGTAATATTTATCTCTTACTTTGGGTATTTCGGGGTCACTCATTGTTTTGTCTTGGTCAAATATCCTCTCTAGAGAGACCATGACCTTTGGGATTTTATTCTTCTTTAGTTGAATTATGCCATCATCATTAGTTTTGTTCTCCTTAATGGACTCTTCATATTTTTCATTGATTACATGTGACTCAATGATTCCAATATTATTCATGAGGTTGATTATCTGCTTATCATCATCAAATACCTATAAGTAGTTGATGCTATCTAGGAAAGAAGGGAAAGATATCATTTTGATTAAAATTTTATTTGGTTTGAGGGCCTTATGTGGGAATACATTGGATTCTATTGAATCCAACACATTTTCCCACTGATTCTAATTCTTGGGCTTAGAGGAAATGTTAAATGCTTCAAATATTTTGATTAAGTCCCATGATCTATATTTATATTTATTTAGATAATAAATCATGCATTAATATCAGCTATGTATCTATTTGATGACTAAATACAAATCACATCGCACTAATTATTTATTTACCCTATGTTTGATGGAAAATTGAAGTCCTAAGACCATGGCCTCATATTCTACAAGATTGTTAGTGTAGGGAAATTGAAGTCTATAAGATGTTAAGTATTACTTACCAACTAGATTTGACAACATGACACCTACCATGAGCCTTGATTGGCTCTTCCACCATCAAAGTACATCATCTAGAATCCTTCATTCTTGGTCATAAGACTACTTTCACTTGAGCCAATATTATAAATAATATATACACCCAAGTCACTGGATTAGAAATTCACTTTATCATTCTTATCATTATACGCTATTATCATAAAATTCATCCTCAGATCTCACTTGATCCATATCTAATTAGGCACACCCTTCCAAGGTATCCACATATGTGATTAGTGTATGGACATATATCCATTAAAGGACTTAATCTAGTCTCTACTTAGTAACATCCCATATACTTCTAGGATTTACATGACTTGAATGTCGATAAGCTATTAAATTTGGGGCTCATGATGAGCTAACTACATATGAATGTTCAATACTTATCCTACCACTTTAACCTATGTTATATATAAATACATGAAAAAGCTATCAAATTAGTTGGATTCAGCCCTGACTTCTCACAAATACCTCCATGCATTATGTTAGCAGATACCTTAAAATCAAGTAAACAATTACGTATGTTCTTTCTAAAGATCCTAAAATTAAATAGAAATGGAGGAACCTCAAATTTAATTTTATACATCACTACATTTGTATTTTCAAATTTATATTTACCTTTATATGAATTCTCAATTAAATATTTAAGTAGAAAATCACATTACTCAATGATTTGAGCAAGTTCATGTAGATTAATCATTAGTGAAAAGTGGCCTACATACAAAACCTTGATTGGATGTGATGTGGGAAGATGAGCAAGGTTCCTATTGAGTGAATAATCCAATGGTGGAGGAAGAAATATGTCTATCACAAGCCTAGATGAACCAAACTATCTTAGCCTTTCATGCAAGAATGAATAGGTTAGTTTGGTTTTGAATTTCATAAGTGTACTTGAAAATTTAACCAAAGTTGAAGGATTGCATTAAAATTATGTATTTTATGCCAAGATCATCCCCTATAATTTTTATGTCTTGATGAGTTTTCTATCTCAAGATATAAGCCTTAAAAATTGATCTAGTAGTGTGGTACATTCTTGAAAACATTAAGTTAGGGCCATATGAAATAACTATTTGGATTTAAAAATCCTTAACAAGTTTCAAGTTGAATGTAGGGCTACCAAGTGGCATGATCTTAAAATCTCATAGAAATGATCAATGACACATGGATAATCTCATGAGGTCAACAAGATCAAAATATCTATAGTGCATATTTAATCATATAGTTAAAGATCAATGGTGAGCTCAATTTTAAAAGGTTAAAGGATCCTAAGAATAAATGTGAAGGTGTCAAATGTCTCAACCACAATGATTTAAAATTAGATTGAAATCATGTATTAAATCATAGTGTGAAAAGAGATCAATATTCCATGTTTGATTTGGCAGATCAAAGATCAATGGAGTGCATTAAATCATGCAAAACAAGATTCATGGTGTGCATGAGGTCAAAAGGTTAATGAGCATATATTGCATGTGAGGCCACCACATGGAATAAATGCATTAAACAAATTAATATTAATAGTTGGGTCCAAAAAAGGTATGTGGAGATGTCAATTATCAAAATATCATTTGATCCAAGATTAAAAACATCTGGAGATACCAAGTGGCATGATCTAGAAAGAAAAATGTAAATCAATGGCAATAACGAAGGTCAAATATAGAGACTCCTAAGGAGATAAATGGAGTAAATTTGATAAATTTTTAAGTGGCATAAGATGAGGAAACATGTCTGAATTTGCAGAAATCATATTTTTAATATGATAAAAAGTGTGTCAAGAAGATGCCACATAAGTAGACACATTAGATAAAAGGATTTCACCACCCAAGTAGGAAAATGAATAAATGCAAGATCAAAATGTAATTTGGGTTACCAGTGTAAACCCTAAAAAGTCAAAGATGCTATTAAAGCTTGATTAAACCTCTCAAAATCCCTGAAGCATAAGTTTAACATATTTTTCATGATTAAGAAACCCTAGCCTATGGATCTTCATTTGAAATTATGACTATATGAAAACCAATAAGGTCCTTGGTTTTCATCTATAGTGGACCTATATCTAGGGTTTAAAGTAGAGGGAAGAGTTGTGATTATGAAATGAGTGTCTTATCTTTCAAAATAATCATATCATCCACTTTCAATAGGTACATGCAGTTGCTTAAAATAGACATAGTCATGGCTGAGTAAGGTGCATGGATATGAGGATTTTATTTTTATAGCGAAGGCAGGTGGAGAATGGAATATAAATCATAGAGAGAGATATGATGGGTATATATTTTTTGTGTATTATTCAATGAAGTTCTAAAATTCTTTGGAGACTTTCCCTTTTTAATAGATCATGACTCAATACCTTCAAAAAATTTATTTCTAGTATGTTTTCTGAGCCAATGAGAGAGATTGAAGACTGTTGGAGCTAATTAATGGTTAATTGGGAGGAAATATTAATTATAATTGATTAAAAGGTGGATGGGAATCCATAAATGTGATTGGACGTCATTGATTGAATTATGTCTTCTTGATCCTTCTCTTTCTCTTCCCATTTTCTCTATATCTCCCATTTGCTTCCCCATTAGCAAGATATACTTACATTTTTGGGAGTATTAGGAGAATCTCATTTTGATAAGGTAAGACCCTATCAAAAATTTGTATGAAAGACCTATTGAATAAATAAATATTTTCTTTACCTATCTCTTGCCTCTTAATTGTGTTTAGCAAAGCTTGTGCATGATGGCATTTTGAAGGATTGTCTTCCATGTCCATTGTCCTTATTTATTGCCTATTTTTAGGTGTTTCCATGTTAGTTTTAGGTCTTAAATTATTATTTTTATACCATTAATGTATTATTGGTGTGAATCTTATAATTCATCCTTTCTTCATTCATTTCTTATGATCATAGTTCATGAAAGACTTATGCAATCAACTAGTCTGTGAGGTTGTGTGAGTTAACATTATGTTATGCTTCATAAGTGTTTATTTCATACTTATTTTAACTCTAATTTAATTTTATGTATCACATTTTATCTCTATTATTAACCCTTTACTCATTTTCCATCCTTTTTTCTAGTAGAAACAATAGTTTGGCTGATCCATCAAGAGGGATCTGACCTTCTCTAGAGGTCAACCCCACAACATGATACCCATAGTCTGGTGTTATTCCCATTTTGTGTCTTATTTGGAAGGATCATAAATAACACACTAAAATGGTGATAATTAATTCCAAAACAATTTTTGGCATGCTCGATGGGACTACATCACTCACTAAGTGAAGAGTTTGGGTGTTCTTTTCACCTAAACAACCTTTAGAGGCATTTATGAAAAAACCATTGAAAACTTAATTATCAACTAGTATAAGTATCCCAAGTTCCTAATCATATTTATTTGGTATGTAGCATCACCCATTTGATAAAAGTACATGTTATTTCATTCCTTATCTTTCATATCAGATTGGTAATGTTTATGGCTTCACCCCAAGTGGCTCTCAAGATTTAATGTGTCAACCCTGTCAGAGTTTGTCTCTCTCTAGTCAACCAAAAAAGAGTCTTAGGGAGATAAAAATTGATATTGAAATATAATTTGGAAATATTTATAGGGTGGAAGAATGTTATAATTATAAATAAAATCTTGAACACCAATCTTTTGTTCAAGAGCGAGAGTTGAGGTTTTAGGAAGAGTGTTTGGTTAGGCAAGACCAATCCAAGAAAGAAAATGGCTATAAGTTATTATTAATAAATAGAGAAACTAACCCTAAACCCAAAATGACCTCTCCTACTCCTACTTATGATCAAACCCAACCCCTTAGTATACCTTATCAAATCTCATCTTTGTCAAGAGTTAAGTAAATCATTCTAGACCATGGGAGATTAATCATAAAAGTGAATGCAGAGGTATCCCTTGGAAAGTTCCCTATCTATTCTATGAATTGGAAAAGTGACTTATTGAAAGAGTTTTGGAGAGTATGGGTAGCAATTGAAAAAGGGTATTATCCATATTTTGAGAAGAACCAAGTAAAGGAATAGATACTCTTTATAGAGGAGATGTTGATTCATTGGGAGGATGAGTTTGTCAAACCCAAACCAATTAATTTACCCTCTCCTACCCCTACACCCATTCATACTCAAGAGCATGAAATCCCACCATGGATTTTCTCCTATGCCAATGATCCTAATTGTGTGATACCTTCTCTTGTATAACCACCCTCTCCTATACCCATTTAAGAGGAGATGTTAGTTGTGGTGTCCAAAGAATCAATTCAAGAGAAGGAGTTAGTGGTTGAATATAATAGAAAAGGGGCATTAGTTTATATTAATGAGCTTTCCATAAAAAAATTACATGACCCTCTCTCCCTTCCCCAGTAGCCACCAAAAAGAGCCTTCAAAGTCCCTACTTGGAAGGACACTCTCTTAAGATATAAGCAAGGTGAAATTTTTCACCCTCCCACCATCTCCCTCTTAGAGAAAGAACCTATTTTTTAGAAGATAGAGGAGGAGCCTAGAGTCATAGGTAATATTGAAGAGGAGAATTCAAGTCTCTATGATGAAGAGATCATGATAGGAAACCCACTTCATTTAGAGGAGGAAAAATTAGGTTTGGATCAACCTTCTTGGCATGGCTTTAACACTAATGAATTGGATCTTGAAGAGGACAATCCTCAAGATAAATATGGAGGAGACCTTGAATAGAATACTAACTATTTATTCTACATAGATGAAAATAAATATCAGGGCCATTTACTATAGGTTGTCCTACTTTAAGATGAGGTGTCAAATAAAGGTAGCTCTAATAGATTGGAGTGAGGGGAACATAAATTAGACCTTAAACAATAAAAATGTGTCTTTTTAGACCTTGGTTAGTCAAATCAACCCTCATTTATTGCTGAAAAAAATATGAAATTTTGAGTGAGGTTGATGAATAAGACATCTCAAGTGCTCAAGTGATATAGTTTGATGATCATACCAGTGAATAGCCTTAAAATCATGATGAATTATACCTTACTTACAATGATGAGCCTCCTTTATTTATAGAGGAAGAGGAATAATCTAGCTGCCATAGATCAGATCTTGGTGAGATTGAAGAGCTTGATGTAGTAGACTTGCAACCAAATGTCCTTAATAATGCTTAAAATGTGTATGAAGGGTTTGAATAAGATAATTAAGAGGACTTATTTGAAGTGTTGGAAGCAAGATATAGGTTATTACCAGGAAATTATGAGTTGACTAAGGTTGTTAGAAGTAGTCCTAGTGACCCAACCAATGAGATACAAGTGGTGGATGAACAAGTGGAGACTCCTCAAGAGGATTTTAAGAGCCAAATATTCTACTTTGATTAGCCATGGGTGAATAAAGTTGTATCAGTTGATAAATCTCAAGATGAAGTGTCACTTAAAGATAGTGCTAATATTTTCAAGTTCAAAAAAGATTGGTCAAATCAAGAGCCATCAAGTGATGAGATTGTGAGTGTTCCTATAGTCTAATATGAATTAAGCTTTCAAGACTTGGACCAGTATGTATATATTGGAGACATGTTTTACCCACTTTATATATTAAATAGCATGTCAAAAGTATTAGCAATCAAGTAACTTGGTTCACCAATTCTGGTGCTTCTAAAATAAGGTATTTTTCATCCTGGTCCATTACAAGTGAATGATGTTGAATTCTTCACATTTTATATAGGAGGAAAGTACTTGTAATTAGTAGCCTTGTACACATTAGATTAGATTTTATTTTTTCCTCTAAGTGCCTTGTGGGAATTCTTTTTAGTTGTGTGTTTCCCTTCCCTTAGTGACTTAAACACTATGTTTGTTTTGTTTTGATTAACCTTATTGATTTAAGAGGAGGCTTTTTGGAAAGGGATAGCCTTGTATCAATTTGACATCAGTTGGGAGGAAATATTTATGAGCCCATATTCCCAATGGACCAGACAAGGAAACTAGTCTATCACATAGTAGGCATGCATTCCTAGGATGTCACAAAAAATGTTGGCCAAAATTGGTCTACATACAAAACCTTACCTAGATGTGGTTTGAGAAAATAATCAAGGTTCCTATTGAAATAAGGATCTGATGGTGGAGGGAGAAATATGGATAGTACAAGCCTATATGAACCAAACTATCTTAGTACATCATGTAGGAATGAACATGTTAGTTTGTTTATGTATTTCATAAATGTAATTGGGAAATCAAATAAAGTTGAAAGATTACATGAAAATGATATATTTTATGCCAAGATTACCCCTTGAAAGTTTGGTGTCTTGCTGATTTTTCTATCTCAATATATAATCCTTCAAAAATGATCTATCAGTATGGTATGTGCTCGAGAATGTCAAGTTAAGGACACATGAAATAGCTTTTTGGATTCAAAAATCCTTAACAAGTTTCAAGTTGAATGCTTGACTACCAAGTGACACAATCTTGGAAGCTTAGAGTAAAGATCAATGGCATGTAGACAATCTCATGAGGTCAACAAGATCAAAATATCTATGGTGCATATTTAATCATGTAGTTAAAGATCAATTATGAGCTCAAGGTCAAAAGGTTAAAGGATCCTAAGGATAAATGCAAATGTGTCAAGTGTTTTGATCATAGTGAGTTGAAATTAGATCGATAGTCTACATTTAATCATAGTGTTAAAGGAGATAAATGGTTCACATTTGATCTAGTAGATAAAATATCAATGGAGTGTATTCAATCAAGTAGAAGTAGATTGACAATGTGCATGAGGTTAAAATGTTAATGAGCCTAGATTTCATGCAAGGTCACCATATGACATAAGTTTATTAACTAGAAGAATAATGATAGTTGGGTCCATAAAAAGTACATGGGGATGCCAAGTGTTTAAATCTTGTTTTATTTGAGATCAAAATCATGTATGGATGCTAAGTGGCATAATCTAGAAACTATAATATAAATCAATGACAATAATGAAGGTCAAAGCTATGAGACTCCTAGAGAAATCAATGGATGAAATTTGATCTAGTTCTAGGTGGTATGAGATGAGGATACATTTCCTAATTTTTAGTGATCATATTTGTAATATGATAAAAATCATGGGCACAAGATACCACACAATCAAACATGTAAGATCAAAGGATTTCACCTTGATAGGTAGGAAAATGAATAAATGCAAGATAAAAATATGATCTACATTAGCAGAGCAAACCTTGAAAATTCAAGGATTCCATTAAAGCTCAAGTAAACCTCTCAAAATACCTTAGGTGTAAGTAATATGTCCTGTTCATGATCAAGAAACCCTAGCCTTTGGATCTTCATTTGAAATTATGACTACATAAAAAACAATAGGTTATTGGTTTTCATCCATAGTGAACCTATATTTAGTGTTTGATGTAGGGGAACGAGTTGTGATTATGAAATGAGTGTCTTATCTTTTGACATAGTCATATCATCCACTTTCATTAGGTACATAAAATTGATTAAAATAGACATAGTCATGGCTTAGTCAAGTCCACAGATATGAGGATTTTGTCATTATAGCAAAGGCAAGTAGATGATGGCATATAAATCCTAGAGAGAGATCTAGTGTGTAGAAAGTGAAGGTGGACCATTCGATTAAGTTCTAAAAGTCTTTAGAGACTTTCCCATTTTAATGGATCATGACTCGACATCTTCTAAAAAGTTCTTGTCTTATAGTATGTTTTCTCAACCAATGAGAGAGATTGAAGACTATTAGAGCTACTGAATGATTAATTGAGAGGTGGGATTAATTATAATTGATCAAAAGGTGGTTGGGAATCCATCAAAGTGATTAGATATCATTTGTTGAATTTTGTCTAATCACTCCTTTCTCTTCCTCTTTCTCTATATCTCCCATTTCTTCCCCATTAGCAAGATATACTCATATTTTTGGGAGTATCAGGAGACTCTCATTTGATAAGGTGAAGACCTATCAAAATTTGTATGAAATTCCTCTTAAAGCAATAAAGATAATTTTAACCTATCTCCTGCCTTTGAATTGTGTTTATCAAGATTGTGAATGATGCATTATAAAGGAGGTTCTTCCATGTCCATTATCCTTATTTCTTGCCTATATTTCGGTCTAATATCATGTTATTTCTTCCATTAATGTATTCCTAGTGTGAATATTATAATTCCTCATTGCTTCATTCATTTCTTGTTAGCCTAATTTATGAAACACTTATGCAATAAACTAGTCTGTGAGGTTGTGTGAGATAGAATTATGTTGTGATTCATCAATGTTTATTTCATGCTTATGTGGGTTCTCATTTAATTTTTTGCATCACCTTTTATCTCTCTTAGTAACCCTTTACCCCTTCTATATCCCTTTTCCTAGTAGAAGCATTAGTTTAGGTGATACGTCAAGAGGAAGTTGGCCTTCTCTAGAGGTTTAACCCCACAACAAGATACCCATAGCCTGGGGTTGTTCCTATTTTGTGTCTTAGTTGGAGAGATCTTGAATAACCCCCTTAAAGGATGAAAATTAAGTCCAAAATAGTAATTTTGGATTTGATATTTTTCATATCTTCCAAAATGTTGTATCCACCTTTGGACCCAATTGTATCTAAATTTATAGTAGGATGAGTATCCATTCCCTTTAGAGAATGAGGATCATTGTTAGTTTTATGGTTTGGGGAGTGTCAGCTTTGTTAGGTGGTATGGAAGTTGTTTCATGTTCATTTTGGGCTCTATTTATTAAGGCATAATTGATTTTACAGTATTGTTGGAAAGCATGTATCTCATCTATGTTACTTTTAAGCTCATTTCCTTCTTGGTTTAGAAACTCATAAGTTTTGATCATGAGGGAAATTTCAATTGGGTTGGAACCACTATTAGGTGCTCTTGTGTTCCTAGAATTGTTAGTGTTCTCTTGATTTCTTGAGATAATGTCATAACCTTATAGCTTACCTTAGAACATCTTAAAATCACTATAAAACTATATGTAGTCTACTTCTCCATGTTTTTCCATGTTATGGAACCTACATAAATTAGGCAAGGCCAATTTAAATATATTTATGTCAAGCATTTTATTGGCTAAGGGTTCATTATTGTTATTATTTTTTTTGGACCAATTGAAAGGTATATTGTACTTTTGGAATGTGTAATTTCTATTAGAACCTTCTCCCACATTTCCCATTTACCTTTGTAAATTTGGGAAATAACTACCTATTTTTTAGACCATTCTCTAAATTAATTCTAGGTCTCCCTTTGAGGAGTCAAGTTTGGTGTTCTGGACTATGTTATGGATAATGCTTTGGGTATTAGAGTTATTAATAGGAATGCAATATTTTTATTATTTTAGGTATGAGACCCATTATTAGGATGGTTGAATATTTCCAATTTTTGACTAGGAGATGCATGGCTCAATGGTAATTGATTAAGGCCAAGTATCTGGTTCAAGGCTGGCATATTTTAATTTGGATTCAAGATAAAATTTAGAGTAGGTAAATATGGTTTTACATTTTGGATAATAAAGCAAGGATGCCCCTATGGGTGTATTTTCTCATCAATGTGTATAGCTTCTACATATTATTGTGGACATATATTAATGTTCATGTCCCTATACAGGAAGACAATGGTTTGAGTCTAGTGTGTTCTTGTAGATTTTAGGTGTCAGGTCATCTGTAGGATAATAGGGAACTATGGTAAGGCTATACATCATTTTAAATTTGTCATTGAAAAATCTTATGGGTTCACTTGGGTCTTACTTTAGGATAGTTAACTACTTTTATATGATTCCCAGACTAACAACCCTTGCAAATAATGTAATGAAGCTATCATTGAACTAGTTCTATCCCATGATGGAATCCTCTAGTAAATTGAAGAACCACTTATAAGATACTTCCCTGAAGGTAAGTGGGAAGAGTATAAAAGCTATGCCTTCATGGATAATGTTTAGGACCCTAAGAATAGCCTTAAAAGATTTAATATGCTCCTTGATAGTTATACCCCCATATGGATTAAAGAGAGGGAGGTATTTCTCTAGATTACTAGGAAAATCATGCACATGACTAGATACATTCATGGAATATCCTCATAACCATGACATAACTAAATAAATGTAAAACATAGGATGCATATGTTAGCTTACTAAAAATGGAGGGTGGGATTTATATCTTATATGTCTCCCTTCATCAGTTATATCCTTATGATGGGTTTTTATAGATTCGAGGGGAACCCTAATCTCAGAATGAGATCTATTTCAGATCCTAGGTAACTCCAAAGTGTTTAGGCAAATATATTTGTCAAAAAATCATAATAATACAAAGGTTCACAAAATATTGCAACAAAAGGTAAAGATTATCCCAAATTAGCATAAAGGAACCCTACAAGAAGGACCACAATCAATTAGAGTATTTTTACTTCACCTTTTCTAAAATGGATCTTTTAGAGCTTTAGGCCCTACACAAATTTGGTTCAAACCTAAAAATATCAATGTTAAACACAATAGATTAAGTAATCCTTAGTGTGTTAGGCTTTACCAAGGTGTATTAGAATAAAAATCTATAAATACATAATGATAGTACTTGAATATACTCTATCTAGACCTCTAGAGTCATGGCCCAGTGATATTTCATATAATAATATGCTTAGATACTGATATTTACACTGATTTGTTGTAAACCAAAACTTTTCCATCCAAATTATGTAAATTTTTTAAAATATGGACTAATTAGTGGTGGATCCTTTTAAATAATTCAATGACATGCATATCTTTAAATTTTTAGATGAAATTTTAATATATTAGAAGGTTAAGTTAGAATATCCTTAGATTTGAGCTAGTATTTAAAGGTGTTAAAAGTAAAATCACTAAGTGGGGGGGGGGGTGAATCAGTGAGCCTAAATATTTCAAGTTAAATTTCAATCCTTTCAAACTATTAACAATCAACATATATCTGCTTGATCAAGCAACATTAACAAGAGAGCTCATTCATTTAATGCATACATAAGATCAAACACACAAAACATAGTTCTTATAGGAGACCCTCATGGATAATAAAACCCACTCTCAAGCTTGTAAAATGTGTACTACTTGTCCTATAAGATATTACAAAAAAGAGACTGGTCAAGTCTTTTAGACCAAAAACATTTATCAAGTCCTCCTAACCAAAGGTCTTTAGTAAAACACCTATTTCATAAGGAACAACTACCACTAAGATCAAGTCTTTTATACCCTCATTTGAAGTGAAAATATAAACCTTATAACTATTTTATTTAACACCTAATGATGGATCTTTGATTTTCTAACCCCTACACAAACACCCTATCTATCTCATACATGCCTCTCAAATAGGTATGCCATAATCTCTATCCTTCACTCAAACTATCATCATATGCACACTCATACCTATTCACATATCCTAAAAATACAATATATATTTTCTATTATCAAAAATATGACTTTAAATTCATACATTCAGTCAATATATTGATCTGCTCGTCAACTCATCTAATAGGCACACTACCTATCCTCTCTTCTACATGTCAAGACATACTCCACACACACAAGCATTTTTTTTAGTCTTTTTTAAAAAACCATCTCATTTTATTTAAATATTTATAGACTCATAATTATTATCAACATCTTGGTTGGCCATTAGGTAATCCTTAACCCTTAAATTATCTTACATGGGTCACTCTTAAGCACAACTCTATTTAAAATAAACCTAAGTCACCTTTTAGGTCCTATGATGACCCACTAACCTCTTTTAAACTTCTCTAAGAAAAATAGGAACACAATAAAACTTTACAACTCATGTACCCATGCCACATGATCTATATGTACCCTTTAAGTGCCAACATTCATCATAGGACACTTCTACTAACCCCCAATTAACTTAAACACCTCTTTATACACATAGTCATTATAAACTAAAACATAGTCAAAATATAACCCTTTATTCAAACGAAATATGATTTTTAAAACATTAATAATGAACAAAGATGGTCCTCATAGATTATACAACATACTTTAATAGATAGGTTACGTTTAAACATCGATATACCAACAATCACAACTCAAATACCCTTCTAAGGTTACTTGTAGAACATGCATGAACACATAGTCAACTTTTAACCTCAATATATTTGACTATAAACACTTTAAAATCTTAAAATATATATTTATATATGTGCCTTGGCATCTTATACAAATTTTCTTTTAACACCATGAGCAAATTCTACATAGATCTAAATATATAGCACAAAAACTTAGCACTAGTTTTTCCTTCACAAATTTGAATATTTAAATCCAAATAGTCAAAGTTAAACTTCAGTCACTTAAAATAATCTTATTCCCTCACATCTAAGTTTAATCATGCACCATAAATCTTCTTCTAACTTTAACTCATAGTGCACCTATTCTAAAATGTTAAAACTTTAAACACTTGGCATCATCTCACTTCTTCCTGACATCCTAGAACAAACATGCTCCATAAATCTCTTGTACATAGTTCAATATTTATTTTTGTTAAACATTGAATAATTTTAACTCATTTCACTCAATATGCACCATAGATATTTATTAGTAAAAATACCCAATCACCATCAAATCTTAGAAACATCTCGGTCTTTACCTTTGTCTATTGTTAAACAACTATCACTTTGACCTCTTTGACTTGATATGAACCATTAGATTAATTTTTACAATCACATGTGAACCATTGGATCTTAATTTTATCTTGATATTTATCTCTTCCAAAATTTACTATGGGAACCATTGAAATCTTTCTATAAGGCCAACTTTAAACTTTAATAACTTTTGCTGCACTTAGATGCATGATCTAAAATTTGGACTGTATGATCTCCTTATATAGGAGAATATATTCATGTATAAAATTGATATTGTAACATTTTCATGTGAAATTTATAATTCCATTAATATTCTCACTTAGATTTTTCTTCCATAGAGCCAACTATGCTTAGAACTACCTAGAAGGCTAATTTTGCCATTGCATATCTTTTGATGCACTTTATCGCATGACCTAAAATTTATCTAATACAAATTAGGCAAAATAATAAGAAAAAAAAATATGATAAAATTATCCTAAAAATAACACACATGAAAAATATGACTACATAAAAATTCCTACTCAACTTTTATTTCCATATGCAAATTTGGCTAAATATGGGAAAATATTATCAAACTGCCTGAGAGCCTAAATTTATGCTTACATATATTTTATCATATTTAGTCACATGACCTAATATTTATTAAATAAGATATTATCTCATATTTTAATTCATCCATATTTCAATCTACTCAAAAAACTTTTCATACGTGTAATATATGATGTCACCAAACTACTTACTCAACTCTATTTGAACATAAAAAACACTATCTAAATGCCTAGGAGCCTAACTTTTCACACACACATATTTTTATTTAATTAAATTAATAAATTTATAATTTTAAAATAGTAACTTGTGAATAATTTGATCATAACCATATGACCAACTTCCCTTGAATCATCCACATGTGGGAATTATGATGTCATCAAACTGCCTACTTAAATATTCTACTACTAGACCTAAAATTTCTAGATGAAAACAATGATCAACCAGATGAAATAAAATCATGTACACAAGCACTCAAAACATATAAAACCTCTTATGGGATGATATACGCATGATCAATACTTCATACTCATCCCTACTCACCTCTAAATAGTCAAACTCTGAATATCAACCAAGACAACTTCAAGTACTTTAAGACAAGCATAATACACATTTTTTCATTATCACTTACACTATCAATGAAATTGATCCACTCACCTATAAAAATCCATTTAAAAATATCCAAATCTCTCCCCCTTTATAATTTATGTCAACACCCATTAATATACAAGTCACCTTTCTTCTCTCTCTTCAAGCACTCTCACAATAGGAACTTTCTCCCCCTTTGACACAATGATAAAGTGGGAACCAATGGATCCTAAAGACCTAAATAGACTAAAAATAAGATAATACCATATTATAAAGATAGTAAATACTCCCCCTTACCTTTATCCAACCTCTTCTTAGCTTAACAACTTCCTCTTGCTCCATTCCAACACTTTATTTAACCAAGCACTGCAATTAATGAAGAAAGAACACATAAAAGTAATAAAATATGATATATCTCACCAAGAAACATCTAAGAGGGACTCCATATAATATTTATAATCAGTTTCACCTCTTGATAATCTTTATATCTCCACACATCATGAACAACCATCATACATGCTTACTAGCCTTCTACCTCAAACTACCACAAGGACCACCAATAAAAATTCATGCCACTCACTAAATAGGAAAACTTCTTTGAAATAACCTAATAAATCTCCTTGAAACATACATACCTTGATCTTTTTTAAACACTAAGAAATAACACCAAATATTCATACTATACCTGTTTAGACTCCTTGTAACCCAACCTAGAACTTGTAGAGCCCAAAACATTCAGTAGACACATCCTCACGACCTAAAACATCATATCTAGAGCACTATTATATACCACACCAATTTTAAACACCTAGATCATCCTCTATAATATACTTTATTTACAAACCAACTTATTAGTTAGGCCTCCATCTTGACAAGAAAATGAATAAATTGAAAACCACAAACCTTCAAATCACTGTGAAGCTTGATTTGACAACCCATTGGCCCATTTAGCCTATTAATAAGCCTCATAACTTGATTCACAAGGAAACCCACTTTTCTAGTAGAGCACAAAACCCTAGAATCTCAAAATAAATAAGGTCAACACAACACCTTCCATTCAACACACACTCTTAAAACTTATTGCACACTTAAAGACAACCATCACACACTTATAGACTAATATTTTAGATTCTACATCTTTGGGAACCCATATATCCTATAATCCATTTTAGGCCTACTTGCCCTTAAGCCAAAACTTAGAAAATTGAGAGCACTCCAAAATCTTTAATTTGACTTCAACATACCTTCTAACCATAAAACCATTTGAAGAATTCTATAATAAGTTCAATAGACCTTTTTTTTTAAAACATCATCTTAACAAATCACAAATCCTCTTTTACCACTTAAAAACCTTTAATCTAACCCTATAAACTAACCATACATAGCTATGACATCACTTTGACATTGTCATAACATATATTCTACCTAGACATACTTGTTCCAATTCAAAACACTCATATATATCCTTCTAGGACCATTTGGAGAACATCACAACAATAGTTACTTCTCTACTAAAAGGAGTCTCTTAAGAATCATAGACAAATACATCCTCTACATCATAATGCTCTAAAACAAACTGAAGCATAGAGTGGCCCACATCTCCTCAATAACCATTAGAATCCTCTTATAGCTATAATATTTCTTGATTTTGTTCTTCTTCTTAGTCTAAACTATGACAACTAGTTCCTTTTCTAAATCACTCTTCTTCTCTTTTAAGATTGAATTGACAAAACATGGAATAAATATAGAATCTTGACATGCCCTTTTATTTAAAGAATCAAATTTACAGTTCTAAACCTCATCACTAGGCATAGACAATTGATATTCTTTGCATGAATTTTTTTCAACAACAATAGGATTTTCACTTGGATCCATACTCATCTCAAAACTAGCCTCAACCAACACCTTGGTTTTCTCCTTGAGCTTGGTCTCTTTATTTATAACATGAGTAAACAATGCAATCCCTTGGCACTCTTCAACATCTATAGCATTCTCCACCATAGAAAATAGATTGCTTGGACCTTTAGTCTCATCATTATTCATAATTACCACTTTTGGTTTCTATGAGTTAATTTGTCTTCTTTCTTGTACTATGGGAACTTGATTGAACCTCTACTAATTTGTAGACCTTTGATTGTAGAATCTAGTAGTGTGACATCTTTGTTCATAGTTGTAATAATGATTCTAGTTGAAGTGAACTCAACTTACCCTACCTAATATGGATAAAAACTTGCACAATGTCTTATGTCATAACAACTAAGATATATTACTCATTTTGAAGAAGACTCACCTTTCCTAACCTTATTTGGACAATGCTTAGCAAAGTGTCCCTTATCAAGATAGTTGAAATACTCAACCTTGATTACACCTTTTGACTGATTACCGCCATCATAGTTCCATGCAAACTCATTTCTAATAGGTCTTTTGCATTCTCTATCTCTATGCCCAAAATGATTACAAGTATAGTAGTAAACATTAAAATTTACATATTTTATGCCATTTGGTTATCTAATCTAGTTTATCTTCATTCTCCCAACACCTATTTTTATTTTTCTATGATTTGTCTTCAAATTATGATTGTCCTTATTCACAATAGTCTTCATCTTGTCTTGAGTTGCATTCTCTAGTTATTCTTTATATCCAAGACTATTTCTATCACACACATGCTTTTGACCACTCAAAATATTGTCTAGATCACTTGAGATCTTTTCAAATCTCACAAATAAATTAACCTTACTAGATTTCTTCTCTAACTCAGATTTCAATGACTCATTTTTAATTACATATCTTGAACACTCATCTTCTTTAGATTTTAGGCTTGTAAATAGGATTTCCAATTGATAAATAAAATACTTAACTATGTCTTCATAATTCTTGGTGTCTTCATTCATTATTGCCTCATATATATTAAATTACTCCTCATAGTCTTTAAGCTAAGACTTCATCTTCTTCTTAATCATCTTCTCAATCTTCAATTCTTCAAGATCATTTATCAATGTAGTCTCATAGTCCACCTCATCTTCATCATCATCTAAGTCATTCCAAGTATACTCCTATTGATGTGAACAACTACCTTCCTCAACCATGAACAAGGATTCATATTCAATAGGACCATCATCTTCATGATCATACTCTAAGTCACTAACTTCACTTTCATCTGATGAATTACATTTTTATTTGGTGTGGAGACTCTTCTTGTCCTTATAGTACTTATTCTTACTATCAAACCTTCTAAAACCCTTTTTATTTTTATCAGACCTAAATGATCTCTTGCCATAATCATCACCTTGATCATTCTCTTTATCATCATTCTTATTATACTTATGAGGGTACTTGTTAGAAAAATTTCCTATCTCACCACAATTGAATAATTTTAGGGGTAGTTTACCTTTATACTTGATTAACTTATTTTCAATTTACTTGATATCAAAGCAATTAGATCATGTTCATCTATATCATAAATGTCATACTCTTTGGGTTTTTTACCTTTAATTTTTTTCTTTGGATTCATTTATGTCTTGAATGTTACTTTCTTCTTTGGTGGTTTATCATCACTCTTCCTCATCTCATAAGTAGTAAGGATGTCATGAAATTCATCCAACTTCAGTTTAGTAAGATCATTAATTTATTCTACATCATATACTTTAGGATAAAACTTGAATGAGAGAGACATTAATACCTTTTGAAATACAATAGCATCTTCAAGGTTCTCTTCAAAACCTCTAATGATGTTCACAATCTCATCAAATCTATATAGAAAATATGCCATAGAATCTTCTTCCTTCATCTTGAGCTCTCAAATTATCTTTGGTGAGTCTACAACTTTTCCAACTTATATTTTTAGTCTTCTTCATAAATAGTCTTCAATTTATCCCACATTTCCTTGGCACATGTATAATGGATTACCATGGTGTATTCAGTCTATAAAAGATGACAAGTGATAGAATTCATTTCCTTAGAATTTTTCTCAAATAATTTATTGTCTGCAACACTATATGGAGGAATAGTAGGTGTAAAATAACCATCCACAACAAATTACCAAATGTCAAACCCTAAGGATATGATGCAGGTCCACATCCTTGAACTCTAAAAAGCATAATTGGATCCATTAAACATCAGTGATTGCTTAGTAGAGAAACCTCCTTGATAACTACCCATATTGTACCTTGGATCACCTTCAAGATGTCAAGCCTTTACCAAAGAACTTACTTTGATGCCAATTATTAGAGGTATAATCACTGAGAGGGGTGTGAATCAATGATCCTAGATATTTCAATTTCAATTCCAATCCTTTCAAACTATTAAACAATCAACATATATCAATTTGATCAATCAAGATTAACAACATAAATCATTCATTTAATGTATACACAAGATCAAACACACAACACATAGTTCCTATGGTAAACCCTCATAGGGAATAAAACCCACTCTCAAGCCTACAACACATGGACTACTTGTCCTATAAGATATTAAAAACAAGAGACTAGTTAAGTCCTTTAGACCAAGATCCTTGATCAAGTCCTCCTAGCAAAATTCCTTTTGTAAAAGACCTATTTCACAAGGAACAACTACCCCTATGGAATATCAAGTCCTTTAGATGTTACTTTGAAGTGAACACCTCCAACTTAGAACTGATGTCTTCAACACATAATGATGGATCTCTAATTTTATATCCCTTGGACAAACTCCCTCTTTATCTCATATAGGCCTTTCACATAGGCATGCCATAATATTTTTCCTTCTTCACTCAAACTATCCTCATATACACACTCAGACCTCTTATCATATCCTCAAACTATAATATCACTATTATATCATTATAAATATGACCTAAAATTCAGACACTCAATAAAAAAATTAATCTACTCATCAACTCATCTAATAGGCACACTACCTATCCTCTCTTCTTCGATTCAATGTATACTCTACACACATAGGCCTTTTTTTAGTCTTTTTTTAAAAACCATCTCATTTGATTTCACTATTTATAGATCCTTCATGATTATCAACATCTTAGTTGGCCATTAGGCATGCCTTAACCCTTAAGTCATCTTTCATGGGTCACTCTTAAGCACAACTCTCTTTCAAATAAGCCTAACTCACCTTTTACATCCTATGATGACCCATTAACTTATTTGACACTTCTTTGAGTAAAATAGGAACACATGAACATTTTAAAACTCATGTACCCATGACACATGATTTATAGGTCCCCTTTAAGTTCCAACATTCATCAAATAACACTTTTGCTAACCCTTAATTAATTTAAACACCTCTTTGTAGACATAGTCATTATGAACAAAATGATATTCAACTTATAACCATTTATTAATACTTCATATAATTGGTAAAACCTTCATAATGCACACATATGGTCATCATAGGGTCTAAAAAATACTCCAATAGCCAATTCACCTTTAAACATCAAGATACCAATAATCACAACTCAAATACCCTTCTCAGGTTACTTTTAGAATATGCATGAACACACAGTCAAATTTGAACCTCAATATATTTGATTGTAAACACTTTTAGATCTTAAAATCTATATTTTTAGATGCACTTGCAATACTATATAAATTTAATTTTTACACCATGAGCAAATTTTGCATGGATCAAAATATGTAAAATAAAAATTGAGCACTTGTTTTTCCTTTAAAATATTAAATATTTAAATATAAATGGTCATAGTTAATATTTGATCACTTAAAATGCATCTCATGTCCTCACATATAACATTAATCATGCACCATTGATCTTATTAAAACTTTAACTCATAGTGTACCACTACCTAAAAGTTAAACTTCAAACACTTGGCATCATCTCATTTCTTCCTAACATCTTGGAATAAACATGCTCTGTCAATATCTTAAGCATAGCTCAATATTTATCTATGTTAAAAATTAGACACGTTTAACTCATTTTACTCAATATTTATTGTTTATATTTATTAGTATAAACACCTTCTCACTATTAGATCTTAAAAGTAGCTTAGTGTTTACCTCTACTTATCATTAAGAAACTATCACTTTGACCTATTTGACTTGATATGAATCATTATATCAATCTGTATGATTTCCCATGAACTATTATAGCTTCATTTTGTCTTGATATTTATCTCTTGAAAAATTGACTATGGGAACCATTGCAATCTGCCTGGAGGGCCAACCTTGGACCTTAATAACTTTTATTACACTTAGATGGATGATCTAAAATTTGGATTATATGATATCCTCATATAGGAGAATATATTCATGTATCAAATTGATTCTATAGCCTTTGAACATGCAAGATATTATTCCATGAATTTTGTCATTTAGATTTTTCTATCATAGATCCAACTATGCCTAGAACTTCTTGGACGACCAACTTTGCACATATGTATCTTTTGATACACTTCATCGTATGACCTAAAATTTAGTGAATATCTACTAGGAAAAAAATTTAAAAAAAACATATGATAAACTTCTCCTAAAACTTAAACATGTGAAAAATATTACTACATAAAAATTCATACTTAACTTTTCTTAACTCAAGCAAATTTGGCTATGTATAGGAAAATATTGTCAAACTGCCTGGGAGCCCAGCATTTCACTTCTATATATTTTGTCATGCTTAGTTTCATGACTTGAGATTTATTAAATAATATATTATATCATAAATTAATTCATCCATATATCAATCTACTCTTGAAATTTTCATACGTGCAAAATATGATGTCACCAAATTTTTTACTCGATTTTATTTGAACATAAAAAACACTATCAAAATGCATTAGAGCCCAATGTTTCACACACATATCTTTATCTATTATTCATCACATGAATTTAGACTTGGACCATAGAAAATTGGGACTATTTTTATCACAACCATATGACCAACTCCCCATATCTCCTTGACATGTGGCAATTATGATGTCATCAAACCACCTACTCAAATATTCTGTTACTAGACCCAAAATGTATAAATTAAAAAAATAATGAACTAGATAAAATATACTCATATACACAAGCACTCAATTCATATAAAAGCTCTTATGGTACCATATACACATTATAAATACTTAATATTGATTCCTAATCATCTCTAAATAGTCAAACATTGAAGATCAACCAAGCTAACTTTAAGTACACTAGGACAAGCATATTGTACACTTTTTCATTATCACTTGGAAGATCAAGTCACTTCATAAAATCACCTTAAAACATCCATGACATCATTGAAAACTTTCCAACAAAAATATCTCTTAAAATAAAAACTTTTCACAAGGATCTTTCATGTTTGCAAAGATCTCACACAAAATGAGAAGAAAACATAGTGTTTACTTTAGTATCTTGTATTTTAAACAAATTGTGTTATGCATCCACTAAAATACACTAAAATTTACTAAAAATGACTTATTTATAGTTGTATATCTTCTTTATTGATGAATTAATGTGTCAAGGACATAATATGAACAATAGAATAGCATTTCTCAAATTATAGTGTAAGCCGTGGAAAACCTTGGAGATTCGCTCAGTTTTGCTAGAGAGATTACATGGTGACCACCTTTTAGTCTATGAGTAGACCCTTTTTTTTATAAACATAGATAGTAACTTTATTTAAATATGATTTTTTAGGATCTCCTTTATACTTGGACTAACATTAGAATGATCTGAGGTCTGGGAGACTTGAACTCAGACCAAACCTCTAGTTTTGATGAGGCTAGTTCCTCTGATATATCACTTATGATATTATTAATAAACTACTGTGATTTTTTGGATGGAAAGTGTTAGAGGGATTACTAAAAATGGAAATCATATTCTACTATTGGTGATACACCTATATTTCTAGTTCATCCACTCTATTTAAACTCATAAAACATTGATATGATAAAATAATGATTGAATATACAACTCCTAAGACTCCTATGCATCATTATTTCACATAGAGGTTTCATAAATTGACCAAATAAAAATTTAAATAATGGAATATCCATAATTAAAGGCACTAACTAGTCAATATATATCCATTGTTAGCTTTAATCAATTAACATTAAACACTGAATATGACTTGCATAATATGATAAACTAGTAACTAGGTGAGATCAAGACTTGCCAAGGGATAAATTACTACCACATTTTAAAATTAGAAAAATATTATGCAATATATAAAATAATTAAATCTTAAAATAATCATTTATTTCATCTCAAAAGGTTACAAAACTTAATCTTGGAAGAGTTTAATCATGCCCAAGAGAGGGATCCTAATAATTGGCTTGAAAGCCTAAATATATAGAAGCTAAGAAAATAAAAATCCAAGAGATTTTAATTTAATAGATAATATTAAGTTAAATACACATCATCTCCAATAAAAGTCAAATACAAATTGCTAATGATATCTTTCAAAAAGTATCCTTATGTCTAATCCTTGCATGAAGCTCATTTTGGTGTTAAAAAGAAGAGGTGGACCATCCCTGACTTGTAAAACTTCATTGCATGATTTATAATCCATAATTTTGTGTATAAATTCCAATTTAAGTGAGTTTAAAGTATGTTAAGTTATTATCTTTCATAAAAACCATGAAATATGCATGATGCTAGTCAACTAGCTAACTCAGAGATGATTGGTCATTAGTACAAGTTTACTCCACTAAGCCCTTGCATGAAATGTCATTAGTGAACTTAAATTTAAATTTAAATCCATTTTAATACTAATTATGGGCTGTGTAAAATATTCATTAACTATTTAGATAGCTTTTTAATTCTATTCTCCACTTGACTAATTGCTCAAATAGGCGCACTAGGCCAAATAGGTCTATTAGACTAACTGTTTGCATTTAAAGACCATGAAAACCTTCATAAAAACACTATAACCTAAAAAAATAATAATTATTAGACCTAAAACAACTCCTCACATCATAATATATATCTACTAGATGAAGAAACACCTGTAACTCAGTCACCATGGTTGACTAGGTCAAATCTACCTCAAATTCTTATAGAGTGGTTATTTTGGATGAGCTTGTAAGTGAAATTATATTATGATTTTAGGATGAAAAATAAGTCTCAATATTCAATATGCATAGATTAGATTTCATGTAAACTACCTTATACCTCATCTTTGACACTTTTTTTCTCTCAAAAACCTATTTTATGCCTTGATCCATAGAATTACGTAAAATGAATTATCATTTATAGGACCATATTTTAGTTTAATTTATGTTTTAAGAGGTTTTAGGTTGATCCATGAGGTTTTGATTTTAATAAAATCAACTTTTCACAAAACTAGTCATTATGAGGGTTTGTGAGGGTTTTCAAGGTGAAACTTCTTAACGATGGTTCATAAAGTACATTATTACAAACCCAAACTTCTTCACATGAATATATATTATACAAAACCCCTCAAAATACTTGATAATATTGAGTTCCCATGCAAAAATTATGAAAAGATGGCCATGTGAAGAAATTTTCTATAGGGTTTGTAAGCATTTTGGGCATGCTTATGCTCTTAGCGATTGTTCATAAAGTAAATCCCATAAAAAAACCTCAAATTTTCATTAATTATAATTTCATATTCTTCCTCAAATCATTATAAGATAATTTTGCCAAACTCTTCATGTGGTGGAAGATATGAGCACTTCATCATGTGGCTCAAATGGTATGGACCAAAATAACTTTTCTCTTGATCTACATTTATTTAATAAATATTGATGGTACCTATTCTAGCTCATCATATCCTTATTTAGGATTCATCTTTCTTGATAGGTCTAAAATATGCCTTTTGGTGATATAGGGCTTTTAGGCTTAAAATTGAGTTTTGGCCCAAAATTGAGATTTGGCCCAAAATTGAGTTTTGATGATTTAGGAACTTATAATATTATATGTGGGATTAATAAAATATTTTTAACATTATAATTACCTTATTAAACTTATATTATCCTCTTTAGATGATAAAAAAATCAATTTTCCCTTTATGCCTTTAAGACTGTCTATGGGGTTTCTAGCTTATGTGGTCTATGTGATCCTAAACCAACGAGTATACCTATTCTCTCATATTAATTGAGATATAAATTTTTTATATCATTTAAAAATTGTGTTATAAACCACCTTTCAAGTTACATACATATTTAACAAGTGTTGAAGCAAGCAAGAATCTTCAAAAAGCACACAGGCCTTTTTGCTTGATTTGGCCCTCAAGGGCATAGATTGTTTAGAAATGTAGTGTGATAAATTATCAATAGGATTTTTAAATTTTAAAATGAATCTCTTATTCTCATTAGACACTGAAATAAGTTTAAACATTCTCATAAACCTTGAAAACCTTCCAAGAAGGTATGCCTAGTACAATGGACTATTAAGAGACATGTAGAGGACTATGCAATGAGGTTATCCAATTTTGTAATGGAATTTAGGATGAAATAAAATATTTATCAAGTCATAAGGACCATGAGTACCAAATTTTGAGGCTTAATTCTACTTTTATATTTTCTAAACCAAAAAACTCTCTAAAAAATGCCTCTTATGCATTGATTGAGCGTGCACTTGACTGTGTTGATGTATGTGGAGGGTGACTTCATGTAAAATTAAATATTTTAATATAAATTTCACACTAATTTAGTGCTTAATATTCCTCTCATCCAAATTAAAACCATATCTCTATATTCTTCTAGCATGCTAACACTTCAAACTATGTCACTAGGCCTCACATAGTCAAAAAAATCCATACAACAGGCTATATTATATCTTCATTCATGATTGGTACCATAAAAGTGATTGATAAAGGTTTTAATGATGTATTTTGGTTAATTTAATATGATTAAGTCAATTCAAAAGGTCACCTGACTTGCATATATTAAGTTTGACCTTTAATGGCATATGACTGTGCTAGAAAAGCTACCATGTATGGCTGTAGGTCTCCAACAATTGCATTTGACTATGTTTATCCATGTACTTTAAATCCAATCTCATCCTCCATTATTATTTCATGATTATACCTTTGTTATTTTATTATTTATGTAATATCATAAATCATGAAACTTCTCCTTTATCAATAAACTTAATCATGGTTGTAGGTGTCTTCAAAAAGGGTTACAGATAGTGTTATATTTTAATTGGACCTTATACCCTAAAATATATTGAAAAAAATTCAAAATTTTCTTAAAAACTAGACATTGACCTCATTTATCCTTAAAGAATATAATATTTCTTTAGTCTATGTCTTGGTGAAGAATTAGCATAGTTCTAGGGATTCGTAAGCCTGTTGTAGGTGATATTTTAACATGGATTTGTGACAAAAAATGAGTTTGATCACTATTAATGGAATTAAATTTATAAAAATTCATACTCACCAATTTAGATGATTATATATTTCTAACCATGCCATTATCTCTTCATTAAGAAAACAAACCTATTCTCTTAGTGTAATTGAGCTTAATGATTATCCTTTACTTGTAAAAATTGAGTATAAGTCTCAAAATTTGAGAAAGTATAAGTTTGATATTATGATATTTTATTTATTTCAACAATATTTTATATAGGTTTCAAAACCCTCTTGAAGCTTTATGTCCATTAGGCCTCTTCAAGATCCTAGTCCTCTTTTATGACTTTAGGTTATCCTTAGGGGATAGTTGTAGGTGTAGATTAGTGTTTCTTTATCCCTATTTGAACCTCAAAACACATACCTATTGATCTATGTTTGAATTTATTCATATCATTTCTTATCTTTGATCCAAAATTTCTCCATATGATTAGAATAATCTTTGAGACTTATCAAGTCAAACCTTGATATAGGTGGTGGCCTAAGAGTAGGCCTAAAGGTGTCTTTTTGAGGCATTGTAGGTCCCTATTGATGACTTATGATCATGAATTAAGTCATAATTAAGGTCAAGAACCCATCACACTATGAATTTATATCCTTTTTCATACACTTTAGAATGGTGTTGACTTTTTAAATTATGAAATGTGTCCTTCCCTGTGGCTATAGGTTATAACTGTATCCTTTATTTAGCTGATTGTAGATTGCTCTCTCCTTAATAATCTTGACCTTAAACATATATTATTCTTGAGATACCTGAATGAGTTGATTTATCTCATATTTAATATTAATTTATATATCCCAAGTATGCACTAAGGTCATTAGATACACTTAAAGGCTATCAAGACACCTTCTTTATAGAACTTTTTCACCTCAAACTAGGACTGTAAGTGTTATCAAAGGACACTAGATTTATTGTTTATGACTTCCTCCTATTTCTTATGAAATCAATAAATTCATATTTTAATCAATAACCTCTTATTCAATTCAAACCTTGACTCATATGTTGATGTCTTTCAAAACATCATAAGAACTATGACCTTTATGAAATGTAGATGACTGTAGATATTCCATTTGTATGGATTGTATCAAAAATTATCCTTAAGTGAGGTCAAAACATGATTTTGTGAACTTGTTCCTCATTTTTTTCAACTTAAAGAGATTTTTATCTCAAATATATTTAATTATGAATCTTCAAGCCTCTCCCTTATTTTAATTTTCATGATAAACACTTGATTATGGTGTACTATTGTAGGTCTCTTCTCCTTGGTTGTAGTTGGTAATTTTGGAGTGTATGGCCACTTAAAGTGAACTTTATCCCAATTTATCTATTATTTACTTCTTATGATAGTGAAAATATGGTATGGGGATGAATAATTGAGAGATTATGGATGAGAGATGGAAAAAAAGGAATTGAGGGTGGAAAGGAGTGAAGACACAGTGATATAGAGATGAACATAATGGAGGTGGAAAGGAGTTTGAAGGAGCATGTTAAAAATAAAATTAATAGTCATATGAAAACATAAAAATATAATCCTTAAACCATATCAATTTTTATTCCTTTGTACAAGAATAATAGGCTAGAAATGAAACATAGGTTTTTGCTAAAACCTTAAAATATGCTAAAAAACCTTAAAGTTTGCTAAATTAGATTTTTGAGATACTTGAGAGAATATAAATTGTATTGTTGGATATTACACCTTATTAAACCTTTATAATATTTATTTTATAATATTTTAACATGGTGGGGGCCTCTTCAAATAAGAAAACAAGAAAACTTGAAACTCATTCTCTCTCTTGAACCATACAAACTCCTTTAGAAGCATGTAGACTACAAAATTACACTATAGAATTTATTTTTAGATAAATATGAAATTAATAAGTGTTATAATTACATAAATAATTCCATATAAGGATTAATCTTCTTCCTAAGAAGTTATAAAAATTGGAATTTTCTTAAAATGATGCCTTGGTGAGGAGAAATTGAAAAAAACTGATTGCCTTCATGGATGAAAAATTGGAGATGTATGACCTAAATTCAAATGTATGATTCATGAGGTAAAATATAAAAATTTAAGAACCACTTAATACATAATTAATACCTTTGATCCTACTTTCTTTGACAAAAAAATTAGACTTGGATCTTCTCTCTCCAAATCGTACCAACTACAAACCTAAAGGTCTATCTTTATGTACAAAGAAGAAAATTACCTATAGGAGATCAGTTTTGGGCCTTTTTTATTCCAATTTGAATTAAATTATACATTAAAATATTAAATTCCATCATACTCATGTTCATGAGCTCATTTGTATGGAATGTTATACAATTCGATACTTCTCCTTGTGAATATGCATGAAATAAGATTTTTTATTACCTTTTATTGAAAATTTAGCTTATGAACCACAAATATAGGTGAATTATGAGGATAACACATGTAATTAAAAATTATAAAAAAATAAATAACCCTTTTCCATGATTTAGAGCGCCAAATTTGGCACGTGGGAGTAAAAAGGGGCCCCTTTTGGCCTTAAATCTGCATGAAATCACCTTTTCTTTGTATGAAACTTATGATCAAGGATAATTTAAATAAAATGAATGTATTTGGAGATAATTTGATATTTTAATGACCTTTTTTAATCCAATTTACCATTTAAATTACAAAAAAAATCATTTTTAGTCAAACTACACATAGTTGACCACCATGTAGAGTCTCATAACAATGTCTTAAAATTGTTTTGAATTATAGGGGTTTATATTTGGCCTTGAAAGGAAAAATTAAAAAAAAAATTGGTGACTCATAGGGGTTGACCAGCCTTTTGGTCAAAATAACTCACCGGATCTTGACATGACAATGGTAATATGAAGCATAAAAAATTGACTTGTAGATTCTGATGGACTACTAAATAGACTCTTTTGGGATTTGATAGACCTTTTTTTGCTATAAAATAAATAATATTGAAAGGAAATAACAACTAAAATAATAATCAAGGAAAACTAACATAAAAAAATATTGAAAACATAATATAAGGTAAGTATAATACTGCTTGTGTTATTCACTTATTGAGACAAAACAAATCTAGAACAACTAATATGAAATGTAAAGTTTCCTTGAGGATAAAATGGGAAGATATATTGTCCACCATGGAACCTTGAATCATTTTTTCCATCTCTTGATTGTGTCTTCTTGAAGATAGGATCACTTGTATGTTCATGTGTTCTTAATGATGCAGTTGTGACTTATACTTGCATTCTTAGGTGTTGTTAATGCATGAAAGTGTATCACAAGGTCTATATAATGTTTAAAACATTTATCATTTATATATTAAAATAATACATTTCATGAGTTTCTAGTTTTGATATTCTTGATATTTTTGGTGGAATAGTAGCCAAGCTGTATGTAAATAAATATGTAAATGTTTGTTGGGAGAAAATGTGGTCTTAAAGCATACCAATGAAGATGAAAATAATATGAACTAGGTCTAACAAATGATGATCAAAACGTAAAGTCTAAACCCTAACCTAGCATGAATATTTACAATGATAAGCTAAACTATAATGATTTGATCAAAATACAGAGAAATTAGGTAGGGTAGGGAAGAAATAAGTATGCTTCTATTATGAGTCTAGACATCATGATAAATCTTAAAGTTCATCATAGATATGCAATTAAACTAGCATATGACATGAAATTGATAAAAGTAAAAATCATATCATATACTAGGAAAATGTCTAAGGATATTTACAACACTACAAATAAGAAATCAATTTCAATTTAAAGATTTAATTTCAAAATAAAATTGCAATATCACATCTTCAAGAAAAGAAATGAAAATGAAATAAAACAAAAACCTTTCAATCAACCTAGCATAAGCTTAAATTGAAAACTCTACATTAATATATGCACATCTAGAATTCATGAAAGTAATTCAAATCTAAACATCAAACCATATACTTGAGAAATTAGCCATAATAACAAACACACAAACAAATATGAGATAATATTTTCAAAATCCCATTTTTTGCATTACTTTCTCCAAAATTTACACAAAAGTTTTGCTCTAAAAACTTCCTCCCCTTTTATTATGATAATACCTCCTTCTATGGGCAACCTATGAAGTATGTCAATTAACCACTAGAAAATGAGAATGACACAAGTGTCAATTATAGTTGTCTTTCTATAAAATTATAGAATCAATGATATTTGTCAAGTGGCCTAGCCTATAAACCATGTGCATTACAAATTTCACATGCTTTTACAAAATAAAATATTCTCTCAAAATTATTTGCATAGTTTCTATACAATAAAATATTCTATGTCAACTTAGTTAAATTTGAGACACCCATCCTACTGTAGCATTTTGCCTTTGTTGCAAAATCTTCATGGATTTTTCATACTTCTCACCAATTAATCTAAGGATAATAATTGGCTCCATGAATAATTCCTCTTCTTGCCCTACCAACTCTTTGAATTATTTATCATCTCTATGTAAGGCTTCTTTAATGATTATAGTATTGCCTATAGTCTCCTCTATTGTTAGTATCATTTCGAATATGTGTTTATTATCTACCCCTTTAGTTTCCTAGATTTTGTTCTTCACCTCTTGGATGAATTGATTAGCCATATGTTGAAACTCCTCATTGGTTATTAATCCCATAAGATCGAGTATGGTTGGATATTTGATCAGGCTCCCTAGTACTTGCATCATTTTATTCTATAACTACTTAAATGCATTTGAAATTCCATCCATACCTTTAGATTATTTACTCACATCCCTTATCTTTTCCAACATAATAATCATGGTCATATTAAAATGTGCTAGACTGACCATTTTAAACTCAGGAATCTAGCCTTTGATCAATATCCTGATCAATTATTTTACCTTATTCTCTAAAGTTTACCATTGATTGACATGTTTCATAGCTAGAGAGTGATGTTTTATCACCACATCTAGTTTGGATCTGATTTTATTCAAATAACCAAAATTTTCATAAATAGCTTCTTCAAATATATTAACAATGTTCCCTAGAATTGATAGAATAGATTATTCCTCTAGATTTGTATTTTTCTACTTTAGGCCCTTTATGACAGCTTGTAGCCTTTCTACCTGAGATTATGCTAAGTATAGGACATCTTCAAAAATAGGATCCTCCCCTATAGTTTGTCCTTTATTCTAATTTGAATGAGTCAAAGGTTTAACCTTTTGGTGTAAGACTTCTTCACCACCTTCCATGACTAGTGTCTCGATAACCCTTTATAAGATAGTAGTATCTAGATCATATATGACCCTAGATAAGATTGAACAATATGATTACTTGGAACTCATGTTTTTATGTTAATTGAATAACTTTGAGTAGATAATATATTTTCCTCTTCTTGAAAATTAAAGATCCATGACTTTAATTCTTGTTGCATAGGCATGTTTATAGATTTTAAAAGAGCCCATGGATGATATGTAGTAGTTAGTTTCTCTAACATTGGATCATAAATGAACCATTAAGGAATAGGTGGTCCATATATGATGTCATTTTAACTAAATAAATTTACATTTTCCAAAAGTGGTGTGATTCCCACTTTTGGTTTCTTAGCTTTTGAGACAATGATAGTCTCAACTTTCCTCTTAGGAGTGTTAATAGCTAATAAGTCTAAATACTTATCTTTTTATTTTTCCTTTTTTATTTATTTAGAACTTACCTCTTATACATATGAATCTATCTCATATGTCATAGATAACATCCTTAATGCATCTTCAACAAACTCATGAGGATACAAAGCTATCATATGAACCTCCTATTGAGTTAACTGTTTATTTACTGTTCTAAGAGTTTCATGACATGATGATCTAGAAGCAATTTCACCTAGCCTTCTCTCTTCAAGATTATGTTCTACTTGGATATATATTGTTATAAGCCTAAAAGAATTAAAATATATTAGATTATACTATCTTGGACCTAACTAACATCTATCCTCCATCTTTTGATCTCTATTCAACCTAGATTTAGGTTTTATATTGTGTTCTATCAACATTCTATCAACTTCAAAGTAGGAAGTTGCCTCAGTGTATATAAAGTCAAATTAATTAGGCTCACATTCATAAGGTATATTCAAAATACCTCTGATCCATAGATGTTCCTTTACATTTCCATAAGGTTCCCATTGTCTATGGTCATTAATTTCAAAGTTGAAAGACATTTTATTCTTTGAAGTAGCCTCAATGTGATCCCACTATCTAAAAATAGTCTTGCCAATTGTCTTAAGAAAAATATGCAAATGTACATTTCTTTTGGTCTTACAAATTCCATATATCTTGAATAATTGATATTCCACCTCTTATTTTGTTAACTTATCAGGTACATGAATTGGCAGTTTGAAAGGGGTAGTTTGAGTTCTTTCAATACTTATTTTTCGATCAAGGTAAATCCATATGTCTCCTATTGATTCAATAGACCTTCTTTAAAGGTCTTACTCTCATCATAAGAATACCATCAATATCTTGACTCAATGTAGGTTAAACATAATCACAAATAAACTAGAAATGGTATCTATACTTATAGATGTGCAATTTGGAATAGTATTAGGAAACAATCTAGGTGCCATTAAGAGACCATTATTTTTTATTTAGAATCTTGGTGATTATACACAAGGCATCTAATAGATAAGACATCATGTAAAGTTCATTCATCTTCTTATTATTTATCCCATATATCTCTTTGCTTAGGGAGATACTAATAATTTCACCTAATGGAGGAACTAACATTTCTTCAATGATAAAGTATACCATAAAGACCAACATTTGTTTTACATAAGTAGTGTGTGCACATCCATACAACTTGTTTAACATTATCATGACCATCCTAACTCCAAATCTAAATTATATAATAGGAATTTTCTTTACATTATCTAAAATAACTTTAATTCCTACTTTTAACCATTTAGATAGGATATCCATCATGTTATGCTTATTATCCCATGAATTAATGGAGGTTAGGTCAATCTAGGGCTTAGGAACAACTTATAGTAATACTAAAAGGCAATAGGGGAAATATATGCAATTTTCTTAATACTTGGTTCATGAATCAAGAAACCCTTATCAATTTTAGTATCTTTGAAAATTGGACAAAGAAGATCGATATAGTGTAGTACCTCTAGTTTAGTGGTAGCATAATGTAGTCCAGTCATTTGAATGGCCATAATATCATCATAGAGTCTCTTCATCGAGAAGATCTTCTCTTCTTCTTTGGTTATAAATCCCTCATTCTCAATTTTCTAGAACAACTTTGAGCAATTGTTTTCCCCCATATTTAATGAAGCAGCTACAAATTCCATGTCCTTGAAAACTTGACCTTCTACGTTTAATGATAGATATAGTTCAATTTCTTGATTTAAAACATGTCCATGTGTCACCATTTCTATAATCCCAATTGAATTATCCCTTTGTAATTGACAAGTCAACTCTTCTAATCTCAACATAGTTAATCTAGGAAGAGTTTAGGGAATTCCATATGTTCTAGGACTTTTCAGAGGTTTAAATAGAGATTTAATTGTGGCAAGAAATTTATAAATATGTGATTTCGTGGCTTAGATCTCATATTTAAACCTTTCACATGCTTGAGTCCACAAGATCCTATAATATAATGTGTATACCTATGTGGCATTTCCTTGTCATGTAGCTCATTTATTTTTAAAAGGTGATTGTTTATTACTTAGACACATGTCATCATCTCATGCCCCTTGAAGCTTGATTAAATGCACTCCATTGATCTCTTTAGGAGTCTATTGGGATTAAATTTCATCGTGGTCATTGATTTTCATCTTGGGTTCCTAAAATTATGACACTTAGTAACATCACATGCTTTCTATGTACCTTACAAATAATCTCCATCACTTTAACACTCTTACACAATGTGGCAACATCATGTGCAATCCATATTCTTTGAATCTTTAAATTATTTTACACCATTGATCTTCATCTGAAAGATTTAATGCATATCATTAATAATTATCTAAGAGATTAAATTTTCATGATTGATATTTGAGGTAAATAACCAAACTATAACCATTGATCTATTCTTTATACATTCAATTAAATATGGTCCATTGATTTGTATGCAATTCATCACGATTGTGACACTTGTCACTATTGCATTAAATATTAGGATATTTTGACATTTTAAATTTGATCTTGCCATCAATCAAGATTTTTAATATTGATGCTCACCATTGATATATGATCTACGGGATTTTGACTTGCTAACTTCAAATAATTGTCCATTCATCATTGATTCTAGATCTGACCTCCCAAGGTTTTGCCACTTGGAAACACCACATTTAATTCATTCCTCTAACCAATAACATTAAATGAATAATAATTTGGGACATATAAAGACTTAGTATAAAATTTAGACCAAGGTTTTAATGAATTAATAAATTCAATTAGAACTTATGCTAAAACTAAGACTTAGTCAAGAATAATGTGACCCATTGATAATGTAATTCCATTTTAATAGGAACGTAGGATAAAGTATTTAGATTAAGGTTTTAATTATCATTTAAACATGGATTTAATTAATATAATAAATACCAAATGTTAATAAAAAGGGTTTGATTTATCATTGAAACATAAACCATGAACATTAGTTCATTTTAATGAAGATTTATTAAACTTGCAACATGGAAACATGTGAAGAAAATGTTAGCAACATTAGATAAAGTAAAATAAAGCTTATGAGATAACATGAAAATGAAATATGAAGTAAAACATGATATTAAATGGTGAATTTTGATAAATTTTAATGTCAATTTATAGCACAATTTGTTAAATTGAATAAGGGTCCTAATTTTTTAGAAATGGGGGTATGTTGATCTCAATAAATAGCAATTTTTGGGGGTAATATTGTAAAATTTTAAGACTCAGATACTCTTGGTTTAATAATAACTAGACTAATTATTTCACATGATCAAGTACCATTATTAATATCAACTCATAATTGAAACAAGTCTTACAAATTAAGAATTAAGTTCAAACATCAAAACTTAGTCATGTTGTGTGTGTGTGTGTGTGTTTTGATTAATTTACTAATTAACATGGGATTCATGGATAACTTCCACATTTAATTACCTTAATCATTAAAATAAACTTTTATCATATTTATATATTTATTATGAATAGTGCTTTATGAAAAGGGAAGGCTTGGATATTGATCTATTACTAGCCAGGCATCCATAGCCCCAATAGAGATACTATTGGTTCCACTCTAGGACTTTTTACAATGCTAGCCAAGTGTCCATAGCCCTGGTGGAGATTACCAAAATAACCTTTTCTTAGAAAGATTTTGTATTTTCAAATAAGGCTCTTATATTTTGTATTGTTCAACTATACTTAGCTTTCTAACAAAGGTCAGGAACCAAAATTAGCTAGGTATTTAGTATTTTTGTCAAATGTTTGATTTTTAAACAATCATTCTAGGTTATAAACTTCATCTCAAGAAATAATATTCTTTAAATTCTAACATGACTTCTCTAATAATTCAAACTTTAACTCAAGCATATCCAATCCCTATTAGAACCAAACTTAAACCAGAACAAGGTTTAATATTTTCAAGGAATAATTAATATATATCAATCTCCACCAATTTCTCAAAATCATAACATTAAGCTCAAAATTTATAAAATCCATGATCAACCAATGTTTAAAATTCATACCTACATTCTTTATTTGAGAAGTTCCTTTTGAAAATTTAGATGGATAAGGGAGCTTGAAAATTATCTTAAAAAGACTTGTTGGAATCTAGAGAATAAAACAAAGAAAATAAACACATAAAAAGAAAAAAAATATTTATAAACACTATTTAAAAACAAGGAAAAAGAAAATAAACTAATCTAAACCTACCTACACTAACTCTAACTAATATTACAAATCACTCCATACAGACTTTAGGTGGAACAATAAAGAAGTAATGCTTGAGATATTGCCCATTAGTTGGCAAAGTGAAATATACTCTCTAAAAGTCTTTGAGCTTAAAGGTGTTGTATCCTAATGTATTAGAAATTTGATAAGTACCAATCCAAAAGGAAGTGAATTTACCATGTTTTCCTTTTAGCTCAAATACTTTGTCCCATAGGAGAATTAGGTCTTCCTATTTGAACACCTTGATCTTTGAACATTTGTCAAACCATCTTTTGACAGTGGTTTGAAGTCTGCTAAATTTTGAAAATAATTATTCTCTTGGATATTCAATTTATATGATATCAAGAAACCTAGCATTATCATATTCTTGATCGTCTTCCATATACTCTCACATGAACTTATAAGTAGGCAATTTGAGAGGAATTGCAAATATTGGTTCTTAACCATATACCAATATAAATGGTGATGCTTTTAGAGCTTGTTTTACTTTAGTTCCATCTACCCAAAGAGCATATTTAATCAATTTATGCCATTTTTGGGTAGGTTCTATAATAAGGATGTATTTCTTATGAGTCCAGACATCATGACAAAGCTTAAATTTCATCACAGACATGCATTAAACTAGCATATGAAGTGAAATTTACAAAATCATAGATCTTATCATATACCAAGAAAAAGTCTAAGGATATTTGAAATAATGAAAATAAGAAATAAAACTCGATTTAAAGATTTACTTCCACAAGAAAATTACATTAGCACATCTTCAAGAAAATCAATGAAAAAGAAATGAATGTAAAACCTTTCAATCAACCTAACATAAGCTCAAATTGACAACTCTACATTAACATATGCACATCTAGATCTCATGAAATCAAATCAAATCTAAACATAAAACCAAATACTTGAGGAAGTAGGTATAAATTTGTGTCCTTTAAAACTTGACCTTCAACATCTGATGTTAGGTATAGTTTAACCACTTGATTTGAAATATGTCCATGTTTTATTATTTCTATAATCCTAATTAAATTATCCTTTTGAAATTGATAATTCAACTCTTCTTTGCTCAACATAGTGAATTCAGAGACAATTTAACACTTTTCATTTATTTTAAGGATTTTTAGATGTTACATAAAGCTTTAATAGAAGCAAGCAAGTTTTAAATATGTGTTGTAGTGGCTTTAATTGATTTTGAATCTTGTCCTTATACCTTCTACATGATTAGGTCCACAAGATCTTCTCATATGACTCATTTACCCATGTGGCATTACCTTGTCATGTAGCTCATTTTTTTTAAATTTAACCATTTATCACTTGGACACATGCCATCATCTCATTCCCTTTAAGTCTTGATTAAACTCACTCCATCTATATCCTTAGGATTCTATTGGGATTGAATTTTGTAGTGGCCATTGATATTTATCCTAGGTTCATGAGATTGTGATACTTGGAAAAATTATTTGCTTTCTATGTACCTTATATACAATCTCAATTACTTGAACACTCTTGTACCATATGGTGATATCATGTGAAATATGTGCTCTTTGACTCCTTGACTCTCTATGCACCATTGATCTTTATCCAAAAAATTAAACGTGTATTGTTGATCTTGATCTAAGTGATTAAACTTGTATCATTTATTTTTATCTTTTTGGTTGAACATGTGTCATATATCTACTAAATGTATAATTAAATGTTGACTGTTAATATATTATTTATACTACCAATTAAATATGGATCATTGATATGTATCTATTTTACCATGATTGTGACACTTGTCACCATTGCATTCAATCTTAGGATTCTTTGACATTTTGACTCCTTTCTCACTATAGATTTTATTTTTAAAGATCAAATGCACTATATCAACCTAGATATTAACTTGTTGACTTTGGGGAATCATCCACAAATATTTTATCTTAAATCCATCCTCTTGAGATTTTGACACTTGTCAATCCCATGTGTTTTCATACCTAAAAATAGTGAAAGCAATAAAGTAAGGGTTTAGGATATATATAAAGACTTAGTATAAATTTTATACTAAGGTTTTAATGTGTTAATAATCTTTATTAAGACTTAGGTTAAAATTAAGCTAAGGCAAGGAAGGAATAAAATGACCCATTAAAAATATGAACCCATCTTAATAATAACTTAGGCTAAATAAATTTAGATTAAGGTTTTTTAACCTCATTTAAAAATGGATTTAATTAATCAAATAAAGATCAAAGCCCAATCAAAAGGGTTAAATTAGCATTAAATATTAAACCATGAATATGTACTCATTAAAATGGAGATCCATAGATCCTATAATATGGAAACACATGAAGCAAATGTTAGTAACATTAGATAAAGTCAAATAAATCTTAATTTTAATTCATAGGATAATTTTCAAAATTGAACAAAGGTCCTCATTTTTCAAAATTGGGGGTATGCTGACCTCAAAAAATGATAAATTTTGGGGAAACATTGTAAAATATTAGAAACTAGATACTCTTGGTTTAAACTAATAAATTAACCAATCATTTCACATGATAAAGTACCATTATCAAGATCAATTCATGATTAAAACAAGTTTTACAAATGCAAAATTAGATTCAAACTTCAAAAAATAGTCATGTTATGTGTGTACTTTTATTCATTTATTGATTACCAAGGGATTCAGAGGACAACTTCTATATTTCATGACCTTAAAAATTAACATAGACTTGAAACATATTTAGATATTCATTATGAACCATGATTTATAAAAATGGAAGGTTTAGGAATTGATCTACTACCAACCATGCATCCATAACCCTAATAGAGATACCTTTGGATCCACTTCAAGCTTTACTCCACTGCTAGCTAGGCATCCATAGCCTTGGTGGAGACTACCAGAATCACTTTTGATTAGAAAGATTTTTCATTTTCCATAAGGTTCTTATTTTTTGTATTTTTTTATCTATACTTAGCTTTCTAAAAAAGGTTGGGAACCAAAATTAGCCAGGTATTTATGATTTTTTTCAAATGTTTGAATTTTAGGCAATCATATTTGGTTATAAACTTCATATCAAAAAATAGTATTCTTTAAGTGAAAACATGACTTTTCTCTAATAATTTAAAATTTCACTCAAACATATGCAATCCTTATTATAGCTAAACTTAGATTAGAACAAGGTTTAATATTTTCAAGAAATAATTAATTTATATATCAATCTTCACCAATTTCACAAAATCATAACATTAAGCTTAGAATTTAAAAAATATATGATCAACTAATGTTTAAAATTCATACCTGCATTGTTGATTTGATTAGTTCCTTTTAAGCATTTAGATGGATAAGGGAGATTGAAAATTTCCTTGAAAAGACTTGTTGAAAGTCAGAGAACAAAACATAGAAAACAAACACATAAGAAGCAAACAAATATTTACAAACATAAGTTACAAAAAAGGAGCAATAAAAGAAACTAATATAAACCTATCTACACTAAATATAAATAATCTTACAAATCACTCCATAAAGACTTGAGGTGGAACAATAGAGAATTAATGCTTGAGATATTTCCCATTGGTTGGCAAAGTGAACTCTACTCCCTATAAGTATTTGAGATTAAAGGTGTTATCTCATAATGTATCAGTAGTTTGATAAGTACCAATCCATAAAGGTGTGAATTTCCCATGTTTTCATTTTAGATTAGATGCTTTGTCCCATAAGAGAACTAGGTCTCCTTCCCTAAACACCTTGATCTTTGAACATTTGTCAAACCATATTTTGACAATGGTTTGATGTGTACTAATGTTGGAAAATGCTTCTTCCTTTTTGTCCTCCATTTGTATGATATCAAACAACCTAGAATTAACATATTCTTGATCTTCTTTAATATACTCTTAGATGAACTTGTAAGTTGGAAATTTTAGAGTAATTGTAAATATTGGTTCTTGACCATATACAACTAGAAATGGTGATGTTTTCATATCTTGTTTCATTCTCTTTTTATCTAACCAACACTAGTATAATTTGGAAAATAAATGATTATGTGAATATAGCTTTTAGTCATGACAACTATAAATGACTAAATTTTACTAATTTTGTGCAACACCATTATAAATGACTAATTTGATCATTGGGTAAAAAACACAACTAAATAATTAGTCACACAAATAAAAATTAGACAATATGATATTAAAGTGGGTAATTAAAAACAAATTTCAAATTGGGAAATTATTGGCAAGAGTGGGTTGTACTGAATGCACAAGGTTAATAACAAATTAGGAAATTTTTTGGTAGGAGTGGGGAGTATAGTAGAGTGTAGAATTTGGTAGAGGTAATTTGATGGGGGAGTGGGGAATAAAATTGACATTATTTGTGAAATGCACCTCTACAAATAGGAGGGTTTGTTAATTATTAATGGATTTAGAGCCAACCAAATAGGGTTTGTGTGCCAGTTTGATGGCATGAGGTGTTTTGGGTTTTAGAATATAAGTATAGAACCTACTTTCATGGGAAATAAATATTATTTGGAGAGGATCTAGAGACTTTTGAAAAGGTGAGCAAGGAATTTAGTATTTGTTACAATGAATTTAAAGTTGATGAGGCCCTCTACAGTGAACTAAAATTTTGGGATGCCCTCTACAGTGAATTCAAAGGTAATTTGAAACCCTCATTACATTAAATACAAAATATATATCTTTTTGATTGGCAACTATATCTAGCTAGGAGAATAAAATTGATGTATTATAAGAGATGAGTTACATAAATAGGAGGGTATATTATCATAATACATTGACTACCATGTAAAAATTTGGAGTTATTGAGATTTTGAAATAATTGGATGCTTTTATTCATTGTATAATAAATACAATGTAGTGACAATATCTTAAAGTTGTCTATTTGGGTTCCATGTTATCATGCATGGGTATGGTATTAGTTTTTAATTTTGTAACCAATTCAGCAACCTAATATCTTAGTCTCCTTTTCACTAAGTCTTCATGGCATGGGTAGTGTATGTACATCATAATTAGTTTGTTATTGGTTGGTGTAACTTACAGTAGTTACATAGGCAACTGAGTACTAGAACTATACAAGCAATTCTAATTTTAGTAGACTAGTTTGTCATTAGTTTCCTCTATGCATTTTGGAGCATATGGGAATTGAATTTGTAACATGCATCCAAATTTCAATTATTTTTATCAATTTTACATTAAACTATAGGATCATGTCCCTAGCCTAGACCTCAATTCTTGGGTAACATTGTGTGCAAGCCTAATCTATTAATTGCATGGAATCCTGGAAGATGGTCTCATATGGCAGAGTTGAAATTTATGCTTGTTCATCAAATCAATGTGGTCACCAAGATATTTTAATTGATAATTTATGTCTACACATGGGAGTATATCAATTTTTAGAATAAGTCATCTTATCTCAACATGTTAATAATTTATGCTAGTAAGTAATGTTCAAAGTTACAACAAAGAATTTATTACCCTATTTGTTAGTTTGTGTATTCATTAGCATTGACAAGATTTCCATATGTTTAAATTTTTGTGGTCAATCAATAGAATAAGTATAAAATTTGTGTTCCATTTCTAAAGTATTTCTTTAATTATCATATAGACAAGGAAGGCCCTTAATAAAACATGGATAAAAATAACATTTATTTATTTCCAGTCATCACACTCTTCTTTTATGCACATTTTAGATGGCATGTAAATTGAACATAAGTATACATGATCAAAAATATTTTTAGAATTAAAACATGCTCCTATAAATACAAATAAATAGTTTACAAACACCCCACAGATTCCTTATCTTTGTGTATTACAATTTGACCATTATTATTTTTTTAACTACAATGGCTATTTCTTATATAAGAAATATAAATGGAGATGTACTAGTAATATATAGTTTACATCATATAATTTTAATCTCTGCCTCTTACACATGGGAAAGAAAATGAGGGTAGAGTAATTACTATGTTTCCTACTAATTATCAATTGATAGCTGAGAATCCTACAAGTAAAAAATGCAAAAAAATGACCATAGAGATTTATGTAGCGGTAAAACATCTGATTTTGTAAAGTTATACCCAACTATATTTATTGAATTTAAATTATTTTAGATTTATTTTTATCCTATAGAGTGCTCTAATTGTAATTCTATAGAGTGCTTTGTATCCTAATTTTGTGAAGTGCTCTAAATTTTGGGTAAGTGTTGAAGAGTACTAATGAGAATGAGTCACACATGCGTCACACTTCATATAATAAAACTAATAATGAAATAAAATCACAAAAATACTTTAATTTAATAAGGTTTAGGATCTTCACTATAAATCCTTTTGAGGGGGGCCTCCTCATTCAAAACTGAGTTCCAATCCTTTTCTAAGAGACTTACAAAAGCTTCTTATAAAATCAGCGTTTTCATTACTCAGATCTATGGAAATTAAAGATTGATACAATAGATTACAATATTTTATAAATTATAATACAATTACTTTCTACTATACCATCATCATTAATCTAATCTATGTTCTACAATTAAATACATATGGAAGTTTATTAGCTCCAACCAAAAACACTAAACTAGGAAAGGTAAAAATACTTTGCAATTAACCCAATCAACCTTTAGTTGGTTATAAACTTAAATTTACTTATTTTTAGCCCTAAATGGGTAAAGAAAAAGATGTTTTCTTTTTATATTTTTCTTCTTTTTCTTCTTTCCATTGTCCTTATCTTATTCATCTTTTGGCAACACATCCAAGTTTCTATGCAGGTGAGGGATATATACACCTATTATGGAGGATCCTCTTCAATCATTTACTTTGTTTATAAGACATTTAGATGTGTCCTTAAAAACCAATTACTTATTATCACAACAATAGTTGGTTCTGTGTAGTGGTTGCAAGCTCTTGTAGGTGAAATTTTGTAGTTACTATGGGCAACTTGTAGGTGAAAAGCTATAGTTGTTATGGGTAACTTGTAGGTGAAAATATTGTAGCTTGGTAGTTGATATGGGTAACCTATAGGTGAAAGCCTATAGTTTCTATGGGAAACCTATAGGTGGAAACCTATAGGTTGGTAGTTGTTATGGGCTAGAAACCCCTTTCACTATAGGTTTTTGTATAAGTGTTGTGACCAAGTAAGATTCATGTATTCTTATTCTACCCTTCAAACATTTGTTAATTAAGGTTACACAAGTATAATATAATAAAATAAAAATCATCTTTAATCCATAACACAACATGTATATTTTAATTCACATATATAATCATTCATTCATTAATTTACATGAGTCATAGATAGTTCTAGGGATTCATATATAAAAAAGATATACAATGGGGTATGGATGAGGCTATAAATAGAATAATTAGTGGCCTCATCACACCCCCATACTTAACATCTTAATTTTACTTCAGTAATCCTTCTTTGCATTTTGAATCCATAATATTTATTAAAATTTAAGGGCTCAGTACAACCCATCCCTTTGAATATATAAAAACATTTATCATCATTTATAATTTTACACCTTTTCTTTTCTACCTCTTTGTCAGCTGGCACATTCCCTTCCTAATTAGGAATTGGGAACCAAAACATGGGTGGATGAAACATCAACCCCAACCAACTTATCTTTATTTTCTTGACAAGCTCAATGTACATATATACTCTATGTAATGCCTCTCTAAGGTTCTAAGGGGAATAAGGCTCTTTTAATTTTAGGGTACCTAAAATCTCTAGCCATCTATGCAAATAGGAAAAAAAAATTGTTTTCCATCTCACTTTATCAGGCTCAAGTAGTGGTTCTAGACCTATACTTATTTGTTTATGATCTATGCTCATGGAGTATTCACATTCTTAAAAGCAATCCATTCCTTTATTATATCTTCTAAACCAGTAGATCACACCTAATCATTAGGGTAACCTCTTTTTATTTTAGATATGGATGAGACATATGTTTCCCCTCTTCAAATTAACCAATCATTTCTAATTGATGATGTAAGAATCCTGAGATGGACATATGTCATTCAAATAGAGTCTCATTTTAAACTAAAATTCATGGAAGTTATTGATATAATGCCCGATGGGAAATATGTTAATTTACAACAAACATTAAAAGAAGTGGATGAAGATGATGGAGTGTTTGAAGAAGATATTTTGATTATTAATGAAGAGATTGGTAGAGAGAGTGTATTTCATGTCATAGATGAGGATGAGGAAAAAATCAAGTAGATGCACACATGAGTGATCGAGATTTTGATCTTTCTGGCAATGTAAATGATTATGATGATTTTTTTTCACCTTAACTAGTCTATAACTTTAACTTGTTATCTTGTCACCTAAACTTTGGTTATATGTATGGTGTAATTTATTATTGAATTTAATAAAATTTGAGTATAGGTGTGCTTCTTCACTTTTGTTTTAATGATACATTTATAAATGTAATCATTATTATTCTAATGGTACATTGTATACAAAACCTGAGATGTTCACTATTAATTTGAAGTGCATTTAAAGTTAGGTTAAATCATTCTTCTTAGTTTTCTTACTTTGGTTGAAATTAATTTTGTTTAGTTAGAATATAATTTCTTGTATGTCTTATATGTTTTATAGATGCTAGACTTTTCTAACCTCTCTAGAACTGCTAGATATGAAAAGAAGCAAGAAAGGTCTAAAGGTATCAAATAATGCAACAAGATACCAATGAAAGTAAACAACTCTTTAAAATATTAGCAATAAATTGTAGTCATTTCTCTGATATTTGGATAGCTTTAGTTTTTAGTACAACTTCTAGCCTCCACATGCATTAAATATGCTTATGTGGAGGAAATAATAATGAATATCTATGATTTAATAATACATATAGATATCTTAACATTAGGTGAACAAAATATTTAACCTATACTATTAAACAATTTGTTTGAAAAGACAAGTAAAATTTTGTATGATGCTCCCCCATACTGTTATGCTCCCCCTAAATCTAGTATTGTCATGATGTTTTGGATCATGGTACATTTTAATGCTTTTAATTCTCACCCTTTGACATCGATGGTAAAGGTGCTAGTCAATTAAACCCCTAACTTAAATATCCTCATCAACTTGTAGTGTGAGAACTTTAAAAGATTATAATTGGAACAAGAGGTCAACGATGAATTATAAGACCAAAATACTCAAGGTACAAGGGTTCCATACTTAGGCAAAATTTTGAAAAATGACAAACCCTATGTTAAAACCTCTAAAATTTGCCTAGTTTCATTAACATAACTAGATTTGAGCCCAATGATTAAATCCTTGATTCCTATGCTAAAATTCTCTCTACCTGACTAAGCCTCCTCATTAAAAACAAAGAAATGATCTCTTAGGTTTGACTGACACTAAAAACTAAAACTAAGAGACTATAAAATTAGAAAATTATTCAATCTTTTCAATAAAATGATATATAAAATACTTCATTTATAATATACCCTTATATTCCCACCTAAAATACATAAAAAAATCTAATACCAAACTATTACAGTAGTCAACAGAGGTATGCATGGGATGGAGGGACATATAAGTCAATGTACAAATGCTTACCATAATACCATGGAAACCAAATGTAAATAGCATGGGGTGGAAGTGAGAACATGCTAACAACTAAAGTAAACTATAACCCTACAAGGGGTAAATAGTGACATTGTAGTATAGTAGCGAACAATCACTTAGTCACTAGAATTAACCCACCATCCCATGGGAGTCTAAAGGGGTGTGTGTAGGGTGGTGGTATGAGACTCTCTGACCTGATATCCTATAGCAAGAAAAATGAAAGCATACAGTATAGTGGGGAGATTAAAATTCTAACTCTACCATACTGTTACCCCCATAATGGTTTTGATATGATAGAGTGATACTATGGTATAAGTTGTCAAAGCATTTAAATCATTGGTGGTAATTACCTCCAAACATGAACCAGTCAATTTCCCAAGATAATAGACATATATTCAAACTTGAAATATGTATATACTATGAAATATTTTGCACTAATTTTCATTAATAGAGAGGTGACCAATCTCAATGATAAATATACTTGGGATTTGATGCCATTTTTCCATCATTCACAAAGCTCAGCATACGAGAGATAAGGGAGTTCAAGGAGGAAGACTCTACGGCTATTATTTTATCAGGTAAGTTCACAAAAACCCTCTATAGCAAGTGTATAAGAACTGAATTTGCTCAATTCTACAAGTATACACTTAAAGAAATCAAGTACAAGTAAATTCTTCATCATGCCACCCAAAAAAAGTGAACTTATGAGTAAGAAGGAAGAATACACTCCCTCTAAAATGAAAAAGATAACTTCACAATAGTCCATACTTGATGTGTTACCCTATTCAATAAATAGGGGATTCTAAAAGGTGTTTAGAGATGTATCTCATGGATGTAGAAACCCAATTATTCATATCTCAGGGTGGGATTTATTTTGGTACTTATATGATAATAGGGATGGTAAGATTCCAATTTTAAATCCTTAGGTCTTAGACTTGGCCAAACTAATAGTCCCAAATGTATTCATAGATGTTGAGTTTATTAGAGTATTAACACAACATTACCACCCAGCTACTAGGACTGTAAGAATGTCAGATGGCTCACCATTAGTGGTATTGACTAAAGAATTAATTGTAGAGTGTTTCATGTTGAATAAGCAAGTCATCACCAAGATTAACCTGGATAAAAGTGAAGAAGACTATATGAGATTGAGAAAATCCTATAGGAGTGATGAGATTCCTTTGAACATGAAAAGAGGTGCAAACAATAAAAAGATACCTATTTCCCCTTCTAAAAATGAACCATTTTCCATGGAAGACTTTCAAGTCTACTTTAAAAGAGATTATTTTGCTTTGTACCAAGTGTTTGGGATTGATGCTTAGGAGAAGATGCCAATCAGTCTCATGATGATGGTAATGAGGATTTAAAACCCTAAATTGAATGTTTAGTATGACTTTGTTGCTCTAATTGAGAAAGGGATACATGAAGGATTCTTAAAATTGAGAGAAAACCTAGCCCCTATCACTTTAAAAAATTATTCCTTGCTATGCCATTTAATATTGTATCAAAATAGAGATAAATGGACTAAGAGGATGTGTTTGGGGATAATTGATCAATAAAGAAATATGTTACCTATGCAACATTGGTGTTACATTTAGGATATCAAATGTAGGAATAATTATTATGTGACATTTATCATGATTTTTTAGTAAGGGTCATGGCCACTCTTGGTCACATTTCACCGAGATTTCCCATTGAAATTAGAAAATTATTAAGACCCTTATCAGTTAATCTATAATAGTGACATACCCATAATTTTGGTGACTGGTTCTTCCTAGCATACCAAACAGTGATAAAAGTTTATGGGTGTCCTTAAGGCCCCACATTCTACCTAAGTTTATTTACCTTCCACTTGCATTTTTGCAATTTAAGTGGCAAATGCTATGGATGGAGCAGGATGTTATGAAGATTAGAAAAAGGGGACATTCCTTCTTGACTTAAATATATGTAGGGAATTTTCCATTGGGTCTGATACTCTAGAAGAGCTACATAGTTATTTTAAGGTAAGGTATTCTTTAAAGTCATGATGGGAAAGGGTCTTTAACCCCAGAGGACATATAAACTTTGTAAGGTAAAAACTACTCAATAGAGCTTGGATTACCCGTGAGGTTGATTATGAAGAAGATGCAATAAAAAATTTCCTTACCCCTCATGAAGTGTTTTAGAGGAAAAGGAAATGGGAAATCATAAAAATATTTGAGGAAGAGAAAAAGAAGAGAGACACTAATTTCCTAGGGTTTTATGTGGAATAAGGGGATCCTCTTAAGAGGATAAATTTGATAGTTGACAACTTTGAAAGGTTATATGTTTAGATAAAAAAGGAACCTAAGGGGTAGTCTCCAAAACCCACCAGGTTACCATCAAGAGGCCAAGTGATGTTGTGATTATAGAACCCCTTCCAAACACTATTACAATACAATCAGAATCACCTCTAGAGTAATTGAAGCCTAATAATCAAAAGACATAGGAAGTACCCAACTTAGTGGCATATGAAGTAAGTAAAGAGGTGGGGGATATAGATGAGGTAGCCAATGTGATAATGAATTTGAAATATGATAATGAAGTAGATTATCCACTCCTTGAACTTTTAACTGAGTCTCATAGAATAGAAGAAAGGGTGGATGTGCATGCACATAATGATCAAGAGATGCATGATGATGAAAGAGTAGTCATTGCTCTTAGGTTTATTAAAGATGATGAATTTATCTAGACCCCTGAATTTAAATATTTTTCAATCAAGGTGAAAATGAGAGAATTTGAGGAGATACTCTAGATTAATAAGATGGGTACTAAAGAGTCCCAACATGATTAGATTATTACTCAGACCTTTGAGGAGCTCAAGATCAATGAAATCAATATTATCCCATAGGAATCCAAAAAATTGGTATTAGAGATTAACATACCCATCATTCCTAGGATGGATCTAAATAAGATATTCTTACTAGATCATGTAAGAAACTAAGAAGATCCTATGTTTATTTTTGAATTTAATTTAGATGATGGAATGAGTAACATAGGTTACAATCCAATAATTGAAACCCTAGCCTTTTGGATAAAGTAAAAAAGAACAAAAAACCAATATTAATTGATGTTTTATAAGAAATGAGAGGGACTACCATGGTAAAGACACTTCAAGACACATCAACATTTGAGGCAACTACTATGACAATGCACTCATCAAAGTTTACTAGGATTATAGTTAATGGTATGGAGTTTAGATTGATAGAATATGAGAAAGCACAAACTGATCTGAATGATAAAGTGAATAGGTTATTCATAGAAAATGTGAAATTGAAAGAGTAGTTGAAGGGAGTAGATCCTTCCCAAAGTATAGAATTAATAGTGTACCAACCCCCTGCTATCCAGCATGATATAGGTGCAATCACTATTGAACAAGTTAAAGTTATAAAACAATAAATTGAGAAGTCAAAAAATACTAATGAAGAAACAAAGGAAGGAGCAAAGAGACAAACCCTCAAGGTATTGGAAAATATTTTGGAGCATAGGGTTAAACTAATTGTGGACAAATTAGAAAATGTGTATGAGTGTTATGTCTCCTTGTCATAAGCAGTTGATCAGATGAAGGCCCATGTACCTATATTGGACCCCTTATTCTAGAAATGGAAACTTATACATCACACCTTAATAATATTATGTATAATTTTACAAAGGAGTTTTGAGGCCCCCACAACTTTAAAGCCTAGTAATCAAATGGTCTGAATGGTCATAGATGAATTTCAATATATATCTAGAGAAGACCAAAAGATCAAGGCAAGAATGGATTCATTTCACATACTAGAGTAGTGGTTTGTGCCTAAGATAATAAGGGATAATAATCAACTAAAAGGATCAAAATATTGGATAGATTAGTTTATCCAAACTATTCCCAATTGTCTCACTCATTTACAAAAGGATGGTGAGATAAATCTTCACAGCCTCAATTTAACCTTGGATGGAATAATTGCACTAGATGTTGGATACTCAAAATTCATCACGAGAACTAAAGGGTTATTAGATAGTAGATGGAAGAGTCACTTGACCAACACAAAAAAAATCTAGGAGTATAAATAGTATCACGATTACATAGTGTACCAATCATAGTAGACATATCTAACTCCCCATAAAGAATAGGCCTTGCAGTGAAGTACCAAGCCTTAGAGATACTATCATGGAGAGAGGACCTTGCCATATCTAAATGATCATGGGTACCTTATGTTGAACAATAGACTTTGGTATATTGTGAGTGATATGGACTTGAACATATAATCATTTCTCTTCATTTCTCATCTTTCATTACTTTTATGTAATCATATGTAAACAATGATAATTAAGACTTTTTTAATTTATGTTAAAAGTGGGTAACTAGAAAGACACTATTTAACATTTAACTATCTAAATATTTTTGATTCCCTTGCTGATCTATAAAAGGGAAACCAATACTAAATTATAGTCATCAATAGGGGAGTCAGTTAGGATAAAATTTTGAAACATATGTAAAATATTTTTTAAGATAAATATAATGAAGTTATAATTAGTGGCCAAATTCTAGTTTCAATTATTTGTTGAAGTGAATTAATGAATGTTATCTTATTATCTTTTGATCATTTTAGGGTTTTATGTTTTATTTCCCCAACAATCATTTCTTGAATGTTGAATGCAGATGTTTCTAATCCCTTGGAAATGGTCACTTTTAATGAGTTTGTTCTAAAAGAAAAATCCCATTCAATGTCTAAAATCTATGATTCAAACTCATATTCCATTGTTGTTCTACTGATTTAAGTTGCTAATTTATACATTATTGTTTATTTGGACTTTATAAAATGAATATAAATACTTTAAGATGCAAATTATATGATAGTGATCATAATAATGAGATTTTTAGTGATAGATTATGAGAAATTTCATAGAGAAAATGTGGCCAAGACTAATGAATATTTATCGCATCTTGGTTTGACAAATAGGCAAGTAGTAAATCCACTAAGTAGTATATTATTTGTTTAATAGTGTTTAATGAAATTTTATAGGCAAGATATTTATGTATATAAGACATAATATGATATATGTTTTTGATTTTACATGCAAGAAAAAGAGTGCAAAGAAAATGTGGAGAAGAAACAAAAGGAAAGAAAAGATATAGTGTTGCCAACTCATAGAAGCCAACACATTTGTGATTCAACAAATGTAGTTGGTGAAAATAATAGTTGTGATGATGTGAAGCTTTATATAATACATGGTGATGTGAAATTTCATGATGATATGTTAGCATAAAGTATAATAGATATTATTGAAAAATATGAGAGCAAAGGAATAATAAGTCTACACATGATTTATTCAAGAATAAAGGATGTGCTTAAAGTGAAATCTATGGAGACTGGTACCAATATACCTACTCATGACACACCTAATGTGGCCAAGGAGCATTAATTTATGGTTAATTAAATTCATTAAGATAGACTGGTTACATCTGGTGTGCCTCAGAGTGCACCTGTTGCATTTACAACTTTTGATGGAACTAGTGGATCAGCCAAACATATTGGTAATGGTTTAATAGAAGATGTGTCTACTTTTTTCAAAAGACAAATATTGAGTCAAGATTTATATATATCTATAGAGAGGAATGGAAAAGAAATAAAATTATAAGGCAAGAAGCCATTTTTGGTTGAGGTATTGAGAGATAGTGAGCCCATTGGGCCAAATGCTGTAAGGTGGGCCTTCGAGTTGGGTGTAAGATGTAGGGCCCATTTTGATATTTTAAAATAAAATTTTTAAAATAAAGATCCATGAAGTGTGGAAAATTTTATAAAAAAATGGAAAATTCTTTTGAGACTACAAGTGGACAAATATCTATAAAATATTACAAGCAAAAGATGAGACTTTTGATGAACAATTTTAGATACAAGCGAAGAAAAACAATCATGGAGGGAAAAGAGACATTAAAATCCACTTTATCTCACAAATATTGGGAGGAATTAAAATAAATTATGAATTATTAATAATATTTGACAAAGAGTAACAGAGGTAAGAGAACAAGAGATAATGTGAGAACTAGATATACATTTGGCAAAGGTAGGTTACAAGCCAACATGGACAAATTTGGAGTAAGTGTGGCTTTTTAGCTTAATTTGTGTTGTGCTATTTATTTTGATTTTTTATTGAAATAACTATATGTTGAAATTAACATTGTATTTTAGGTGGAAAATAGTAATAGAGAAGCAAGTGTAGAAGATATTGTCAATTATATGGGTGCACTAGATCTTAGTAAATATAAGATTAAGATGAAGTGGAAATCTAGTTCATCAATTATGATTTCATAGCCACCTATTAGATGCCTAGTAAGAGCCTCTATAGATCATGTCAACTCAAATTAAGGGTACCAACATATAATTCTTTGCATATATGGTCTCACTGAGAAAGTTTCACAATTGGTTACCTCCATTAAGCCTATAGTTTCTACATAGAATGAGTATAATTCCACTGATTCAAATGAGGTAAGAGGCTCTATTGATCTCATTTATTCTTGTTCGTAAATTCTATATGAAAATGCCTCTTAATATGTAGATTGAAATTTAAGCATAGGAGAATCCAACACAATTTATTTATTATTGGAGTGATCAAGAAAATGTTCTTTTAGATAAATTTATAGTTTGTATTCTTTACTTGACTATTGAATCCTTTGTATATTTTTTTGCATGATGGTTAAACCACATGCAGAGCAATTTTATCAAAGTAGCATGAAAAAAAAAACACCTTTATTTCAAACAATTTGTTGATAATGATATTGATCATGATGAATTGGACAAGAATATGTAGCATAATCATAGTTGTGCTGAAGTTGAAGTAATATAATAGTTATTGTCAGTTATCTTTCCCAATGTTTTATCATTATTCATGATTAAATTATTCATTTGGACAAAAATTTATAGCTTTTACATTATTTAATCAAATTATATTATTTTTTCATGATGATTAAACCATATACAGAGCAATTATATAAAATTAGAAAGAAAAGAAAAAAGCCATGTCAATAGATCTCTCTACAAAGCTGCACAACTTCATGTCAATGTTGATAGTGATTATGATGAACTCAATGAGTATGCACATGATATTAATATTATTAGTGGTGCTAAACTCAAGGTGATTGATATGAAACCACATACAAGTACTATTAAAGTAAGTAATGGTTATTTTATTATGTAAATAAGGGTAATCATTACCTATATGATAGAATCTAGTTAGAATAGTAGTGAAGTGTAATTAGCTAGTATACATAGATTATGGAAATAAGGAAAAACATATAACTTACATATGGAAGATTAGAACATAGTTTGTAATAGAGTGCATACATAGATTTCAAATAGTGGGAAGTTAAATTTTGTTTAACATGTTAGGTGCATGGTTTCAGGTTTTTTTATCTCTACAAATTAGGTATGTAGGAATATCAAAGATTTTAGGTGTATTGTTGTTAAATATAATAGGATAAATACATAGGCCATAAATCTATAGTAACTAAATATTATGCCAAATACTATCACCTATTCTCCTATAAAATACCCTAAAAATTCTCTAGTGAGAAGTTCTAAAAAATGTTGTAGTTTCTCAAAATAGGTAGCCCATCCAACCCTATTGAAGATGGCCTAGTTGTTTGGGTCTCCTTGAAACTACCTATGGTCTGGGGGTTCACTTCTTACTACTGAACCACCCATTCTAGCTAGTTTATTTTCCTATCAAAATTTTGAAATAGATATGTCTTCAAAACACCCAATTTTACCTTTAGATTGTTGGTTGTAGCAAAGTAAATTTCTTCAATAATGGAAATTTTGGTTGCAAGTTGTAGTAATGTTTTTTTTAGGTATTTTTTTAAATGAGCTATGATATTGAAGTGGAAAATAATAAAATTTATCATTTCACCCAATTGAATATGGGTGTAGTTAGGGCATAATCATTGGTTTTCAATCTACCTACATAGATTATCATGTGATTGATTTCCCACAACATTCTTCCAACCCCCACGTGAAGTGTCACTTGTACCCAAGTGACATGGTATGTGTAAGATGAAAAAAGATAAGACATGGTCATAATGAGGGTTTTGAGTTGTGAGTTGGCATAGCTCATGACAAGACATGATGAATGATGTTGTAATTATTTTATATGCTTTTAATATAATTCATGTTATATTAAAAAAATAAAGTACTTTTATATGAATAAAAGATATATCATACCTTTATATCCATTTATTCCTAAGGTTGCGGCTTAGTAAATCTGCATGTGAGTTATTGACAAAATAGAAGCTTAGATTGTTGTTTTCTCATTCAATTATTACCCTGGTAGTCATGATTTTTCTATATTATTACCCTTGGGTAATTATGTGATCACAATGTCCTATCCTTTAATTATGCCCTCAACAACCTATATGCAATCATGATGACCTACAAAGCACTAGAACAGTGGTCTTGTATTGGTATGAGAGACTATTTATATCCTTCCATAAGGTGGTTATTATAGATATTTATTTGTTATAAAAATTAGATCCTTTATAATCATGAAGGAGGGTGGGTGATGGAATTTATTGTTGTTGATCTCCTCTATATTAGGATATTGATGGCTTGTTTCTCTTCTATCCTACTCCTAGTAAATGAGGATGTTTGTTAATGGATTCTTTGTTTAGTGAACTTTTAATTTGGTAATCAGTTAGTTTATCAAACTTGGGACTTGTTCTCTAGAAAACATCCTAGATCTCTCTTATTGGTAGAGTGAAATTATTTTTCATGAAGTGACTAGAAGCTGAGAATGGTTCTTTTGTATCCTTGTATTCATAAATTCTAGTCTGCAACACTCCAAATGGAGATTCGAATTGTATGCCTTTGTTGTAACACTTACTTTTTTATTCAAGGGTATGGTTATTCCTTAGCAATGTTTGAAGTTTATGCTCTAATCTTCTTTCACTCCTATAGCTTGTTTGGTGTCTTCCATGAATTTCTCAGTAGCCCATAGCCAAAGCCATAGCTCATCATTTGTGAGGAATTAACCTATAACTACTAGAGAGGTGTATATAGGGGTTAGGATGTATGTACAACACCTATAGGTTGAGCCCAAAACCACTACAAAGTTGTGCCCAGTGGTGAGGAAGGTGCCTGTAGTAAGTATAAAATAGCTTGTAGTAACTGAAAGAATGACACTTGTCATTGTAGCATCCACATCTTCATGGAACATGACTAATAACATATTTACACCTTCCATATCTAACATCCATTTCATATCAAATAGTGATAATTTAATTTTTGTTTAATATGTCAGGCACATGGTTTTAGGTTTCCTATTGTAATTTTCTAGTTTTTTATAAATATTTGTCAAATGTTTATTTGTTTGTTATCAAATGTTTTATATCTTAATATAATGTGTATTTTTTGTTTTTTTATAAATGTATTGATAAACTCCAAGAAGGGGATAAAATTGGGTTGTTGGATCCATTTGATGGTGTTGCTATGGGCGTTGGGCAAATTCACTCACTATCTATTATACATGGAGTCAAATTGAAAGGAATGGAAAATGCAAATGTAAATATTTTAAAGGTTAGAAGTAACATACCCCTTGGTTATGAATAAAAAATAGATGGAGCTATCCATCTAAAAGATAAATAAGTAACCTTCACACAATGGCCACTAAAATATTTGTAAAAAGGGACATAGTTGATGTTTATCATGTACTAGTTGTTAGATAGCTTGGCCCACTACTTTATGCAGTAGTTTGAATGTGTTCATCAAGGATCTTTATCATGGTGTATTTTCAAGAATTGGAAACTCTTAGACTTTGATATTATATATATATATATATATATATATATATATATATATATATATATATATATATATATATATATATATATATATATATATATATATATATATATATATATATATATATATATATATATATATATATATATATATATATATGAACATCTTACAGTTCATCAAAATTGCGTTACATTTTTTTATTGTAGATTACATTTTTTTATCATAATGTTGAATCAATATTTTTACCATTGTTTCAGAGAAATTAATAAAGTGGCCAATTTTTTAGCCAATATATTGATTGATTAGTGTGAGGAGGAAAGAATCGATAATGTTAATAAGAGCTAGAGGATTGTCAATCTTTTGATCAGATTGATTTTTAAATTGAGAAATATCAACATTATATTTATTTTAAGAAAACAATTTTAATGTTGATAATATGGTTTGTTTAGGTTTTTAATTGAGAAATATCAATATTAGATTGTTATTTACAAAAAATATAAAAAATGTAATTTTAATATTGACATTGTGGCATTTTTTTTTTTTTTTGAAAAACAAACTAATGATGTCTCTATATTTGTTAATATAGAGCATTTTTATGATTTGAAATCTTTTTTGAAAGATTGTGAATTCATAAGAAAGTGATTAGTTGTCAGGGAAATCATTTTTCAACTTTTTCCAAGTGTGAAGGCTTATGTCATTTGAAGCTGGTGGAATGATTTTTTAGTGGCACTGAGATGTGGAGCATTCATGATTTGGATAATTTATGTCATCTCTTTTCTCATATTTTGGATATTTATGCCTTGCAGTGTTTTTGGAGTGACATTTTGGCAAGATGGTTGATAGGCTTCTTGGTTTAGTGGTGTTAAAGTTTGGGGTGTAACAGAGATGGACAAATTTTGTTTGGAATTGGTTGGTTAGCCATTGGATTTTAACAAAGCCAAAATTCATGAGATGGGATTTGTTGGAATGGTCTCTATGATGTATTTTTCAAATGTTTTTTGGGCTCCTCCTGAAGTAGAGGTAAGCATTAATTTGTTGTTGGGCATAGATTTTCTAATGCAGAGTCATCAAGTAAGAGTCAATTCTAACGTGGCCTCTTTATTTGCTTCTAATCTTTACCTGGTTATGATGGATAAAGGATAGGTTCAATCAATGGTTGAATTTTTCATATGGCTAGAATATAGGTTTGAGTTGGTAGAGGCTTTGGCATCTTTATTGCTTGGGTTATTACCTCTTTTATAATTTTTAGAGAGAGACTATTTTTTGTTTATCCTACTGGAAATGTTTTGAGAACTTGAGTTTTGATTCCTAGATTTGGTTGATTTTGAAGGATGTGGAAATAGCCTATAGAGTGCAGTTGATGTTGGAAGAAATGCATGGATTCAATTTGCCTTCTATTGAAGATCTTCTAAAACCCATTCTTGGCTTGACATAATGAAGGGTGACAAGGTGTGATAAAGATAGGATTAATACAATTAAAAGATTAGGTAAAGGAGTGGTGAGAGGATCTTTTAAGTCTCTACTTGGTGGAAATGCAAGTAGAAAGAGCATGGTGATGCGGCTGATAAAGTATAGAAAAAACTATTTTTTTAGCCTATGAACAATCTATAGGCATTTAGAATGATAAAAAGATGGTGGCTTTAAACTATTTGAAGGCAAGAGAGAACCTAGTGGCATTGGGTGTAATAGTAGGCAGTTTGATTGAGGATCCATAAAAGAAGAAAATTTTCACAAATCAAGGGAAGCTTATGGAATTAGTAATTATGGATTAATTGATTAGTTTGTTGGGTTTGGGTTATTAATAGTCATTATAGTAATAAGATATTAATAGAAATATGTATGTATATAAGGATGCTTTGGTAGTATTTTTTTCTATTAATAGATTGGTCATATGCCTTGGCATGGAAGGATGTTGAGCTAGAATCTTTTATTTTTGTTGAATCTTTTTTGTCAAAGGGCCTCAAACCCTTATAATTCCAAACTATCCAACCAAAAAGTATGTTTATTTTTGCATTATGTAATTTATGGAATTTAATAAATTATTCATATCATATAGATGAAAATTTACGACTAAACTATAATTAAATATAATGATTATGCAATTAATAAATAATGTATCAATATACTACTGGTTGAAAAAAAATAGCGAATAAAAACAATTAAATAAACTACCAAATAATGGAAATTAAAAATTAAAATGATTAAATTTACTACCAATTAATGGAAATTAGTTACTTAAAATGACTAAATATACTACTAATTGACGTTAGTTAATAATTAAATTGACTAAATATACTACCAATTGATAGAAATTAATGAATAAATATGACTAAATATATGACCAATTGATGGTAAAATAATGATTAAAATGACTAAATATAATACCAATGGAAAAAAATTAGTTAATATAAATGACTAAATATACTACCAATGGATAGAAATCAGTGAATAAAAAGACTAAATATACTACCAATTGATGGTAATTAATAATTACAATGACTAAATAAATGACTACCATGATGAAATAAATGACCAATTAACAAAAATCAATGACTAAATATACTACCAAATTGATCAATCAAAACAACCAATAAATTACTAAAAATCATTTAGTCATAAATTTGGTTGCATCATAAATGACTGATAATAAACTACTAATGGTCACGTGACCAAGCTTAGTCATTTATATGCAATTTTTAGTAGTTTTTTTAGTCATTTATTGTTGTTTTTCTACTAGTGCAAAGAGCATATTTAAGCAATTTATGCCATGCTCTTGGTTGTTGATCTATAGACTTCTTAATTGCTTTCATCATATTTTTGTTAGTAGACTCTTAAACTCCATTACCCTAGGGATAATGATTTGATGAAAAATTAAGAAATATATTGTTATCACAACCCAATAGATCATATTCATAGATATAAATGTTGATCTATTGTCATAAACCAATGATACTAATGTCCCAAATCTAGTGCAAATGTTCTCTTCCAATAACTTGATTACATCTTCAAATCTACATTATTTTATTATTACTACCTCTATCCATCTTATACAATAATCAGTAAAAATCATAACATATTTATGTCCATCTAACTAATTATGGTTAATAACCCCCATAAATTCTAAACCCCATTGAGTAAAAGGTTTGTCAATTATAATTGGCTTCAATAGCATAGATGATTTTGGTTTTTTGGCATTGAAAATCTAACATTGATGATATTCTATAACATGTTGGTGTGCATCCTTAAAAAAATTTAGCCAATAATATCCTATCCTTAGGATTTTTTAAGCTATTGTATTTCTAGAAGGGTGTCCACTCCAAAGTTTTTCATGAAAAGTACTAAAGATTTCAACTACTTATTCTCTTGAAACACATCTCAAGTATATTCCTTCATAGTTTTTCTTATGGAGTATCCCATCCTTGATCAATAAATGAGTTGATTTGAGCCTCAAAGATATTTTTTATCTATTAAATCCTATAAGATAAGAACCATTGATCAAGAATTGAGTAATTACATCATACCAATCATTTGATTGAAATTATTGTTGATCAACTTGCATGTTATTCACTTTAAGATTAGTATTGGTAATTAATTGAATCAATCCCTGACATCTCACTAATTTGGTAGTTATAATTTCAAGATCATACTCTTAGAGTATATTCATATACTTACCTCTTATCTCTCCCAATTCACATTGACTAGGAAAAATTTTAGTGGTAGCATCTAGCAATATTGCATGCACTTTATTCCTAAGAATATACTGTCTAAACATTTTTACTACCTTACCTAAAGCCAATGCTTGTTTATTAATTAGAGAATAGTTTAACTCAAAAAATTTAAAGTTAGTGCTCATAAATGTAATTTTATGATCACATTTATCAATTTTTTGAGTTGAAACAACTACCATAGTATGTTCAAAAGTAAAAGAGTAAAGGTAAAAATCTTTTGTAAAATCAAGACTTATCAACATAGGTGCCTATCCTATTCCTTCTTTAATATCCTTTAAGGCTTTATTCATTTCTTCATTCCATATGAATTTTTCATCCTTCTTAAGCATGTCATTAATTGGTTTCATAATCTTTGGAAAACTAGATATGAATTTTATTACAAAATTTATTTTCCCAAAGACTTTAATTCTTTTCTACTATTAATGAGTTATATTTTGGATATGGCACTGACTCTATCTAGGTCTATAGAAATCCCATCTTTAGTTATAACATGTATTAATAATTTCACTTTCATTATAAAAAATATACTTTTATTAGGATTAAGAGAAATTCCATAGCTTCTACAACATTCAAATACTTGTTGTAAATGCATCATATGTTATTCTCTATTTTTGGAAAACATAGTTAGATCATCCATATATATAATGATGCATTTATCTATGAGACCTTGAAATGCATGGTCCATAGCTCTCTGAAAGTTAGATCCTACTTTGATGAGTTGAAAAGGCATCCTTTTGTAATTAAAATAGCCCCACTTTGTTGTGAATGCAATCTTCATTATATCCTCCTTGTTAACAAGTACTTGATTATATCCTAAAAAAGCATCTAAGAAAGACATCATGGTAGAATAACTAAAAATTTGAATCTCTTGGTCAAGAGATGGTTAAGGATAATTATCCTTTTCAAAATATCTATTTAAATTTCTAAAGACTATGCATAATATAATCTCTCTGCTTTTATTTCTAACTAGCACTAAATTAGCTACCCAGTAGAATGTCTAATTGGAAAAACTGTGTTTGCATCTAATAGCTTCTTGACCTCTTTATAAATCAATAGCTCCAAAATAGGATAGAAAAGTCCTTAATTTTGTCTAAATTTTTTACAAGATTATTTTACTTTAATGGTATGGGTAATAAATTTAGGATCAAAGATTCTCAAATCTTCATAAGACCATGAAATGACATCCTTGTACTTGCTCAAAAAGTCTTTAGATTTTCTAGATTATTCATTTGTGCATGCTATACCAATGTTTACTAGCTACGGTTGACCTCAAGTTCCTATGTCAATAACATTATAATCTTTCCCACTTACTTTGGGAGCTTTAATAGTTTCAGCTAGCTTGCCTTGATCAAGTAGTCTTTCCAAGGAAATCATGCCTTTAATAATCTTGTTTTCATTGAATTGTATAACCTTGTCATCAACTTTGTCTTCATTAAGATAATTCCCATTGACATCATCAATAACATTAGACTCAAATACTCTTTTGTTTTTCATGAACTCAATTATTTATTGATCATCACTAAATACTTACAGATGGTTAACATTGTCAAGAACTGAGGGACATAGGATTAATTCAATGTTAAGTCTTTAGGACTCTTGGTTTGGCATAAGGTTATATGTAGTTGAAGCTAGTTCATCAATAGACTGGTTCTATTTTCTAAGGATTGAAATAACATTGAAATCATAAAAATACTCAATCAAGCCACATACTTTAAACTTGTATTTATTAAGATATGACAATTTGCACTGACACTTACTTCTAACCTAATTGACTACTACTTCAGAATCACCATAGACTAGTAGTTCTTTAACCTTGTGTTTGATAGAAAATTATAATCCTAAAATTAATGCTTCATACTCTACCAAATTATTAGTAAAAGGAAACTAAATTTTGTAGGAATCATTATATTATTTCCCAATGGGATTGATTAAAACTACTTTTACTTCATATTTAGATTTGCATCTAGCACTATCAATATATAATTTCAAAATTCCTAGCATAATATGACAGTCTTTAGAGTTACATACCTAATGAGTGTCAAGAGTGTAGACTCCTAAATTATAATTAACCATGTTGACCTTTTCATTAGCTTCATTGTATTAAGTGATCATGTGTTTAATCTTTGGTTCCCTTTCAATTAGAATTTTATTAAGAACTCCTCTCCATGGTAACTGCATATGAGAGCAATCACTTGACATGTATCCATTTAAATCCTTACTAAAATATATGCTAAGAAACATACCATAGGCATTTGGAATGTCCACAACTTGAATATAAATGAATTGGTGTATATTTTGTTTTGAAGCAAGCTACATATGTACATTCAACAATTCAACAATCACTTTAACTCTTGATTTATCTAATTGAGTTACTACTCTACTAAACTTAATTAGAGTTAAACCAAGATTTTCACAAATAATTTTTGGCATGATATTTTCAAAGGCACCAAAATCTAACAAATAATTATGTAATTTTTTACCAAAAATTATAATTGTTAGTAAGAAAGGTGGAACCTCTAATTCATTCTTATACATCACTACATTAGCATTTGTATCCTTTTATGATTTACTAGGTTTTTTGCTCAAAGATTCTAGAAACAAATCTCTTTATTCAATAATTTGTGTCAATTCATGTAAAGTGATATTAGATTTAATCTTCTTCATATCCTGTATTATATTTTATCCACTCTTAGTAGAAAAATAGATGAATCAATATTAGTTCTAGAGTTACTTCCCTTTGAAGATTCAATATTGTTATCAACTTTAAGATCATATAGAGTATCAGTGTTGTTTGGTGGAGTTAAACTAGTCAATAGTTGATTTTATTATCTATTATTAAATGGATAAGTCTTCTTTAGATACTATTTAAAAACATGAATCTTCTCTAGGGTATCTTCAGGTTCATTCTTATTGTGGAATGGAAAGTCAAATGTTTCCACCATAAGAGTTGTGTCAAAAGATTTAGATGACTTTGAAGAAATAGATGTACCTATAGTATTATCTTTGTTAGGCATAAATTTAAATGTATCTAATTCATCTTGAAAATCTTCAAAAGAATTACAAAATTCTATACAATATAATTCAGCATGCTTTGAAGTATTATTAACTATGTAATAATCAACTAAAGCTACATCACAAATATTCATTTCAGGCATGTTTTTATTTACATATGACTCATTATTATTTTTGCTGTTGTCTTTACTATTATGAAACCTATTTGTGGGTATATTTCACCTATTATATGAATAATTTATATTGGAGATTTCCTCAGTATTACCTACTTGTATTTGTAACTAAAAAAATTAGTGCTCAATTTTTGAAGCATTTTGAATATGGAGTCATTCTCATTCTTAGGTGCCTCTAAATTTTGAACTTGAGTAATACAAATAAATGTTAGAACCATATATATTTGATATTTTGGATTATATCCACTTGTAGTGTTATTTAGGAATCTTAGGTTTTGAATATGATGATCATGACTCAAAGGCAATTAGTTTAAAATTAGAGTTTGATTCAAAATAGGCATTTTCTGATTAGCATTTGGAATGATATTCAATGAAGGAAAATTAGTATTGATGTTAATAATAACATATTATAATTTACCTTGGGGCTTCATTTGATCACTAATTTTTATAGCTTCATCATAGGCCAAGGTTAATATTTATGACTCCAACAAATCTTTTCAAAAATATAGAAGTCATTAGATGTAATTCGTCCTTATAAATCTCTAAAGCTAAAGATTCATTAGGCTTATGGGTTGCTATAGTTATTATAAAAATCTTTTGGAATCTATAATTGAAATCTCTAATGGTTTCAATTTAATCTCTCTTTTCCATAGTGAATTTTTGATAAAGGACATAAGGACTAATGACCTTTCAAAACTGATCAATGAAATAACCATTGAAATCATTCCAAATGATAATGTAATTATCAAGAAGATTAATAAATCAATCATATTTTTCATCTTTGAGTGTAAAAGGAAATAATCTATAAGAAACATATTCATGAACTACATTCAATAATATTAAGGCAACTTTAAAGGACTTGATATGTTCTTCAGTAGTAACCACACCTGTAAGACTGAAAGAAGGTAAATATTTCTCAATATTTTTAGGTAAGTCATGCATTTGACCAGGCACATTGATAGAAGATCTAGCCAACCAACCCATACCTTGATGAGGATTGGAGACATGACCAATATGAATAGGTGAATTAGGTTGAGACTTAGAAACTCTACACTTACCTTTATCTACTTTTGCTTTCCTATGAATTTCCAAAGAAAGAAGAGGTAGCCTTGTCCTAGACCTTGACCTAGGTCTTAATCTTGGTAGTTCCAACTTGTAAAATTTGAATCCTATTCAAAAAATGATGTATAAACCTCATATATTAAAAAACAAAAGATTTGATTTGATTTTTAAGCAAATTCTACACAAAGTCATATAAATCTTTCAAATAACAATTATATTTAACTATATTAGATTAAAGATACCTCCAAACTTGTGAGTATGAGTGATATTTACACTTATAATTTTAAATAAACCTAAATTTATAAAGAATCAACTAATATTTTTACAAAATTGTTATCACTAACCTCAAACATGTCAGATTTACAAAATTTAAACTACCTTTGCAAAAATTTATCATAAATCTTCAAATAATGGCTATCTTTAGTCAAATAAGCCTAAAGATTGGTCTAAAACCATGAATATCAGTGATCTTTACACAATTGAGCTAAAAAACACAAATCTATAAAGGATCAATTGATCTTTGAATAAAATTCACTAAAATTAGATAAAAATACTTCAAATTCATAAAGATTAACCTTAATGCCCTGCTTATATCACCAATTTATTTCATGTTAATGAATGAAAGTGTATCAAAAGGTTTATATACTATTTAAAACACTTATAATTTCTAGATTAAAAATATATTGCATGAGTTGTTGGTTTTGATAGTCCTAATATCTATGGTGTAGTAGCCAAGCTATATAATTGTACAAAATAAGAATATGTAAGTGGTTTTTTGGAGCAACAGTGTTATTATAACTTGTTTGTGAAAGATAAAAATAATTTAAACTTGGTATAATGAATGATGATCAAAACCTAAAGTCTAAACCCTAATATACTATAAATATTTACAATGAAGGATTAAACTACATTGATTTGATCAAAGAAAAGAGAAAATAAGTAGTGTAAGGCAGGAAAGAAGGATGTTTCTATTCTAAGTCTAGACATCATGACAAAGCTCAAATTGCATCAAAGACATGCATTAAACTAGAAGATGAAGTGAAATTTCCAAAATCACAGATCCTATCATATACCAGGCAAATGTCTAAGGATATTTTAAATAATATAAATAAGAAATCAAATTTACACTATAGATTTACTTCCACAATAAAATTGCATTAACAAATCTTCAATAAAAGTAAGGAAAATGAAATGAATCTAAAACCTTTTAATAAACCTAACATAAGCTCAAATTGACAAGTCTACATTTACATATACACATCTAAAATTAATGAAAGCAATTCAAATCTAAACATCAAACCAAATACTTGAGGAAGCAGCTACAAATTTTATGTCCTTGAAAATTTGATCTACTACATCTAATGTCAAGTATAGTTCAACCACTTGCTTTGAAATGTGTCCATGGGTTTCTATTTCTATAATCCTAATTAAATTATCCTTTTTCAATTTATAATTCAACTTTTATTGGCTCAACACAATGAATCCAAAGATAATTTATGGCTTTCCATATGTTTTAGGGATGTTTGGAGGCTTACACAGAGATTTAATAATGGAAATAAAGTTTGAAATATGTGCTTTGGTGATTTAAATTAAGTTTGGATCTCATATTTATAATTTATATATTCTTAGGTCTAAAATATATTCTCATCTAACTTGTCTTCCCATGTGGCATTTCCTTGTCACATAGCTCATTTATTTTTTGAAATGTGATTATTTTTTGCTCATACACATGTCATCATCTCATACCCTTTGAAGATTGATTAAACTTGCTTCATCGATCTCTTTAGGAATCTATTGGGCTTGACCTTTACCATAATCATCAATATTTATCCTGGGTTCATGAGATTATGCTACTTGAAAATATCACATAACTTTTATATACCTTTTATACAATCTCCATCATTTGAATGCTCTTACACCATGTGGTGGCACCATGCATAATCCAAGATGTTTGACTCCTTGACTCACTATGTACTATTGATCTTTATCATAAGATTTAATACATACCATTGATCTTGATCTAAGTGATTAAACCTACACCATTGATCTTTATTTTCTTGGTTAAATGCATGTCATAAATCTACTAAATGCACAATCAAATATAGACCATTGATCTATTATTTATGCATCTTATTAAATGTGAATGATCATTCTGTATCTAGTTCACCATGATTGTGAAATTTGTCACCATTGTGTTTAATCTCAAGGTGATTTGACATTTTGAATCCATTCTCACTATATATTTACTTTTATAAGATTGAATGTGCTCTATTTATCTAGATTTTGACTTTTTGACTTCGGGGAATCATCCACTCACTGTTGATCTTAGATCCATCCTCTTGAGCTTTTGAAACTTATCGATCCTACATGTTTTCTTACCTATGAACAATGAAATTAATTAAGTTAGGGTTTGGGACATATATTAAGACTTATCATAAATTATAGACTAGTTTTTTAATGAGTTAATAAACTCTATTAAGACCTAGGTTAAAATTAAGCTAAGACTAGGAAGGAACAAAATGACCCATCCAAAATATGAAGCCGTCTTAACAAGAACTTAGGCTAAATAAATTTAGACTAAGTTTTTTTACCTCATTTAAACTTGGATTTAATTAATTAACTAAAGACCAAAGGCTAATCAAAAGGGTAAAATTAACATTAAATGTTAAACCATGAATATTTGTTTATTATAATGGATATACATGGATCCTGAAACATGCAAACACATGAAGAAAATGTTAGAAACATTAGATAAATTCAAAAAAAACTTAAGTCTAATTCATAGCACAATTTTCAAAATTGAACAAGGGTCCTAATTTTTTAGAAATGGTGGTATGTTGACCTCAACAGGTGCATGAAATTAATATGTGGATTAAAACCCAATCATCCTCTTCCCATATTCTTATACTTTGCAAAAATAATGTCAATTTTAATTCATTCATGGATTTTCAATGATTTGATGTCTTCAATTTTAATACCTTGATTCTACTCCATATAGACAAGTGACTTATCAAGATCTTCATTATTGACTTCTTTTACCTATTTAGGAATGATAAATGATAGAATTTATTCATTTGATTTATGATCAAGAGCAATGATTTGAGGTAATAGATCATTAAAATCATGTTCATTATTCTCATCTTCATGAACTTTCTCTTCTTGTGAGCCAAATTAAATAGGTTAAATAGTTGATTGGTCTTTAACATCATTAATAAGAAGTGTGAGACCTTAAAAATCCTGATATTATTTACAAATATCCATATCTTATTGCCAAAATTCATCATCATTACCTTCATACTTATCATTTTTGGTTTGTATACACTTATCAATGATAAATTTTGTAAGTTCTTGAGGAACATCTTGATGAATAACAACTATTATGTGAATAATTTGATATAGACAAACAACCTCTTGTTGTATACCTAGAACTTCTTCCTGGATCTCATTTTATACTTGCAAATCATACTAAAACTCATCTTCTTTAAAATTATGAAAGACTAAGTCATGGCTATCCTACCTACTAGTATCTCAATGGAGATTTCCTCTTCATCTTCAACTAAAATCTATTTGTCATCTTGTATCACTTTAGGTGAAACTTTTTCATTCACCTCACAAAGGAGAGGTTTCTTCTCAATAATTTGAATGGTAGATACCTAAAAGTATTCAAAAAGATGAGAAAGGCCCAAAAATGTTACCATTGATGCCTAATTTTACTCATGGAGTTTCTCTTCTGGGATCATCTTTACATCCTCTCTCTCTTGCATTATTTCTTGAAAAACTTTCTATGAAGGAAAGGACTTGAGATTTTGAGGAGGGGGAAGTGGAAGATGAATTATCTCTTTCTTTCTCTTCAATTTAGTATCATGAGTTATGTCTAAATTTTATTCTTTCTCCATGGACTACTGTATCTAATTCCAAGTCATGAACTTGGGTTTAGGAGATTATAATTGTATACTTGTTATAGCCATGGGAATGAATAAAGGAATTTGTAGTTATGTTTCATTTGTAGCTGCCATTGACTACTAAAGATGTTGATTTGCAAGCTCAACTTTCTTAGATACATGAGCCTTAAAATCATGAACCAAATGATTAGAGATGTTTACCTAAAAAACTAAATATGAAGGATCTTATATGATCTATTGTGGAACCTAAAAATTAGTCTCCTCAAAACATGCTTCTTCATCCTTATGAGGCCTCTAATAGATAGACTTCTTAGTGGGAAAGCTAGACAAAGTTTGGTTTGAATCAAAAGGGCTATGATAAACATTTATTTTCTGATCATAAAGAGAAGAGGGTAGATATTTTATAATATTCTATTGATTGTGGTGAACCTGATATCTATCATAGACCACCAACCTCTCTTTAATGCCTACAATTAAACTACCTATGTCTATAATATTAGCACTAAATGTTGAATGGCCTTGCCTTATTAAAGATGCACATACATCTTTAGCCTAATACAAATTAGATCTCATGTTATGAAACTCTTCCTTATGAATCTCTTGTCTATATATATTCTTAGTGTTATGCTTACCATATGTTTCTCATAGACAAATAGGGTTTTTTTGAAGCTTTAAATGGATTATTTTGGGACTTGATTAGGCTGATCAAGAAGATAATAAGGTTAATGAGGGTTATCATAGGATTTGTATGAGTCATGATATTGTTGATAAGGCTCTAAATATGGTTGTTAATGCTCATCATAAGGCTGATATGAATCATAACAGGGCTTATATGGGTCATGAGGATCATATTGGGACTACTAATAAAGAGATCAATGATAGAATTCTTCTTTATAGGCTATCATAGCCTAGAAAACACATTAAAATTAAATAAATTTTGAATAAAAGGTGCCTTTACCTCTAAGAGGACCATAAGAGTTCTTAAAACTAATTCTAAACACAAATATGTAAAAAAATTGTACTCTAATGGTTAAATCTATGGCCCATCAGGTGTGCCAAAATTGTTAGCAACCCAAATAACACCCTTTGTGAAGGTTGATTGCTTAGGATCTACTTCAAACTTGGACTAACATTGAAATAATTTGAGGTGTGGGACACTTGAAATTAGACCAAACCTATAGTTTTAATGAAGCTATCTCCTATGATGTATAACTTATGCTCTGCTTACTAAACTACTATGATTTTTGGGATGAAAAGGGTTAGAGGGATTATTGAAAAGGAAAATACTATTCTAATATTTTTTATATACCTATATTTTTGGTTCATCCACTCTTTTTTAACTCATAAAGCATTAATAAGATAAAATAATGATTGAATCTACAACTCCTAAGACTCATATGCATCAATATTTCACATAAAGGTTTCATCAGTTTACCAAAGCATGAGGGAAATGATGGAATATGCCTAATTCAAGGCACTAACTAGTAAATATATATCCACTATTAGCATCAATTAATCAACAACAAACACTTAATATGACCTGCATAATATGACAAACTAGTACCTAGGTAAGATTAGGACCTACCAAGGGAGAAAGTAATACCACATTTTCAAATTGGACCAATATTACACACTATAATATAATAATGAATTATAAAAAGAGTAATTTTATTCATATCAAAAGGTTAAAAATCTCAATCTTGGTATAGTTTAATCATGCCCAAGAGAAGAATTTTGAAAATTAAATTTAAATCCTAAATATATTAAATATAAGAAAAGAGTAAGCCAAGAGATTTATATTGAAGAGAGAAGAGGATGTTAACTACACATCATCTCCTATCAAAAATCAATTACAAATTTCTAATAATATCTTTCAAGAAGTATCCTTGTGTTTAAGCCTTACATGAAGCTTCTTTTGGCATTAGAAAGAAGAGGTGGGCCATCCTTGACTTTTCAAACCTCCTTGCATGATTTCTATGCCATAATTTGGTGGATAACTTCCACTTTAAGTGATTTAAAAGTATGTGAAGGTCTTCTCTTGCGTGAAAACTATGAAACATGCATGATTCTACTCAATTAATCAACTTTGAGATGATTGGTCCTTAGGACAAGGTAACTCCATTAATCCCTTCCTCACATGAATTGGCACTTGTGGACTGAAATTTCAAGTTAAATTGATGTGAATAATAGTTATGGGTGATGAAAACTCTTCATGAACTCTTTAGATATATTTTCAATGCCATTCTCCACTTGATTGATTATTAAGTAGGTGCACTAGGCCAAATAGTCCTATTAGAATAAATTTTTACATTTGAAGACCATGAGAACCTAAATTAAAACACTAGAACCTAAAAATAAAATTATTATTAGACCTATAGAAACTCCTCACATCATAAAATATGTCCACTAGATGAAGAAACACATGCAACTTAGTCACCATGGTTGACTAGGTCAAACCTACCTCAAATTCCTATAGAATGGCTATTTTGGATGAGCTAATAAACACACTTATATGTATATGTTTGACCATATGATGATTTTATGATGAATAATAAGTCTTAGGATCCAATTTTCATGCATTTGATTTCATGTAAGCTACGTTTTATCTCATCTTTGGTGATTTTTTCTCTCAAAAACCTATTTTATGATCTGATCCTTATGATTTTGTATAACAATTTATCATTTATGGGACCCTATCTAAGTTTAATTTATTTTTTAAATGGTTTAATGTTGATCAATGATGATTTAATTGCATGAAAAATGATTTTTCTAAAAACTAGTCATTATGAGGGTTTGGGAGGGTTTTGAAGGTGAACCTTCTTAATGATGGTTCATAAAGTACATTCCTCCAAACCCAAACTTATTTCCATGAATATCTAGTATATAGACTATTAGAGGTATAATCATTGAGGTGGGGGGGTTGAATCAGTGATGGTAGATATTTAAATTTAATTCTAAATCTTTCAGACTATTAATCAATCAACATATATCAACTTGATCAAGCAATATTAACAAGAGAGATCATTCATCCAATACATTCACAAGATCAAACACACAATACATAGTTCCTATGGTAAAACCTCATGGGGAATAAAACACACTTACAAACAAGAGACCCTTTTAGTAAAACACCTACCCCTATGTATGAAAAAGAACCCACTTGCTCTAGATGTTGAGCACCTACACAACACCTATGAAATAAATAGATCCAAAATTATTTTTGAATATAAATATGATGGAGTCATAATGTATAACATCTCTCTTCAATCCTCAACACTCTCTCAACCTGCTTCACATAGGTAGTTCATACAAAGCACCCTTTTGGATCTCTCTAAGCTTCTTCATTCATCCTTAACAACAAACCTACAACCACTTTGTAATCACAATAGATACATGACCAAATGTTCATCCACACATTCCTATCTCTAAACTACCTCTTAACTCATCTACATAGTATACACCTCTTTGTTCAACTTATACAAATCTCTATCTATCTCTCAACACAAATTCCTCAAGTCTACACAAGTCTATCTTACAAGCCTTGAAACCATCACATTTGGTTTCACCTTTTATAGAGTCTTCATGATTATTATGATCAAAACCTTTTTTTTTAGCCATAACACATGCCTTCACCCTTAATTTAGCTAACATGGGCCACCTGTAAGCACAACCCTCTTTTAAATAGGCTTAAGTCACCTTTTAGGTCCTATGAAGACCCATTCACCTATTGACACTTATCCAAGTAAACTAAGAACATATGAGCACTTTAAGATACATGGACCCATACCAAATTATCTATAGTTCCTCATTAAGTGATAACAACTATCACAACACCCTTTTGTTAAAGTTCAATTTGCTCAAACAACATTCTGTGTACACAACCACCATGAACAAACACATGGTCACCTTATAAGATTTTGATCATACTAAATATAAGTTATCAAACCTCTATAATAAACACATTTGGTACACATGAAGTCTAAAACATTCTCCAATACTTAGTTCATCTTAAAGAATCTAAATACCATCAAGCACAACTCAATTACCCTTCTTGAGTTACTTGTAGAGTATGAATGAACACATACACAACTTTGGAGCTCAATAAGTTTGATTTTAAAAAAATTTAGACCTTAAAATGAGTATTTATAGATTAAACTTGAATTCCTCTAAAAATTCTATATTTACTATAACATTAAATTCTATATAGATTGAAAGTTATGGCACAAAAACGAAGCACTAGTCTTTCCTTCATTTAATTCAAATATTTAAATCCAAATGGTCATAGTTAAACCTTAGTCACTTAGAACACATCTCGTGATCTTTGCTCAGCTCGCTCAACTTGAAATATAAATCTTGTTTGAAAGTATCTCAAAATTTAAATTATAGTGCTTCACTATCCAAATGTTAAACCTCAAACTTGTTGACCTCATCTCGTGTTTTTTGGATATCTTAACCACATATGCACCATTGATATCTATTGAGTAGCCTAGTCTTTATCTTGGAGTGCTCACCATTAGATATTTATTATAACTCCTAATATTATGAAACTTGGTACCCTTACATGAATTTTGAGCACTTTACTAATAATCCCTTTTACTTGTGCCACTTGGTAGACTCAGGTCCATTTCTGACTCTTTGACTTGTCCCACACCATTAATATTTGTTAGTATAAACTATCACTCATTGTTGATCTTCTATCAGACTAGAAAGCTTGTGACACTTGTTACCAACACATGAAACATTTGAAATTTTACTTCATACACACCATTCATCTCAATATGTAAGATTAAGTGCTCATCATTATATTTTCTAGACCAATGACCTTAGTCTTTGACACGATTAAACTTGATGGTCTTTGACCCATCATAGCCTACTAGAGCAACTTTAAAGCTTTATAACTTGATCTAGACAACACTTCAAGACTATAAATCTTTAGGGTAGCTTCTTGGCACTATAAACAACATCTCCATCTAATATTATGACTAATGTTGACTTTTAATATACCTAAAATAAATGCTCAAACTTGCTAGATATTTTATATCTACATGACATGTAGTGATGGTATAGATTCTCTTAAGCTATAATATGCATTTTATTCATTCCAAATGATCAAAAAACATACTATAGCTCATCAAGATATCTATGGATGCCTCATAACCTCTTATTTATCCTTATATACCTGTACTTGTGTCATATCTCTCCAAACTATCCATCTAATCACTTTATCATTCATGCACTAGTACCACATGATCTCTTTGGCATCAATGACAACTTAAGACACCAATGACCATGTCCAAAAATCTCCCCCTTTGTCATTGATGGAAAACCACACTCATAATGTAATCTCTCAATCTAAATAATTCTTCCATTTTGATCTTTCTCCCCCTTTAACATTAATAACAAAGGATCTATTCCTCAACATGCCAACAAAACACTCTTGTACAACTACATGATCAACCTTATCAATATTATTCATTCAATTACTATACAAGATGTTCAAAATACTTACATACCTTTAAGCATATGAAATAATTTCTCTCCATTTGATATGAATTAATATAACCTTGGAATTATATGATCTTTATACTTGATAAGCTACTCACAGAGCTTATAAATGTCCTCCTAACACCATGCTCCCTCTCATGTCATATTTTTCTTTGACATACAACAATCTGAACTTGGGATATTCTAATATTTGGACCTATCTACCTATAGAACTCATAAGATCCCTTTACTCATGAGTGAATTGTTTGATCCAATTATGCTAAAAAAGTTATGTCTCCCTTATCCAAACCTTTTATTTATCTATAGATAAGGATATGACTCCTAATATTTGTCTTAGATACGCAAATGTTGCTTTTGTTAATGGTTTAGTCATAATGTTTGCAAGTTATTTTGTTGTACGTACACATTCGAACTTAACACACTAATTTCTCGCCTATTATTTTAAGAAATGATAACCAATAGGTATGTTTTTATTTTTTGAGTGCATTACAAGATTCTTTGAGATACTAATTGCACTAGTATTATCATAGAAGATGGGACAAGGTTTTTTTTTGTATTACCTTATAGTCTTCCAAGGTTTTCTTCATCCATATAGCTTGAATGCAACATGAAGAAATAAATTTATACTCAACTTATACAATGGATTGGGATATTAATGATTTCTTCTTTCTTAGATAAGATACCAAGCATTCACCCAAGAAGAAAGCACCACCACTGGTACTCTTTCTATCATCCACACAACCAACCCAATCTACATCAGTGTATGTCTTTAAAGTGAATTCTTTGTTCCTTGGATATAATAAAGCATATTCTATGGTGACCTTAAGATAAATTAATATTCGTTTGATTGATTTCAATTGAAATTCTCAAGTATCATCTTGAAACCTACCAACAAGTCCTAATTCTTACATGATATCATGTCTCAAAGTAGTGGAGTATAAAAGACATCCAATCATAGATTTATAAAAGGTTTGATCAACCTTTGGTGAGTCATTTTTATTACTCAAATTAAAACCTATAATCATTAGCATACTCATTGGCTTACACTCCATCATCTCAAATTTCCTTAGCATATCATTGATGTATTTAGTCTGTGAGATGAATATCTTTTCATCTAGTTGCTTAATTTGCAATCCCAAAAATAATGAAAGCTCCCCCAACATAAACATCTCAAATTTAGTCTTCATGAAATATACAAATTCTTTACTCATATTGTCTTTATTAGAAACAAATCTTATGTCATCAATATATACAACTACAAGTAATTGATGACTACCTTTAGTCTTGATGTATAAATTTCTATCAGCTACCTCTCTTTTGAAACCTTAACTCAAAAAATACTTGTGTAGTCTATCATACCAGGCTCTAGGAGCTTGTTTAAGGCCATAGAATGCCTTCTTCAATTTGCACATGTAGTCATGATCAATTGATGAGAGGAATCCTTCAAGTAACTTAATGTACACTTCTTATTCTAAGTTTCCATTCAAAAAGGTAGATTTTACATCCATTTGGTACACTTTAGTATTTTTGAAACTAGCATATGTGAAGAAGAGTCTGATTGCTTCCATTATTTCCACTAGAGTAAAAGTCTCATCAAAACCTACTCCTTCAGCCTGAGCATATCCTTTAGACACTAGTCTATCTTTATTTCTTGTGACCTCTCCCTTCTCATTCATCTTATTTTTGAAAACCCACTTAGTGCTTATCACATTCTTAGACTTTGGTCTAGGAACCATATCCCATGTTTCATTATTTACTATTTTATCAAGTTATTAATCTATATCACATGTCCAACTTTCATATTTTATGGCTTCTAAGAAGGTTTTGGGTTCAACTTTGGACAAAAAATTTATGTCTTGTTGCTTTTGATTTATCAACCTTCTTTTCCTAGTTTTTAAACTAGGATTCATGTCTCCAATAACTTGGTAAACATGATGATCCTTTTATATTATCTTAGAAGGGAATTTAGTATCCTATTTGACTTCTTCCTTTTCATCATTTGATTGATCAAGTATGCTTTCATTATTTGAGTTAACATCCTTAGTAGTGTCAATTTTATACAAGATTAGATTATTTATGTCACTTGCCTCTTCAACTCTCACATTAGAGATTTCAATAACTTTGTGGAGTCTTTTATTGAAACATCTATAAGTACAAATTATGGATGAATACCCAAAGAAGATGTCCTCATCAAATTTTCCAATATTTTATTCATTCCTCTTGATAAAAATCTTACTCCTAAACACTCTAAAGTGTTCAACATTGGTTGGCCTATTTTCCATAGATCATATGGAGTCTTATCACCATTTTATCTAACTTGAAATATTTTTAAGATATAGACAGATGTATTGGTAGCCTCTTCTTAAAAACCATCTAAAAGTTTGGAATCTTGAAACATGGTTCTAGTCATCTCTTGGATAGTTCTATTTTTCCTCTTAACCACCAAATTATTTGGAGGTGTCTTAGAAATAAAGTATTATCTTCTAATTCCTTGTTCCTCACAAAATTTATCAAACTCATAAGAGAAAAATTAACCTCTTTTTTCTGATCTTACACACTTGATTCTTTATCCTTTTTCATTTTCAACAAGAGTTTTGAATGCTTTAAAGTTTCCAAAAGTTTATTATTTTTATTTAAGAAAAAATATCCAAGTCATTCTAGTGAAGTCATAAACTTATACCATAAATTAGATATTACCTTGAATGTATTGATTTCTCATAAGTCCAAAAAGGTTTTTATGGATTAAATATAATGGGATAGTGTTAGAGTGCTCCTTGGATTTGTACCTTTGTTTGACTTGATTTTCATGAATGCATGCCTTGCAAAGAATATAAGGAATCTTAGTAATCTTAGGCATATGTATCACTATTCCTTTTGAACTTATCCTTACTAAATTATCAAAGTTAAAGTGTCCAAGCCTTCTATTCCAAATCAAACTTTCTTCTAATTGATTCATGAAGCATATTTTTTATTGGATTCATGGAACAAATACAAGTTTTTATCTATTTTATGAATGTTTGAAACTAATTTTATAGATTTGGAACTTCTCACTTCATACCCTTTGTCATGAAAAGTGACAACATTTCCTTTTTTACACATTTGGCTAACACTTATAAGATTCTATTTCAGACCCATTACATATAAAACATTTTTAGTTCTAGTATGACCATTATCAAAACTTATAGATCCTTTCCAAACTATGTTAGTAGAGTTTTTTTTAACCAAACCTTACTGTACCTAAATTATGTTTTTTGAGATAAATAAACTTACTCTTTTCTCCTCTCATTTGACTTAAGCATCCATTGTCTATGTATCATTTCTTGTTTTCATCCTTTTGAGTATGCAAGTCAGTTTGTACAAACATTGATTCTTCCTCTGAGTCACGATATTTCAATTTTTTATTCTTGATTTTATCTTTATTAAACCATTTGAGGGTGTTAATACATTTAAATTCCTTGTTCTGATAGTCCCTTTTGCAATACCTAGCTATATGTCCCTATTGATTGTAGTTATAGCAGATAACCTCATTTCTTCTTCTTGGATAGTAAGTACAATCCATATATCTGTGACCATATTTATTATAAGTATAATAGTGTCCATTGAAATCAAAATTATAGATATTCCTTTTCATCCCCTTTTTTGTTTGATCATCAATACCCCAAGACATCTCATCCATAAATTATTTTGTAGAGCTAGATTTATGCTTGCCTTTAGATAAAAGTGCTTTAGTATAAGTCATAACTTTATCTTCCAATTGATCCATTCTTTGATTAAACTTGGTATCAATCATAACATAAAAAATTTTGACTCTTGATTCTATAATTCCTATTTGTGTTTTCAAACTATTAGTCCTTGCAAGTATCTCATGATACATAAAGGAAGTTAGGTTTGAATTTTTACTCCCTTTCATGTTAACCAATATTTCAATTTATTATTTTAGACATTTAGTTTTTTCCCTTAAACATTTGAGCTCTGATAAATCACATATTAATTCTCCTTGAATAAAATACTCAACCTCTTTGTCTTCAATTATACATATGATTAACTTCAAGCGGTTAAGCTTGTAATGAAGGTATAGCTATGATATAAATTTGTGGAGGTAGAATCACTTAGAAGAGGGGGTGAATCAATGATGGAAAATATTTAACATTAATTCCAAATTTTTAATACTATTAATCAATCATAATATATCAACTTGATCAAGTAACATTAACAAGAGAGCTCATTCATTTAATGCATACACAAGATCAAACACATAACACATAATTCCTATGGGAAAACCTCATGGGGAATAAAACCCAATCTTAATATTGAAAACACATAGACTAAATATCATATAATATGATTAAAAATAATAAACCCTTTTATTTAAGTGCACACTTCACAAGGAACACCCACCCAAAAGTATGAACAAGCACCCACTTGCTCTAGATGTTGAGCACCCACACAACACTTATGAAATACATAGATCAAAATTTTTGATTACATATAAATATAATGGATTTATAATGTATAAAACCTCTATTTAATCCTCAAAAATCTCTCAACCTTGCTTCATATAGGAAATTCATCCAAATCACCATTTTGGATCTCTCTAAGATTCTTTGTTCATCCTCAGGCATAAACATATAGCCACTTTGTAATCATAATAGAGACATGACCAAAAGGTCATCCGTAAAATAATATATTTGAACTACCTCTAAAATCATCCACATATCATACACCTTCTCGTTTCTTGTCTCATATAATTTCCTATCTCTCTCTCAACACATATTCCTCCTGTCTACACAAGTCTATTTTACAAGCCTTGAAACCATCACATTTGGTTTCTCCTTTTACAAATTATTCATGATTGTTATGATATAAACCTTCATTATCAAAAAAAACACATGAATTCACCCTCAAGGCATATAACATGGGTTACATTTAAGCACAACCCTCTTTTAAATAGGCCTAAGTCACCTTTTAGCTCCTATGAAGACCCATTCACCTTTTTGACATTTTTTTGAGTAAACTAAGAACATAAGAACAATTTAAAATACATTGACCCATGATACATGATATATAATTCCTCCTTAAGTTATAACAAATATAATATCATCCTTATGGTAAAGCTCAATTCACTCAAACAATATTATGTGCACACATCCACCATGAATGAACACATAGTCACCTTATAAGCCTTTGATTATACTGAATATGATTGGTAAAACCTCTATAATCCACAAATATGGTCCACATGAATTATAAAACATGATACAACACTTATTTCATCTTAAAACATTTAAATACCATTAAGAATAGCTCAATTACCCTTCTCGGTTTACTTTCAGAGCATGAACAAATACACAGTCAATTTTAGAGATCAATAACTTTGATTATATAAACATTTAGACCTTAAAATTAATACTTGTTGATGTTATTTGAACTAATAAATACCTTTTATTTTTAATTTAACATCAAATTATGCATAGATCAAAATTTTTGGCTTAAAAACTAAGCATTGGTCTTTCCTTCATTAAATTCAAATATTTAAATCCAAATAGTAATAGTTAAACCTCAATCAGTTAGAACACATCTCATGATTTTTGCTCAAATCACTAAAATCACACCATAGATATTATTTTTAAGTATCTCAAACTTTAACTCATACTTATTCACTATTGAAATGTTAAACCTTGAACATGTTGACCTCATCTCGTGTTTTTTAGAAATCTTGACCACATATGCATCATCGATCTCTACTGAGTGGCCTAATATTTATCTTGTAGCACTCACCATTAGATATTTCTTATAAAACCATATATTATAACACATGGAACCCTCAAATTCCTTTTTATCACTTTGATGATATTCCTTTGTGCTTGTGCCACTTGGTAGTCTCACATGTATTATTGACTCTTTGACTTGTCCCGCACCATTGATCTTCATCAGTATGAACCAATGCTCACTATTGATCTTTTGTTAGAATATAAAGATTTGAAAATTTTAAAATTCACATGAAACCTCTTAAATTTTGTCTTCATATGAACCATTTATCTCAATATATATGATTAATTTCTCACTATTGGATCTTCTAGATTAATGACATTAGTTTTTGACATGGTTAAACTTGATGGTCTCTAACCCATCACAGTCTATTAAAGAAACTTTGAAGCTTTATAAAATGAGATATAAAACACTTAAAGAATATAAATTTTAATGGTATATTATTGTTACTATATAAAACATATCCATGTAATCTTTTGACCAATATTAAATTTATGCATACCTAAACTAAATGCTCAAACTTATTCAATCTTTCATATGTGCATGACATGTAGTGATATTCTAGATTATATTAATATATAAGATGCATTTTAATCATTATAAATTATCAAAAAACATACCATATCTCCTCCAATACATCTATGGATGCCTCATAACCTATTATTTGTGCTTATAGACCTACACTTGTGTCATATCTCTCCAAGCTATCCATCTGATCACTTTGTCATTCATGCACTAGTGCCACATGATATTTTTGACATTAATGAAAAATTAATAAAAAAATTAAAATTTACAAAACATACCCCCTCAAATTCCATAATAATATTGGGTTCCCATGCAAAAGGTATGAAAAGATAGCCACATGAAACAATTTACCTGTAGGGTTTACAAGTATTCTAGACATCCTTACACTCTTAGCAATTGTTCATTAAGTATAGATTATAAATAAAAATAAAATTTTAATTAATTACAATTTAATATGTCCTAAAGCCATTATAATATTTTTTGGCCAAAATTTTCACGTGGTGAAAGATACATGCAGTTGATTAAGTGGCTTGAATGGGTGTCTTAACTACATAATTTGAGTTTTATCATTATGAACCAAAAGACCTTTCATACTAATCTTCATTTATCTAATAAATCATAGTGTGACATGTAACATATCATCATATCATTATGTAGGATTCATCTTGCCTGATAAGTCTGAAAATGCCTTTTGGTGTTATAGGCCTTCTAGACTTAAAATTGAGTTTTGGACCAAAACTAAGTTTTGATGATTTAGGCACCTATAGGATGATATTGGGTATAAAAAAATATTTTTTACATGTTAATTAATTTATTAAACTTATATCATCCTCTTAAAATTATCAAAAAATTTATTTAGCCCTTTACGCCCTTAAGACTATCTATGGGGTTTCTAGCTTACTTGGCCTATATGACCCTAGACCAATGAATCTACCTATTATATCATATTAATTGAGATATAAACATTGGATATAATTTAAAAAGTGTCTTATAAACTACCTTAAAAGTTTAATATGTCTTTAACAAGTGTCAAAGCAAGCAAGAATTTCCAAAAAACACACATGTTTGTTTGTTTGATTTAACACTCAAGAGCATGGATTATTTAGAACTATAGTTTTATCACTTATAAATAAGATTTTAAAGTTATAAAATTAATATATTATTCTAGTTAGACACTCAAAATATTTCAAACCCTCTCACAAACCTTGAAAACCTTCCAAAAAGGTCTAACTGCTCCAATGGACTATCAAGAGACATGTAGGGACTATGTCAGAATAGTGAGGTCTTCCGATTTTTAAATGGCCTTGATAATGGAATAAAATATTTATCAATTCATAATAACCATGTGTACCAATTTTTTTGGATTAATTCCACCTGTAGATGCCAACAAACCTCAAAACTCTCTTTAAAATATAGCTTTTGCATTGACTGAGCATGCACTTGACTGTGTTGATGTTTGTTGGGGTGAATTCATGTAAAATGGAATATTTTAAGAAAATATTCACAATAATTTAGTGCTTAATATTCCTTTAATCCCTCTTACAACCATATCTCTATCTTCATCTAGCATGTGGACACTTCAAATTGTGTCATTAAGCCTCACATAGTCAAAATTCCATACAACATGCTTATACTATATCTTCATTCATGTTTGGTAGTTTCCAAGTGTTTGATCAAGGTTTTTATTATTTATTTTGGCTAATTTAATATGTTTAAGTCACTTCAAAAGGTCACTTTACTTGAATATCTTAGGGTTGACCTTTAATGGCATATGACTCTGTTAGAAAAGTTGTCATGTATGGCATAAGTCCCCAACAATTGACTTTGAGTGTGTTTACCCATGTGATTGAAATCCCATATCATATTACATTATTATTTCATGATTATTACTTCATAATTGTATTCTTGATACACTATACTAAATCATGAAACTTATCCTTTATACACTATACTTGGAAACCCTTACTAATGGCTATGGGTTTGCCCTTAATCATGGTTGTAGTTATCTAAAAAAAGGGTTACATATAGTGTTATCTTTGAGTTGAACCTTATACCATAAAAAAATATTGACACCACCTCAAAATTCTCTTAAAAAATATACATTGACCTCATTGATCCTTAAATAATATAATCTTTCTTTAGTCTAAGTCTTTATGAAGAATTAGCATAGTTATAGGGATTTATAATACTACTATAGGTGATATTTTAGCATGGATTTATGACCAAAAATTAGTTTGGTCAATATAAATATAGTGCCTTCAAGACAAAATTCATATGCACTACTTTAAAGGAGTATCTATTTCAAACCATATCTCTTCATCAAGAAAATAGACTTATTGTCCTAGCTTGACTAAGCTTAATTACTATACTTTGCTTGTATGGACTAAGTACAAGTCTCAAAATTTGAGAAAGTATAAGGTGTATCTTATGATATTTTATTTATTTCAACAATATTTTCTAGAGGTTTAAAAACTCTCTTGAATCTTTATGTCCATTAGGCCTCTTCAAGAACTTATTCCACCTTCATGATTTTAGGTTATCCATAGGGGTTGGTTGTAGGTATAGATTAGTGTTTCTTTAGCCCCATTTGAACTTCAACATATATCCATCTCTTTTTGTGTCTAAATTTATTCATCTCCTTGCTTATCTATGGTCCAAAATGTCTCCATAATCTTATAAAATTCCTTGAGACTTGTCAAGTCCAACCTTGCTATAGGTGATGGCCTAAGAGTAGGCCTATAAGTGTCTTTTTAAGGCACTATAGGTCCCTGTTGATGACTTATGATTATTAATGAAGTCATAAATAATGTAAATACCCCATGGAATTATCAATTTATATCCTTAATTTTACACTTAACCATGGTATTGACTTTTCAAATTATGAATTGTGTCCTTCCCTATAGCTGTAGGGTATGACTATATCCTTTATTTAGATGATTTTATATTACTCTCTCCTCAAAAATATGGACATTAAACATATATTTTCCATGATATACCTATTTTAGGTGACTTATCTCATATTTACTATGCACTTATTTATCCCAAGTAAGCACTAAGGTCATTAGATACACTTAAAGACTACCAAGACACCTTTGTATCATGGTTTTATATCAAACTAGGCATGTAGGTGTCATCAAAAGACACTAGATTGTTTTTTTATGACTACCTCTTATTACTTATGACATTAATAAAGTCATTTTTGAATCAAGAACCTCTTATTAAATTATAACCTTCACTCATATTTTGATGTATTGTCAAAACATCATAAGACCTATGAGCTTTACCAAATGTAGATGATTGTAGATATTTCATTTGTATGGACTATATTAGAAATTATCCTTAAGGTCAAAACATGCTTTTGTGAAACTTTTACTCATTATTTTTAGTATTAATGAGATGTTTATCTCAAATATATTTAAGGATGAAGCTTCAAAAATTTCCATTATTTGAATTTTCATGTAAAACATTTGACTATGGTGTATTATTGTAGGTTTCTTCTCCTTGGCTATAACTAGTCATTTTGGAGTGTATGGCCTTTTAGAGTGATCTTGATCCTAATTTATCTATTATTTCCTTATTATGATAGTGAAAATATGGGATGGAGATGAATAGGGTAGATATTATGGAATGTATATGAAAAAAACATGAATTGAGGGTGGAAAGGAGTGAAGACATGGTGAGAAATGGCAGTGTATAACAATGATAAATAGATGAACAAAATGAAGGTGGAAAGGAGTGTGAAGGTACATGTCAAGACCAAAATAAATAGTAATATGAAAACATGAACATATCATACTCAAACCATATCAATTTATATGCCTTTGGACAAGGATAGTAGGTTGAAAATGAAACATAGGTTTCTAATAAATCCTTAAAATATGTTAGAAAACCTTAAATTTTGCTAAACTAGCTTTTTGAGATGATTGAGAGAATATCAATGGTTTTATCAAATATGAAACCTTATAAAACATTTGTAATATTAATTGGGTAAAATTTTAACATGGTATAGGTCTCTTCAAACAAGAAAATAAGAAAACTTGAGAATCCTTGTCTCTTGAACTATACAAGCTCCTTTAGAAGCATGTAGACTGCATAATTCCAATGTATACCTTGTCTCTTGAACTATACAAACTCCTTTAGAAGCATGTAGACTACATAATTCCACTATATACCTATTATTGAGATCCATATGAGCCTCTTAAGCAATAAAAGGACCTGAATAATTAAATTTAAGGATGAATGATGTTCTTAAGAAGCTCTAAAAACTATAATTTTCTTGAAATGATGCCTTGGTTAGGATAAATTATAGAAAATTGGTTGCCTTCATGGATGCAAAACTACAAATGTATGCCCTAGATTCAAATGAATTTTTTATAATAGATAAGAGACAAATTTAAGAAATTTTTTTATCTATAATTAATCCCTATGAGTCTATTTGACCAAAAATTTAGACCTGGATCTTCTCTCTCCAAATCATACCTAATCCAAACTTGAAGGCCTGTCTTTATGTGCAAAGAAGCCACTTTCCTATAAGAGATCAGTTTTGGGCCTGTTTTGATTCCAATTTCATGAAATTATTCATGAAACTATATTATTACTACCTTCCATTATTCATAATCTCAACTGTATAGAATGATGTATAATTCATACTTATCCTTTTGAGTATGCATGCAAGAAGTTTTTCTTTGCCTTTCATTGAAACTTTAAATTATGAACCACTAATATAAGTGTATGAGTAGGACACCATGAGTAATTAACATTTAAAAAACCATAAACAATCCTTTTCCATTCTTTATAGGTCCAAATTTAGCACATTGGAGTCAAAAAGGGCCCCTTTTGGCCTTAAATTTGCATGAAATCACCTTTTCTTTGTATGAAACTTATGACCAAGGTAATTTTAATTAAAATTAATGTATCTGGAGATAATTAGATATTTTAATGAACTTTTTGACTCCAATTTACCATTTAAAGCCCCCAAATATTCATTTTTATTCAAACTACACATGGTTGACCACCACATAGGGGCTCATAATAGTGTCCTAAAAAGTTTTTGAATTATAGGGGTGAGTATTTAGCCTTGATAGGACAAATTACCAAAACCTTCTATAGGGACAATAGGAATATGGTAGTCACACAATCTACCTGATTTATGTATATTAATTTTTATTTTCCAATATAAGCCCAAGCTCTTAAACAAACAAATGGATATACATAATGAGAATTAGTCTACAGTGATTCATGTTTAAAAAAGTTCAAAAGGAGAGAATAAGTTAGGGTAGAAAATAAATTTCCCTTAAAATAAAAAAGACCAACATATCTCCTTATATTTATTCTAACAATATTGCAAATGAAAATAATAGCTATGGAATCCTATTGGTTAGACCCAAAATATCATAAGTATAGTGAGGATTCTAAGGTGAATATAATGCACATATCCAAAAAGGATTCCTTAAATTGCTACTTATATTAAATTTATTTAAACACATTCACTAGAAGATCAGGATGAAAATAGAGCATACAAAATAGAATTCATTATCCTATCTAAAAGCACAAACTAACAATATAAATTCAAAACACTAATGTCATATTTCAACCATTTAAATAAATGAGATCATATATTATTAACAAAGGTTGAGAAATAGGAGTTCATGAAAACAATGATTTAAGTGTTGTAATTTAATTTCTCTTTGCATTAATTCATGAAATTTTGTCTCTACTTACAATGAAGGGGAAAACCCCTATATATAGGCCATTCAAATTCCTTATTTAGTTACAAAAGGAACTAGGTAACATGACATCTATCAACAAATAGGTTCTCCTATGTCCTAAAGTTAAATAATATTCCCTACTCAAAATATAGGAATATTTTATAATACAATTCAAGGGACCATGAGACATGTTTCTTGATCAAAATGAACCCAATAGGTAGTTATTTTATTCTTAAAGAAATGGGTTGGGATCTTGATGGTATTATTAATGAAGAAGCTCCTAATACAGAAGAATATGGAGTATTAGTGCTAGTTGAGGAAGAATACATACTAGGAGGGGATGACTTGGTGGTGGCTCCTTAAGTGGAAGTTTGGTTTTGGCCCTCAACCTACCCTTTCCATATTTGTGAGCATTTATTATAGTCATTATTGATTAATCTCAAATCAATGAGAGGATCCTTTATAAGCTTGGATGTGAGCCCATCCTTTGCATCATGCCTACTTAGGAGAGGTCCCACACCTTCGTTGATGGCCTCAACCTTCTCTATTCTTTGGTTGGCAAAGGCTACCAAATATACCATCTCTTGTTTGGATGTCACACTTATGGACATGGCTTGATTTCATAAGTTATTCATGAAGTTCTATAGTTGATCCCTAAAGCCATCCCTACTAATGATGGAGCCATATTTTTTAGCCAAGTACATAATTGTGGCATCCTTTATTAAGGTGATAACTTTGTCACCTTGTTGCATAAGGGATCTCCCCAGGGACCTCATATCTTTAATATAATAATTCAAGTTCTTTCTCCTACCAATTACATAGGATTGAGAAATTCTCAAGTTTTCATAGGTAATTAGGTGTAGGTCCTCAAATTTATTCATTCTGATCAACCTCATTAGGTTGATTATCTTGATGTCATATCCTCTATACATAGCTTTTACCTTGCAGAATTTATTATATATTTCATCTCCTTTTACCTTATACTAAGCCAAGGTATTCAACATATCAAACATTTCTTCCACAACCTTTTCTACTCTTGCTATGGTCTACTCTAGTTAGGTGGCCTTATACTACTACTCTAAGTCAGTCATTCTTTATTGCACTCCCTTAACCAATTCAGTATCCATATCCATTATTTATTAGAGAGATGAGAGGGGGTCCTCATCATATTATTATTATTGGCCTTATCTGGCCTTCTTTTTCTTTGTTAGCTCAAATAAGGTTTTTTATGATTCATATAGGATTATTTGGTCAATGTCGGTAACCTTCCTCTTGGTCACCCTCTTCATTTCCCCAAACTCCTTATCAAATTTTAGTACAACCTAGGGAGTGTCCATTATGACATGTTTTAGGTTCTCCATAGTAGCTAGCTACATTTTCTTAATCCATGATATATCTAAAGAGCCACTTAGGGGTTCTAATGAGGGAGGAAATGGTTGAGCTAGAGCCAACCCTTGGAAGGTACATACTTGTTAGGTATCAGTGGCTGTGACTAAAATAAACAAAGAGCTAGGGGATGAAGAAGCACTATTTTTAGTTGAGTAACTAGTGGAGAACTATGGAACTTGTTGAAGGATGATAGTAGGATTCTTCTTAGAAAATTATGGGTTGGGTCTAGGCATAAGCCTAGGCATCACTGGGGGAAATTTTGCCATTACCAAGACCCTAAGAGTGGATGATATGGGGAAAGAGGTGACTATGGGTAATGACATGGTTATCATCCTAATTAAAAGTATGGTGAGGGGTTTGTAAGGTTAGAGAGGCATCACTGGGGGAAATTTTTCCATTACCAAGACCCTAAAAGTGGATGATATGGGGAAAGGGGTAACTATGGGTAATGACATGGTTATTATCCTAATTACAAGTATGGTGAGGGGCCTGTAAGGTTAGAGGTTGACATGAATTGGAGTTTGGGAGGATAAAATACACTTAGGGTTTGTTTATAGAAGAAAGAGGGAGAAAGTCAATACATTACTAACCTAAAACACTCAGTCCTTCCCTGGTATGAGGAAGGGGAGGCAATGTTGACATTGAAATTTTTGGAGTAAGAGATATTATTGTTCCTATTAAAGGTATGGCCTACATTGTATTAAAAATTTGAATCTGAGACATGATGCCAGATGGGACCCCTAAGGTGGAAGCCTAACCAACATGTTTTTGAGCACCAGTCCCTCCTTTATCCAAGGTAGGAGATAATGCCTAGAGTATTTTATGACCAAGTTATGCATTAGTTGGATTTTTTTCTTCAAAAATAAGACTATGGATATGAGATGTTGACATTCATCCTTAAGTATCCTAGTACTTGAGTACCTAAAAAAACCTAGTGCCATACACTTTTCATTTCACCTATATGATCTTAGTAGTAGTTAGCCTATGATTGATTTATATGTTATCAGTTGCATTAAGGTAGAACCGGTTTCTATCTTTAGGCTCATGATGATATGTGATACTAAAAGCTACCTTGTGTTTGATGTAATGATTGAATGTCAAGTGTGTAAGGTCACATTCCCTATTGATATCTTTTTTCTAGATTGAAATTGGATCTATGTTTAACATTAGCTATGACTAAGTGCCAAGTTTTAATTTTAAATCAGTTGATGTTTTTTAATTGGGGGTGGAATGACCCCTTCTTATTTTTACATAGTCTATCTAATCCTATGAATAGTTAGAAGCAAATCTCCTCCTTGACCATCTTGTTTGGAACTATGGTGGGAAATATAAATGGGGTTGTCCAAATTCCATTAACTCTAATTATGATGCAATCTTGGTAGTACCAGTAATCTCTCAATGTGTGAAGGGTTGACTTGATCTTTACTAACATATTGGGTATAGTTATTTTATGGATGGCTCTATATATAATTAGGTATAACTACTCAGATATAGCCTGCATCTCCTACCTATATCTATAAATTATAACTTTTGTGAAGACATGGGAGATGGTCCATCTCATTTTTGGGTCCCAATTAGTTAACTTGGGGAACTTTAGAGTTACATATATGGAATCAACCAAGTAGGACATCATATAGAAATGATTTCATTGGTTGGACATGGTCTTCTTGATTTGGGTAAAAAAATTGTAGGAGATGATCTCCATGAGGAGAGGGGTTGTAGAGTCATCTATAATCATAGACAATAGTGGAACCCACTTATCATATATGTGGCCAGTGTCTTATGTTACATATAACCTATTCATTATGGCCATCCCCATTCTCACCCCTTATCTTAATTAGGTGTTTTATATCTAATTTATTTTATACTTAGAGACAAAGCTCCCCAAGTTCTCAACCTACCTTCTCTAGACTTATCTGATATTGTGTGAATTGAGCCATTGGGCCATGGTGTCTTGATTATAAACAATTTTAGGATTGGTCAAGTCATAATAGGTTTGAAAGGCCAATCTAGCTTTATAAGAAATATCATTTCCCAAGTTGATAAACATGATCATGTTATTGACACACGTGGAGTGAATGAAAATTTGGTGGACTAGGTCCACATAGGGTAATACCTCTTGAATAGATATAAATTTATGTAATATTTTATAATTAATCACCAATATTCCATACCTTTCCTCTACAACACTAGGATCATCTTCATCATCATTATCCTAGTCTACCATCCTCTCCACTCGATAAAATAAGTCACTGTATTTTTATCCTCTATTAGAAATGCAATTGCATTGAATCTAGTGTCTTAGAAGACTATGTTTTTCCCATAGGAATATAAGAATGATTTTTTTTTTGTCTTCATGGATATAGATGTTGTTTCTCCAACCATGACTTATACTTTTTTATTAATGAGCCTATGGATTGCCTAGATGTCAAAATTATCAGTAGATAGCAATGATGAATGCTAAGCTACACGACAACAAGATTTAAACCCTAGATTTTTGTCAAAATTTTGAATTACATAATATGAGACTTAAATGGTAAGTATCTTACACTTTTTTTGACATAAATATTTGGTGGCTCTTTAGTTTTGTTTTGATGGCTTAAAAATTCTCTTTTGGGAATTGGCCAATCATCACTCTTGGTCTATTTATGTGCCTTATCATCATAGGCTTGAATTTTTATTGAGGTGACTTGGATTTATAACCATTAAAATGAGCCTCCATAATTATTTAATTCATACTAACACATGGAACTCATGGACAACTATGTGTCCTTCATGTGCGATAATTGACATATGCCTGACACTTGGTGTCTTTCTATGCATTTCATATTTTTACTTTGGATACTTGGATATCTGGGTGGGTGACATGATATTTTTTAATGTGGAATATTTGGATTATCTCACACCTCCTTTTAATTTTACCTATCCTGACCCATTTTTTTTGGCTAATTGGTCTTAGGACCCCTACTAGCTTGCCAAGTGGAAAGCTTTCATTGAATCGTATTGTCACATAGTTGTATTATATGAAAATCTTAGTGGACCCATCCATTGCAACACCTTGTCACATGTCACCCTTTAATTATATAACTTTTAATTATGGCTCACATCTTCCTTTTATTGTGACATCACCTTGTGGTAAGGGGTCCATGTGTTATTAGTCTATTGAAATTTCCTAGTAGGTAGATCCTATGTAGCATCCAACTATTCAAGATTGGTTGATCAAGTGATAGGTGTCACATTTTCATGAACTTATAATGTTGTTGTATTTAAATTTTCACCGTAGTCCCTAGGGTGTGAAGGGCATTAATTCCTACCAAGTTTCATGATGTCATTAGATATCTCTATCATAGGACCTTGAAATCAATTAGGGCCTCGAAAGGCCTCAACTAGGTCGTATATGACATGTTCTGATGGAGTTATTATCCTTCATGGATTTAAATGTAATTATTGGATGATAAGTGTCACATTCTTATTAAATTACTTGGTTACAATACTTGAGAGGGTAATGAGATTCTTAAGAAATCATGACTAGATTCTAAGGGGCATGCCACGAGGGACTCACTTGGGTCACAAACCTTTAAGACTTCTATTTAAGATAAAAATTTCATGAGTGGGTATCAAGTGGCATGATTTGGTTATGTTCTAGGTGGTTTCCATTTTAAATACTAAACTGTATGCAACTAATTCCCAAACTTCACATAACTAAGTGATCGATAAATGCAATGTTACCATGTGTTGATTAAGGCTGAGTTTGCATTGGGTTCCTATACAAAGGAAAAAGATGTGAAAGTTAGTGATTTTTGTGATAAATAATAAGTTGGTTAATTCCAAATTCATAAATCCAAGTATGGGATCTGACTTGGACCCCCATTTATAACTTAAAGTCAAGGTACATCCTATTATTTAATGTAATTTTGATATAGCCAAAGCAATAATATAGTTTAGAAACCTCAATTAAGTGATTTTGATCACATTTTAGGGACCATACCATAGTTTCTAAAGTATAACCCCTTAAAAGATCAAATTTAAAATAAGTTAGATCATTAAAAATCTAATGAAGCTAAATGTTAATGAAACATTATTAAAATGTACTCATTAACATTTGTCATGGACCACCATGAATTTTAATCTTTTACAAGCATACAACGGACATTTTATCATATGGAATAAATATCAAGTTATGTCCTAGGATAAATGAGCCAAAGTTTCATGGGATCCCCATTTAAGGAAAATGGGGGTGGGTTGAACTCAACAATATCAAGTTGGTAGATGAAGCCTTCAGCTTTCACAAAATTTATAAGTGTTTAAATTTTTTAAACTGTAAGAATAGGCCATGTGGCATTTTTTGTTACATGGAACCCATAAATATTTTAAATTATAGTAAATGGATTAATATTTCTGAGTTCCCACAGTCTAGTGGTCCCAAGTTCCTAAAGTCTAATGGTTCTAAGTTCCTATATTGTAATGGTTACGAGTTCCCATAGTCTAATTATTATGAGTTTCTAAGTTCTCAAAATTCAAAACTTGGCACAATATTATTTAATTGGAACTAAAAAAACATTTTATAGTTCTAATGTCCCTATGGTCTAATAAATATAATATTTTGATCTATAATAAAATGATAAGTGACACAACTTTATTGCGTTGAACTTTCAAATAGGATATACTAAGGCAATGAATTAACAGTCCCATGGATTGAATATTCCATGCCCTTTAAGGCCCTAATATCATGCAACATTTTGAAATTTCCTTACATATAACATTTACATAGGCATACACAATCAAAAGTCCCATGCTTTTGATTCCCCACAAACTTGAGGTTTCTTTATGTGGCATAGTTATGTTAACTCATGGACCTAGGTTATATAAAACTTATATGTAGACATAAAAGCCTAAGTGAATAAAAACTAGACAAGTGTCACAATATAGAAGATGCACAACAAAACAATATTTAAATGAGATCAAAATCAAGGTAAAGAATTGGATAAATAAAGATTTGACAGCTTTATAGAATATGAAGACTAAACACATAAAGCTATTGAATATTTGCCATCTAAAAAATAAGTAAACATGTCAAAGTTGATTCACACATTTAGATTGAAAATGAAATGAAATAAAAATCCATTATTTTTATTTATCACACATGAATGCATTCAAAACAAAGAATTTTTGATAATATATGCAAAATCTAGATGAAAATTGATCATTTTTGCATCAAACTATCAGTCAAACTTTATGATTTTGATCCCTCGAGCATTCAAATAGCGTTAGATTGTTTTAATGAACTTTTAGGAGAAAACTAGATGGTTTGTAGAAGGTATTTCATAATTTTTATTAACATAATGACTTATTATTTGAAGGAAGCATGTGTTCAATCCCCCTTGGAAGGGAGGAATTCATAGACAAAGTACTTAATAAATGTGCCCTAAAATGCAATTTTTTCATTATTTAGCCTTATGGAATTCAATAGAGTATGTGGTTTCCTATTCTATATAATACCAACTATCTACATATGAGAAGAAATATATTGACAACCTATTGCACAATAAAACACAAGGCTTCCATCTAGTGGTAGAAAAACTAGAGTTAGTTCCTTTCATAAACGTACTTAGAGGTTTATTTTACAATAGAACATTTCATGGGGATTGATTGCTTATTAAGAAGAGAAAAAATGTAGATATAGCTATTTTTGGTAGGGATTTTGAAATTTATCTTAGACTTCTAAGGCCTAAAATTACTTATAACCAAGTCTTAGTGAATGTTTGGCTCAAGCATAACACAGTTGATAGAAAGTTGAAATAATGGCTAGTTAAGGGCTAGAGACTGAATTCTAAGGGAGGCATTTCCTCCACTAGCATTCTCAAACTTATACCTAAAATTAGGATAGTTATGTATCTCCTACATATATATTTTATGGTTTTGAAATCATAGCTTATGTGAAATTAAAATGGGTCCTTCTACTAGGAATGATATTAACTTTAGACAAGTTAGTTACCCTAGGGTAAGTTATAAGTGCAAGGTTAAAAACACAAATGTTTTATCCTAATCAGAGGCTATCTAATGGTAAATTTTACATGATGCCAAACCTATTAGATTCCATCATAGGCACAATCCACAAGACACATGGGGAGTTATGTTAGCCCTCAAAAGAGTAATCTATGAAGATTGCTCTTTCATGTTTGTTTATAGATTCAAAAAATGATATTCAAAGGATATGTGAGGAAATATATTCTTTAATATATTAGGAAATATATGACACCTAGATGCCTAGGATATATCAAAACATGATAAAAGGTATTGGGAAAATGGGGGATAATTGGTATTATTTTGATTATACACTCATTAAAATTTAAGGCATGAAAAAATCTCCATTGTTCCTACCATGGCATGTGTCAGACAAAACTATAGAAGAAGATGTGGATTTAAAATTTTATAATAACATTAATGAGGATATAGGTCAAAAACATCAAGATTATTACTATAAAACTCCTTTGAGTATTGGAAAAATTTAATTTTTGGTTAGGCCACAATTTTTCCAAGTTAGAAAATCCAGGTCCTATAATTTGAAGGTGGCCCAATTTAGGGAATTGGACCCCAATAAGAAAATTGGGACATACCTCAAGGATATAAAATAAAATAATAAGGTGAAAATTTCATATGCTCACCAATAATATGATCATGATGTTGTTTTCCTAAATACATTAGATGATACTAAGGTATGGACAAGAATGAAGGATAAACAAATGTCTATGATATATACTCATTCTATTTAGTAAAATCCTAAGATTACTAAAGAACAATATAAAGAGATGTAAGAACAAGAATAAATAGTATGGATCCATCAATGGCCTCCCACTTACCCACAAGATTTAGAAGGGAAATACAAACTTCCCTTTCCTATAGGAGAATAGACATGTTTACAAAAGGGAAAGTCACGTATCCATAGGGAGTCTAATCCCCAAAGAAAGAGGGAAATTAAAAGAGTTCATCCCCATAATCATCTACCATATACATATTTAGACACTACTTATACAATTTTGGGAACATATACTATGAAGGAGAAAACTTCACTCCCTAAATTGGCAAAGGGCACATTATTGGTAACACCTCTACCACTATTTATAACTTCTACCCAGGTTAGTCTCCTTGATTTTATACATGATTATTTCATGTATATTTCAAATTATCATTTTTATTCTCAAGCACCTATGGTAAGTCTAGCTCTATCCACCACCATTAGTAAGGAGGCATATTCTCAAGCAATCCTTATCATGGAATCCCATTCTTCATTCACCTTTCCTTCACTACCACCTATAATGATTATTTTCACCATATCCCTCTACTTACACTCCCATTTTGGTCACTTATTATAATAAATATAAGGGTCATTCCACTTCTTCCAAGGGAAAAAATAGAATAAAGGCCATCTTTTGGTATCCCTACCATAGAGGAATCCCTTAATGAGGAAAAAGTAGAAGAAAAGGAACCTACAATGGTGATATATTTAGTTGAGTATTAAATTGATGAAAATAAAGAATATTTGGATATAATGAAAGGGATTAGACCTAAATTGAGTGAAAAAACAACTCTAGATGATGAAAATATAGACTTCAAAAAGGATAAAGATATGAGATTGGAAAGATTACATCAAGAAGAAACTCCAATTAGATCTTTGGATTAGACTATCATCATGAATTATCAAAGACAAAACATAATTAAGGTAGTCTCTTCTCTTGTTTCATCTATTTCTAATATAAATATTTCAACTATAGATTTTCCTTTAGATGTCCCAAATATTATATTGTCTAGTTATGTTGTTTATTTCATTGTTTCTTATTTAATGAAACCTAAGAGGATGATATTCCTCAAGAAACATGTATCTCAACTAGAGTTTCCTATGCCACAATATTCACCCATATAGTCAGCCACTATGACTATTAAGACAACCCTAGGCTTAAACATGTATGTAGCTAAAGTAACTCCATTAAGGGGACCTTCACCCTAGGAGAGAATAATCTATCCAAGTCTCTAGTTCTTAATACAAATAAGTTCATAATTTAAACCTTCATTAATAACACCTCATCCAATGATTCCTCCACCTTCCACATCTGAAGACCACATCCCAATAGATGAAAAACCAAAATAAATTTTTATTATTAAATGGGAAAGTATATTCATAATGAAAGGGATGAGAGAAAAAACCTAGTTGTCACAAAGTTACCTATAGTCTCTACTTAGTTATAAAAAAAAGAGTGGAACCATACAAAGGGTGAGGAACAAGAAATATTTGAATCTAGACACAAGGGAAAAAATTGAGTTCAAGTAAAGAGAAAATGTATTTCCCTTGGAAAATAAAGATAAAAAGGATCCAAGAGATCATAATGAATATACTAAATATTTATTTTATTTTATTTATTTGACTAGTGAACCAATGAAATAAATGTATAAAATAAAAGAGGAAGCACATAAAATATTGTAAAAGAGACAAACCATACATGTTATTTGAGAGACAATTGATGATGTGTAGAGTGCAGCTACTAAGCTGTACAACATTTTGTATACTATATGGGTTTCCTGAGTAATAAGGTAATCTAATAAATTAAATGTGACTATGTTTTAGAATCAAATGAATTAATTAGTGAAGAGGTGGAATTTATTGGTTCAATGATCTATAAAAATTTCTTTCAACCAATTAAACTTAATGTCTAGAATGAATGCATCATGGTGCCTTAACTATGTATTTTTAAAAATGGATGCTTCCCTCAATTGACACAACTAGATGAATAATCTATTGGGGAATT